>OZ038448.1:9870605-9873105 GCA_964036265.1 Daptonema setosum
ACCCGCTGCACCGACTGTAGATTCGGCTTTGTGAGTTAGAACGGTGAAAATGCAATTTTTGTCAAATTTGCCAATAATTCCTCATAACTTTTGCATAACTGTTAAGTGTATATATACCTTAGAGTTGATCTCTTGCATCGATGCTGCTTTATGGGTTAGGAAGGCAAAAAATTAAATTTTTGTCAAAAATTGACCACAATGTCATCGTAACTTTTGCATAGAACGTTTTTCATAAAATCTGATATTATTTTCGAAGTCAGCGGTTAAAACTGTAAATATGCCTTGGTGTTGTTGATCTTTTGCATCAAATGCTGCTTTGTGAATTAAAATGGCGAAAAATAAAATTTTGTCAAAAATGGACCACAATGTTATCATAACTTCTGCATACAATGTTTCTCAAAAAATCTGATGCAATTTTTGGATTCAGTGGTTAAAACTGTATATGTGCTATATTGATGACCAAATGCATCAGATGCTGCTTTAAAGGTGAAAGTTGCGAAAAACCATTTTTTGCATGAAAATGTGTTAAAAAGTTGATTTACATTACCCCATGCGCATTTTGTTGTATTAACGTTATTTTCAAACGGACATCGGATTCCATTGCCCACAGGTCTCATACAGAAGAGGTGAAAACGTTTTTTTGACATATGATGTGTATCGCATGCTATAATGAAAACAACAATTTTTGTCTGCGATTTTTGGGCATTTTTGCACTTTTTTGAAAAAGTGGCCGAAAAATTGGAAAATACTATTCAGATCGCTTTGCGTGTCCTGAATTCCTTTAGTTAGCCCATTATTACCCCTGGATAAAATTTTAAAGGTTCTAGCTACAGGGAAATACCCCTGCCACCAAAGTGGTATACAGAAAAAAACGGAAAAAGTCCTCCGGGAACCCAAAATCGACCCTCACAGCCGATGGGCTCAACGAATTTTTATGAAACTTTCGTGACCTATGCAACTTTTTTACGGGAATTAAGGTAATGCATCTCAAAATTTGATAAGTTTAAGCAACGATAGCATTTTTTGCCAAAATTCCACAAAATTGTCCTAATTGTAGTTTACCATCGAACCATGTTGAGGTTTCGGACTATCGTCCGAACCTTGAAGTCGGTGCAGCGGGTTATGTACTGTAGAACTTCTACTACACCTTTTGTAGTTATTATCTGACACTATAGCGACTGAGATGATAAAAGTTGATGGGGATTTTGAATAGGGGATTGGCACAGCTTTTCAGTCAGAATGATTATTAGAAAGATTGTTTTCATTTGTGGAACAACACAACCCGTTCATAGTGGGTGTCCTTTCTCTACACATTTCCCGCTCTTGATATGAATATTTTTATTATCTGTCGCACTGAAAACGTATGCCAGATCCTAGTTATCAGACGTTTTGGGCAGTATTTTTACTTGCAGAAACAACATACAGGCAAAAGTTCGAATATTCCTCTGGTGCGCATTCGAATTAATAAAGAAGCAACATTTTTTCACGTTACGCTTGTACAACGTTCGACAACACTTGGACAGAATGCGACAACACTTGTACAACATGCGACAAAACTTGGACAACTTGCAACAACATTTGGACAACATGCGACAACACTTGTCAACATGCGACAAAACTTGGAAAACATGCAAAAACATTTACACAATATGGGACAGCACTTGGACAACATGCGACAACAATTGGACAACATGTGACAACACTTGGACATCATGCGATAACACTTGTACAACATGCAAACACTTTAACAACATGCGACAACACTTGGACAACATGCGTCAACACTTGGACAAAATGCAAACACTTTAACAAAATGCGACAACACTTGGACAACATGCGACAACACTTGGACAACATGCGACAACACTTGGACAACATGCGACAACACTTGGACAACATGCGACAACACTTGGACAACATGCGACAACACTTGGAAATTATTCTACAACACTTAGACAAAACGGTGCCCCAACTTCAAAACATGTATGTAGCAACGATAATAACATACCTTGACCAACACAGTGAAGCACGATACTTGTAATGAACTAAATATATTGAGAAGACCACTTTTATAGCCTTTCAGTCTCTAAGAAAACTGACAGCAAGATCGTCAGGTTCGAAACTTGGTAAAGAACACGCCAGGTCTGAAACTTTGCATAGACTAATCGTTACTGTTGTTGTTGCCTGGATGACTGTTAGAGACAGGGTGGGTTGATATGAACAACACTATCTGTCTGGCTGTGCACTGCGGCAAAAAAGGACGAATGTATGTACATACGTATGTAGGAACAACCGGTTCAATCGCTTGAGTGTAAAAATTTCTTGAAACCGAAAGATTTGTTTTTTTTCTTTGCAGAGTGATTATCTATGTATCGGTACACCCTGTGACTCTCGTAATTAATTATAAAAAGAAGCAGTCGGTCAGGCAATCGCAGGTTCGCTCGATTGATGTCTTTAGTTTCGAACTTGATCTTTATCTACCAGTTGCATCTGTGTGACG
>OZ038448.1:9878105-9888105 GCA_964036265.1 Daptonema setosum
CTGGTTGAATGATGTGTGCCATGACCCGTCATGGTCACGAAGCTTCGTAGGCGTATCTGGAGTTTGGGAAAAGCGTGATTTACCTTTTCAGAGTTTTCATTTTCTCAAATTAACCGAAAAAAGTTAGCAAACCTTCTTAAATAACCATGTTGATTCAGAAAAAAAAAGATTTTTTTGTATCATGGATTGCCGTACTCAACAAACCAGGACATTCCTTCGTTAACCTTGATTTTATGTGCGCCTGAAACATTTTCGTATATTATAAACAAACTTATTTTAACATAAGTATTCATTAACGTTCAGAATATATGTCTTGGTGGCTGCGATGCAGAGGTTTCGATGCAGAGGTTTCGGCTGCAAGCAATCCTGTAGTGATGTGGTCAAAATAAGTTGCTTAGACTTCTTGACAAAAAATTATACCGTTAAAATATTTCAAAGGTCAAGTTTGGGCCACTGCGGTTCTCGTTCAATTTTAACGATATAATCAATGTTACAACTGCATTCGTAAATAACCATGTTGATTCAGAAATTTTTTTGTATACTATCATGGATTGCCGCATTCAACAAACTAGGACATTCCTTCGTAAATCTTAATTTTGTGTGCGCCTGAAACATTTTCGTATCTTATAATTTAACTTATTTTAACATATTTATATTCATATTTATATTTAACATTTTTAATTCTTCAATACTTTAACGTAGCAATCAAATATTATCATTCAGAATATATGCCTTGGTGGCTGCGAGTTCCGATGCAGAGGTTTCGGCTGCAAGCAATCATGTAGTGATGTGGTCAAAATAAGTTGCCTAGACTTCTTGATAGGATAAATTATACCGTATAAATATTTCAAGATTAAGTTTGGGTCACTGCGGTTCCCGTTCAATGTTACAACTGCATTCGCTTGAGCCTGCGCATCACGGCACTTAATTGTCTCTTGTGTAACAGGACACGTCAGTGCGACGACGCTTTTAACAGATAACCTTTTGGAATAGTTCAGTTTTTATTAATTTTATGGATAGAATAAGCATAATGTGTTCATATGTAACCATGTTGTCTGCTGCCCTTCAAAAACGGTTCGACGGTGTGAGTTTGACGGAGCAATCAACATACTCACATACATATGTACATATTTTTATCAGAGCAGAGCATTTACTAGTCTGAAGGATTCGTCCCGTGTCATATCTCGGTTGTTAATCAAACCCGTACAGGGTGTGTTTTTATGGATTAACGGTTAGTTTTTGTGCCTGCCGTGAAAATCTTTAACTAGCCTAAGCCCTAAACTGACTCAGATAAATTGACTTTGGGAATTGACGAGATGTTGAAGTCTGCGAGGTCGCAAAACTGATAAGTCCACGATAATTGTATAAACACAAGAAGCGCATCTGTCAAAGATTACGCAAAAACAAAATGTATTGCAATCGGAATTAAAGTCAAGACTGAGCATTCAAAAGATTGGCCAGCTGAAAAGATTGGCCAGCTCGAATTCAAGTTCTAGCACCCTATCATCAAACATGTGTGAATACGACTGTTTAGCATCAAAATATATGTAGGTAATGTTTAGTCAACTCAACCTCTTAAAACAGCCTGATTAAGAGGACGTCCACAAGCGCCATTCATAATCGTGACATCCGTATTGCTGAACATATGAGAAAGGCAAAAAATCTATTAGCGTTTGGAGCTCCATATATCAGAGTGGTGTTTCAAAACAACTTTCAAAAATTTCTCTTTTGTAAACACATAAACAGGTGGCATTCATTTTTCATCATAAGGCAATTTTCTTAATAATGTTACAGTATTTTTATTTAACAATTGTCGAAAATCTGTGGATAATTAAGGTATGACTGGTTTGAGTTGTCAAATAGTTTCTGTATTGTTATTGAGATACACACTAAGTTTAAAAAAATGTTGTCATCAAAAAATTACTTATCGATCATAAAAAATCGATTGAGGAATGTTTCTAATTTTAAGTTATTGGGGAGTAGTAGAGTATAGTGAAAAATATTTAATTGCAATTGGTCATTTGGTAGGGAGAGATTTGACCACTACCATAAGACTACATACAGGGCGAGAAAAAAATGTTCGCGTTCGACGCTTCACAATTAATTATATCTACTATATTCTTCATTCGATTTTTTATGATCGATAAGTAAATTTTTGATGACTACATTTTTTTATCTTAGTGTGTATCTCACTAACAATACAGAAACTAATTAACAACTGAAACCAGTCATACCTTAATTATCCTCAGATTATCCACAATTGTTTAATAGGAATACTGTAACATATTTAAAGAAAATTGCCTTCTGATGAAAATTAAAAGCCACCTTTTATGTGTTTACAAAAGAAAAAATTTGAAAGTCGTTTCGAAACACCACTCAATTGAATAAAGTTATGCGACCGAAAAAAAAACAAGACAACCACATAACAATACGTGGAGCTCCTAACGCTGATAGATTTTTTTGCCTTTCTAAATGTTCAGCAATAAGAATGTCACGAATATGAATGGCGTTTTTGGACCTCCTGTTAACCAGGCTGTTTTAAGGGGTTGAATTGACTAAACGTTACCTATGTTTCGCTGCTAAACATTCGTATGCACACATGTTTGATGATAGGATGCCAGAATTTGAATTCAAGCTGGCCAATGATTTTGTTTTTGCGTAATCGTAAATTTATGCGCTTTTTGTGTTTTTATCGCTGACTCATCAGTCTTGCGACCTCGTGGACTGAAACAACTCATCATATCCCGAAGTCCATTTATATGGGTCAGTTTAGGCTAATTAGAGATTTTCACGATAGGCACGAAAACTAACCGTTTATCCATGAAAACACAGCCTGTACGGGTGTGATTAACAACCGAGATGAGACACATGACGAATCATTCAGACTAGTTAATGCTCTGCTGTGATAAATGTATGTATATATGTTAGATGCTCCGTCAAACTCACACCGTCAAACCATTTTTGTAGGGCAGCAGACAACATGGTTAAATATGAGCATAATATGCTTATTCTATTCGTAAAATTAATAAAAACTGGATGAGTCCAAAAGGTTACCTACAGATACGTGTTAAAAGCGTCGTCGCACTGACGCGTCTTGTTACACAAGAGACATTTAAGTGCCGTGATGCGCAGGCTCAAGCGAATGCAGTTGTAACATTGATTATATCGTTGAAATTGAACGAGAACCGCAGTGACCCAAACTTGACCTTTGAAATATTTTAACGGTATAATTCTTTGTCAAGAAGTCTAAGCAACTTATTTTGACCACATCACTACAGGATTGCTTGCAGCCGAAACCTCTGCATCGAAACCTCTGCATCGCAGCCACAAAGACATATAATCTGAACGTTAATGAATACTTATGTTAAAATAAGTTTGTTTATAAGATACGAAAATGTTTCAGGCGCACATAAAATCAAGGTTAACGAAGGAATGTCCTGGTTTGTTGAGTACGGCAATCCATGATACAAAAAAATCTTTTTTTTCTGAATCAACATGGTTATTTATAAAGGTTTGCTAACTTTTTTCGGTTAATTAGAGAAAATGAAAACTCTGAAATGTAAATCACGCTTTTCCCGAACTCCAGATACGCCTACGAAGCTTCGTGACCATGACGGGTCATGGCACACATCATTCAACCAGGAAAATCCAGAAAATCCTCAAAATGAAAAACTTCTTTAAGGTATTTCAAAAGTCCAAATTTTTTGAAAACCCTTCTGATAGGGCTTAAAATGAAGCCAATTAATAGGGAAATAATCATCCCAAGTCTCGAGAAGGATACGCAAGCGGTGCGATCACAGCAGCCCGACAAAAGGCAAAAAATTGAAAATTTCATCATTTTTCGATAATTTTTTCAGAAAAGTGAATTTTTCACTGAAAACTAAGGCGAAGCGGGGGGGGTGTGTTCATCAGGTGTTGATAACTAGGATATGGAGTATTCAACGCCGCAAACCGCTAGTGCTGAATCGCGCGTGAAATTCGAGAATTTCGGGTCAAAGTTGACACCATGAGCAACTAAGTAGGTATGTTGACGTAAACTTTTGAAAAATAAAACTTTGAGCTAATACGTTCGAATATGGCTCAAAATGACCGCAATGACCTCAAGAATCACCATATGAAGTTTCAGCTTGCTTCCTTGAGCCAAACAAAAGTTATTTATGATTTTCTGCAAAAAATGCCAAAAAACGAAAATTTCTGAAATTTCGATTTTTTCGACTTTCAGAGCCTCGTTTTTTGCTAAAATAATGCTTTAATCAAAAAATCGTTCTATATGGTGAATAACCACCCATAGATGTATCAAAAAATGCAATAAACTCGGAAGTTGTTATTTGGACCGCTAACCCCATACAAGCCGTAGAATCTCTCAGGCAACGCGATTTAATCTTGTACACGAGTATCAGCGAGATTCGCATTGGTTGGCAGGCTTTGCGGGACGGCCGAACATTGCCGGCTGATCCCGCCAATTGGGCGGGTGCATCGGCGGCGGTCGCATTTCAAAAACAGCAGGCAAAATCGACGAAAATCGTGAAAACCAATAAAGTCGCTAATCATCCAAAATCGTAAAAAAACGGGCACAATGACGGGCAAAAGTATAAAGTATGCTGGTATAAAGTTGTTCAAAAAATTTTAAAGCGGTAGAATCTAGCTCTGCCGGCTGATCCCGCTATTTGATGACTGCGGCCGAGTTGATCGCTTTTCAACAACGGTAGTGCAGCCAAATGAAAAATATTGGCAAAAGTAGTGAAAATTCGCAGAAGTTGACTTGAAAATAGAATCGGTTGAGAAGGAGACGACTTGGTTGACAGGAGGATTTTAGTAAATTTACCATTTTTTTGATCGTTAACAAAATTTAACTCGGTTAATGGGCTCTGCGGGACGGACAAACCAAAGATGCTCAATTCTGTGAGCAGCGATGGATATTGGGAGAGCAAATGATTACGGATAACCTAACTTTTTTGTGATCTAATTGATTGCACCATCTCTATTTGTTCATTTTATCGCTATCCACATCTTTTATTGTCTCATTTGATTTGTTCGTTAAATCGTGTAGAATTTCGTGATTTGTGAAGTAAAACCGACTCTATGAATGCTTACGCAAGCTCTAGCTCTGCTTTTTATAGCATGTTATCATCTTCTCCCAGCAAAAGTTTTACCCACCACGTCTGATAATGAAACATCACTATCCTCAACTCAACTTGGTTGACACCATAGTTTGACACAGTCTAGCATGGGGTGAGGATGATTGATGGGCGTGTTAACACTGATTGTCTGATGTTTTTTTATCAATCGTTTTGGGCAACATTTCTGCTCGCAGAAACAAAATGCGGGATCTAATTCCCGTGCACGAGAATCGTATGTTTTCTCTCACATGAAGTGATTTCATGTCGAATGTTATTCATAGATACAACACGTTCTTGCACCTGGTGGAAGAATAATTTAGTTGGCATTCGTACAGTATGTTTTCTACACAAATCAAATCGTTGTGATTTTAATGAGAGCATTTCGAACATGACAGTTTGACAGCTTACGAACGTATAGTCCATCCTGTGTTTCCTGTTAGCCAAAAAGTTTTGGCGCACAGTTTGAATTCAAATTTATTTTTGGCGCGCTTTCAAGTTTTTGAGAATCGAAATCTTCTTCACGTAACAGTTGAACAACACACGAAATTTGCGCCTAATTAATTTTAGATAATAAGAAAACACGACCAAGCTATAATGCCTAATTCGTTGTATGGATGCGTGAAAAAACTTTTGACAACACTTGCCTCTTTTCAAACTTTATACTGCTCGTAATATGTAAATTACGCAAAATGACAAATTAGATTCCAACCACCCATGAAACAAAATGGCCTGCAGAACACAAAAAATAACATAAGTGCAAACTTCTTTCCTGTGCATTGCATACGCGTGTCCATTTTTTCCGAAACCATACAAAAATTGTGTCATGAGAACAAAATTCGATGTTTGTTCTTCAGCTAGCTTATCGAAGATTTTTTCGCAAGATAAATTTCCAAGCTTTATCTCTCGCTCAAATGGTCAAGTTCACAAATAAAACTATTCCCTTTCATGATATTACGCAAGTTTTATGCACTTTGCATGAACCCCGAGCAGTATAGATGATTTGTTATTACTGCGTGTAGCCTTGCATTGTCTGTGCGCGCATGTGAAACATTAGTGAAAACTCTGGCAGCAGTGTTAACAACAACTTTGCGGCATTGAACTATTTCTCTTGCTTATAAACTTTAAGATGTACTGGTAGAACTAATTCGGAAAACAAAACGGTTTGAAAGTTTTGAAGTTAAAGAGTATGAAGCTACTACTAAACTGGACATAATGTTTCACATGCGCGCAGGGGCAATGCAACTAAATAAACAAATAAGTATAGTACAACGATTTAAATCATGTAAAATGATTTTTTTTTCTTGCTAACATCTAAAAATAAAAATATTTTCATTGGCATTTTGTCCAAACCATCCGACGCCTTTCTAACGGAGTCTGGACTCATCAAGGCTACACGCAGTAACAGTAAAGCAGTGATTAATATCTTGAGCTTATAATATCATGTGATGAACGTGACTACAGTGTGTCGATCGAACGTCATCCGGGAGAAGCATACAAATGAACACCAATTAACTTGATGGTCATTTACATAGTACATGTCTCTCGGGTCTCGCCTTTATCCCGACTCGGGTTATAGGCAAGCATGGAACGCGTGAAATTTCCCCGCTTCTCAAACTTTATTCCGAAACTTTACCCTCGTTGTAGTTCCATGATACAGACAAAGTAGCCGATTAACGTATATTTTGCAAACCTAATATCTCTCGTTTAATGATTCGCTGGACGGGGGAATTACCCTTAACTTAACTGCCTGAGCACTGTGAGACTCCGCCCTCTTTTCCACCAAATGCGAACCGAGTAAAAGCAGTGAAACGTTAGATTTCGTATATTATAGGAAACCACGCTCCAGTGTTGTACTGCTCGGCGTTGGGGAAAATCACTACTGGAGAGTAACTCAACCGCCACTTCATCTAGGTCACATTCCAATTTAGCCTTGAATGGGAGCAGCCAATTAAATGTAGCGATTGACGGTTCTATTGTGTTACAATGGCTGGCGGACGAGTCAATTCTCCGCTGGGAGGGGAATTTCGTCGAAGAGGCGGGAATGGGCAATTTTAAGGTCATTTCACACTCACTTTAAGGAACAAACTGCATGTTTTCAATTCGCCAAAAACGGGGAATTCCACGTGTTCCTCCTCTTGTCGTCCGCGGACGGCGAGTGTCCAAGCCGAACACCGCTCGAGCACTTGATTGCTTATCAGCACCTTTTCTTATGCCGAACACATTTGTTTATGTTATCCTAGATACCATACATCTTCATTATAGCTTTCTCTATTGATAAGGAGCCTGGATGTTAGAGCCAGTCATTTTATGATTCTGCTAGGAGATTTGCAGACTGGCAATGAGAGCCCTGAGTACTCATGTTGTTGTTGTTGTTGTTGTTGTTGTTGTTGTTGTTGTTGTTGTTGTTGTTGTTGTAGTTGTTTTTACTTTTTAAATGAGCAAAAGTTGCCACTAAATCACAAATGTAGATATATAACGGTCATCCAATCTACGACTGATCACTAATATCATTGATCTGTTTGTCTTGATAAAATGTCTTTTGTTCATAAGCTTTGTCTCTAAAGGGGTCCCGAACCACGACCACCAGTTAGCGAGCCTGGTGCCATACCACTAAACCAGTCAGGCGACTTACTTTATACTGTTACAATGAACAATATTGGAGTCTGTTTACTATAACGCTATACAAAAATGGCCAAACTCAAATTCAGTCAGCCCGGGCAAATACAAACGTGATACAAACAAAATCATTATATAATGCATAATGGTCAACGATAAACAAATCAGAACTACCGGCGATTATTACATATAGTGCTATCGTGTTCAGCACAAACACACTTACTGTAACCGTTATCGTACTCGTAAAATATGGTAAGAGTGTCTCGTTACACCGAAGTTTTTACCCTAATCTTTTCGGCGCGCATTCAAATTTCAGCGTTCGTTCAAATTAAACAAAAAATTCAATTGTTCATCCTACATGTGCACAACATACTAATAAACAAGCCCAACCCATTTATCGTATAGTAAAATGTTTTCAGGTTTGAAATTAGTAATAAGATGGTCACTAGAGTATGTTTATACAGCTCACAGAAATACAGTACTGTACATATATGTATGTAGCTCACTCCGTTCGTTAGGAGATGACAAAAGAGCACATTTGTGGATATTTGAAGAGAAGTGAGGAGATCACATACATATAAGCAATCACTGAAACCAGTAGAAAATCCCATGCTTTGTCGGTGAAACTTCACAGAATGGGAAAAACGGAGATAATATGATGAAACGAACATGATCGATTAATACACAGAGATAATCAATGCGCAAGAAAAACATTATTGAAAACATTTTTGCGGTGATTAACCTTTTTTATTTTCTCGTAATAGTAGAGTGTAGCCGAAAATTCGCTCAAACTGACCAAAGCTCAGCGTAGTCTCTTTGTCATGTACATTACTTTACGTACTGTTCATGGTTGCAGTCCATCAATAATAATACACAGTCAAATTCATAACTGAAAAATCAATCAATCTTTTTTTCAGCAAGTTACTTTATAGAAGAAAATGCACGATTTATTCCCGAATAACTCTGATGACTTCACTGTCACATCTTCATTGCAAGACCCCATGGAGCGGACGGCCTATGTGATTAGTGGTGTTGTAGTGTTGGTTTTATGGGCGGTGCTTACTGTTGGCTTCGGAGGCGTCATCACTGTCATTTTTTATTTTCCAGGTTGACTAACTGACTGACTGACCGACTGAGTGACTAATTACTGACCGACTGAGTGACTGATGACTGACCGACTGAGTGACTGATGACAGACCGACTGAGTGACTGAGTGACTGAGTGACTGATGACTGACCGACTGAGTGACTGATGACAGACCAACTGAGTGACTGAGTGACTGAGTAACTGATGACTGACCGACTGAGTGACTGATGACAGACCGACTGAGTGACTGATGGCTGACCGACTGAGTGCCTGATGACAAACCGACTGAGTGAGGGAGTGAGTGAATGAGTGAGTGAGTGACTGACGGACTGACTGACTGTTTCCAGGCACTCGCTTAAGGAAGGAGTTTCTCATAGTGGCTATCACAAGTTTCGGCGTAATTTGTTTCATGTTTGAGGAAGCTTTGTAATTCCTATTTCGCTGCTGGAAGATCATTAATACAACCTGGTGGTTGGTGGGTGACCACTGTGCTATGGCACTCACTCACTTACTCATTCACTCACTCACTCACTACCTCACGCACTCACTCACTCACGCACTCAATCTTACACAGGTTGCCTACAACGCGGTATCTTTGCTGGTGGTCGCCGTTGGGTTATACGTTGGGCATCTATGTCTTTGTGAGCAGTTTTATTTTACTCACTCACACGCTCACTCACTCAATCATCCCCTCCGTCACTCACTCACTCACTCACTCATTCACGCACTCACCCATTCGCTAACTTCTAGGTTAGCATCTTTACGGCTTGGAATCTCGTGGTCGTAAGTCTAGATCGTTTACTTTTGGTACTGGCTCCACTTTGGCACAGAAGACAAACGTGCAAATACACTATGCTCTTGGCAATGCCAGGCACAATTTTCGGTTTGTTGTTGTTGTTGTCCCGATATGGACAGCTTCGCATTTGAGTTGTACTGAACCGATATGGCTGAATTTTTTTCTGGAATAGAGGAGATTTTGTCAATTTGTTTGATACCCACCAGAAGTTTATTTGACGGCTGTAGCAAACTTTACAAGCCATCGAAAAAAATTAAATTTGGCAAACATTTTTTTATTATTTCTACATTCTCGAGCAAGGTACCTAACAAAATAGCATCAATCACAAGGCACCGTAAACAGAAAATCATAGGCAATTATCACATGAAAAAATACAAAGATG
>OZ038448.1:9893105-9895605 GCA_964036265.1 Daptonema setosum
ACATCGTAGTTTAGCATGGGATGATGATGTGCGTGTTAACACTGATTTTCTGATGTTTCTCCATCAGACGTTTTGGGCAACATTTTTGCTTGTAGACACAACATACTTTGTTAAATTTATTCTGAGTAACAAGAAACCTTGAAACAGTTATATTGTCATTTGACAATAACACTGTCACTGCATCCAAGATCAACAACGACAACAACAACAACAACAACAACAACAACAACAACAACAACAACAACAACAACAACAACAACAACAACAACAACAACAACAACAACAACAACAACAACAACAACAACAACAACAACAACAACAACAACAACAACAACAACAACAACAACAACAACAACAACAACAACAACAACAACAACAACAACAACAACAACAACAACAACAACAACAACAACAACAACAACAACAACAACAACAACAACAACAACAACAACAACAACAACAACAACAACAACAACAACAACAACAACAACAACAACAACAACAACAATAACAACGACATGAGTGATTCGACCACAAATACAATCCAATCCACAAAAACGTTCCTAAATTTCTTCACTTATCGAACTTCCCTAACTTTCTTTTCCGTCCTAATTGTCATAACGACATGTTCGATTGTCTATCAATAGTACTGGCCATTGTTAACTGTGTCACGTGATACCAATGAGTGCGCGGAGCTTAAGAGAACGGGCTTATCCTTCCCAATTAAGATAATTAAGTGTTCCCCGTCTATTGTCAGGCACACCTCATATGGACCTCGCATTTAGCCAAGCTACCAACCATTTAGCTGATTGGCGGAGAAGGAAGGGTGGATGAATAAAATAATTCCACTTCGCGGTGCCCACGCGCGCGGGCGATGGGTTATCCGGGGTTTGCGTAACAAGTTTTATGAAATTTGTAATTAGCTGCACAAAGATAAAATAGTTAATGTGAAACATTTGATATTATCGGTAAGTCCAAAGGGAGAAGCGGTATTTAACAATTGAATGAATGTATTTTCAGCATCTCCTGTTTCTTGGTTTGTACTTGGATTATTGAACAGAACTCGCCTTTTAGTTCACAGCCCAATTTAGCACTGAATAGGGAGCAGCCAATTAAATGGAGCTATTGATGATTTTATCGAGTTCCACTTGCAACCGTTCCGCGTGCTAGCTTAGCAACGTGTTAATTATGGAAATGTTAATGACCCGAGAAAACAAAAGAAGAATATTCTAGAAGTTTCGGTCAAAATATAAAAGACTAGATTCGCGTTGATTTTACTCATTTGCAAAGCTTAGTCAAAAATTTTCTTTGTATGTACATGTGTCAACTGAGAAGGATATTTGTGTCTCAATAATTTGAAAGTGCATCGAAGCCAATTTTGGATTTTTAAATCGCGTGTCAAAAATTTCGGGTCGAGGTCGGAACCAAATCTCTTGTTCTACTCTCGTCGACTGTTTAGTCGAGGGGTTGAACCCATAATCCCAAAACCTGACCGGTGATAAAGATCGGGACGCGTTGTTCTGGGGTTACTGCCACTAGCGGATGAGAAGGGTGGGAAAAGTAGAATTCCCCTCTTTGACATTTTCAACAACAAAAAACAGAATTTTATCCCCTAAGGTGTAGGTAAAATTACCCTGAAAACTGCCAATTCCGCCCTCATTTGACGAAATTCTCCACCCTTTCTACCTACACCATAAAGAACAAGCTCTAATTTTATAGAACCACCAGAAAGGGGGGAATTTCAGTTTTCTCTGTCCTTCTTTTCAGCTAGTTTTTGCCCGTTAGTTCAGTCAACCTCAGAAGTCTAAACGCTTTCTGAGAATTTTTTCAAACATTTCAACCTGCAAAAGTTGTAAAGTTCTCTCACATAAAAAAGTATTGTTCTCAATTGTCTTGTTGCAAAGTTATTTGTTAATTTCATAGTTTTTATAGTGTTCCTGGGAGTCATGACAACGTAGCTGGTCATGATTTCTTCGCTCGTCCTTAATTCTAAAGGCCACTTCTAATTGACCATCAGATCATTTGTTGTTCATCTTTATGCATTTTGCATTGGCGGACGAGCCAATTGTCTAAAGGGAGGGGAATATCTTCAAAGACGGGGAATAAGCCGTTTTCAGGGAACTACACCTTAGGGAGCAAATTCAATTTTTTGGAAAACGCACAACACGCATTTTTCCCTTCCCTTCTCATCCGCTAATGGCCGCATGACGTTCGATCGACACACTGTAGTCACGTTCATCACAGGATTGTTACAAGCTCAAGATATTTATGGCCAGTTTATTGTTACTGCGTGTAGCCTTGATGAGTCCAGGTTCCGTTAGAAAGGCGTCGGATGGTTTGGACGAAATGCCAATGAAAATAGTAAAAAATGGTTTTAAAATATGACTTTAGTGTTACGGAGCTTTTCATTAGGATAGAAACTATTCAGAAAGATGTGTGCAGTAAAGCCTAAAGAAGTTAGTTGCTCGTTTTCACAACAGCCATACACAATCGTATATGT
>OZ038448.1:9908105-9916636 GCA_964036265.1 Daptonema setosum
TTACAAGTGTATTTTTTATTGAGTTGAACATCCAGTCGGTGTTAACCTTCACCGTTTTTCAGGTCACAGCCCAATTTAGCTCTGAATGGGGAGCAGCCAATTAGATGTAGCTACAGTAATGATAATTCTATTGAGTTTCACTTGGAACCGTTCTGTGCGCTAGCTTAGCAACGTTGTTAATTATGGAAATGTTAATGACCCGAGAACACAAAATAAGAATGTTCTAGAAGTTTCTGTCAAAGTATAAAAGACTAGATTCGCATTGACTACGCTCATATGTAAAGATTTGTCAAAGTATCTTTTTATTGTTGAAAGTAAATTATGAGGGCCCATAATGCACATATTCAACAAATTAGGCGCGACGTTTGTCCATGAGTCAATTGAGAAGAAGATTTGTGACACAAAAATTTTAAAGCGCACCAAAGTCAATTTTGGATCGCGTGTCAAAAACGTCGGTTCGAGCTCTGCAATCACTCGCAACAAAACGAATAAAAGATCTGGGATTGTTGTTTGTTGATAATTTATCTTTTACCGATTCTATTGCCGATATTTGCCGTAAATCTAACTTGAGAGTTGCCCTCCTACTCAATTCTTTTAAAAACCATTCCATAACCTTCCAAGTATAAAATCTGAATAAATTTTTTGTTTTGCCTATAATTACTTATTGCTCCAAGGTACTTGTGTTTCATACCAAAGAATTTATGAATAAAATAGAGAATATTCAGCATAGATTTACCAGATTAAATATTCATTATGAAGATGCCGAGGGTAACCGCCTGCCATATGAAGAAAGAATAAAAAATGCAATTTACAGCTACTTGTAGATTATTTCACCAAGACAGATTTGATAACAGTCATTAAGCTTACCAGAGACCAATTTTATTGTCCTGTACGGTTGATCGATTGGTCACAAATAAATATCACTGAAGGAAGAAACCATTCGCGTGGCTGATCTGGAGAGATGGTTGATCGCTCGGCGTCTTGAACTGGTTACTGGTGGACGAGCCAAACCTCCAATGGGAAGGAAATCCATTTCTACCGACACTCTATTTTTATGGAACCGTCAAAGAGGGGAGGCAAATTAAACTACGAAAAAAATTCATCAGTAAAACTTTTCTCCGAACTTTTATAAATTAACAAAAATATAGTTTCGCACAAGTGAACGGAAAATTTTGTGGCTAAAAACAGTTTTAATAAATTTAAATTGAAGCATAAATTAGAAAAAAATTGGGATTGCCTGTTAAAGAAGAAACTATCCCATTATAGCGTTTTCATTTGCATTAAAAGTTCTCATTGTAGTGGCTATGGTTATGGTTCTAAGCGAGATCGCCGAGTATGAGGCTAAGAGCTAGTTTTCAGTTTAGGCTTAGGATTAGATTAGGCTTAGAATTTGAGAAGGGCTTGGGCGCGTAGGGAAGACTTTCAAATTTCCCTGTCCTTCTTGTCCACTATTTATTGTCCGTTAGTTTAGTCCAAACGCTTTTTGAGAAGTTTTTTTTTCAAATATTTCAGCCTGTGTAAGTTGTAGGCTTCCTCTTATTACAATGTAATGTTCAAAAGTGTTTTGTTGCATTGCTATTTGTTTGATTTGTAGTTATATCAATAGCTGGCCATGCTTTCCTTGCCCGTCTTCAACTCTAGAGGCCACTTCTAATTGACCATCAGATAAATTGTTGTTCAGCTTCATGCTTTACGCACTGGCGGACGAGCCAAACGTCCAAAGGGAGGGAAATTTCTTCAAAGATGGGGAATGGACAACTTTCAGGCCATTATTCCTACACCTTATGTAACAAGTTCCATTTTCTGAAAATGCCAAAAAGAAGGGAATTCCAGTTTTCCCTCCTCTTCTCGTCCGCTAACGGCCGCATAACGTTCGATCGACATAGGCACGTTCATCACAGGATGTTGTTACAAGCTGAATATATTAATGAGTCCAGACTCCGTTAGAAAGCGTCTGATGGTTTGGATGAAAATGTGAAAAGTAGTCTTCAAATGAAACATTTTCATTTTATTAAGTTAGCAAGATAACAAACGGTTGAATTTTACATTATCTAAGTTGTTGCATTATATTTATATCTTCGTTTTATTGCATTGCCCTTGCGCGCATGTGCGAAACACTGATTTTATTAACCCAAGTTGTGAGTGTGTGTTTTTTCACCCACCCTGTGGGTACTCATTGCTCGTCGGCAAGAGAATTTTTCATCTTCCGGGTTTTCATCTTCGGATCTTTCATATCCGTCTTTTCATCTCCGTCTTATCATATCCTTCTTTTCCTACCTGGGTTTTTCATCTTTTGAAAACGAGCGTACAAAATTTTTCATCTTCGGGTTTTACATTTCTAGTTTTTTTATCTCCGTCTTCTGATCTTCAGAATGGTTATGTATAGATTGAACAGAGTTTTATCAGAAATGTAAATGGTAGGATTTCATCCAAAGCCCATTGATAAAAAAGGAATTCTGGATTTGGAATTTAAATACGACCTCAATTATATTGATAAAGTGGTGTAAAATGAGCTTTTATGTTTATGGAGACGTTTTTAGATAGATTCCGTATTGTTTTAAGTAATATATTTTATTATTTTATTAATTTATATCTGTTTTCAACTCCCCAACTTTTAAATCATTTTAGTATCGCAAATCCATAATATTTTTTCTGAGTTCTGGATTATCAAAAAATATATGCAAAAATGAATATAATTTTCTTTAAAAAATATTATGTACAAGGGTTCTTGAAATAAACGACGTCAAAATTCTCTAATTGAACTGCTGAAATGGCGTATTTTCAACCAAGAAATGTAAATCCCAGAAATAAAAAAACCCAAACATGAAAAACCCAGAAATGAAAAACCCGAAGATAAAAAAACAGATTGAAAACCCCTAAGATGAAAAAGACGGAAATGAAAAAATCCGAATATGAAAAGACATGTACCATCGCTTCCGAAGATGGAAAGACGGATATGAAACATCCGAAGATGAAAAACCCTCTTGCCTGCTCGTCATATGCGGTATTTCTTGCCACTTCACAAGTTTTGGCGTGCAACTTGTACTAAAATCTCTGATTTTGTCGCGCGGATAATTTTTGAGCGTTTTTTTCACGAGACATTTGTGTAACATAACATACTTTATACTATTATAATGTTGATGAAACATTAAAATTATTAATCGTTATTAGTTATTGTTTAATTATTATTTATTTACACACTTAAGTAAATTGCATGTGTGCGGGTTCTGAGAAATAATTATTACACTCTCATGTATCGCGGAAGCGAGTTAACTAGCTACTTACTACTGTTCTGAGAATCCAAAATGGTTAAAACTGTAATTTGCGAGTTTTTCTGAAAAAAAACAAGTGTTTTGGGGAATCGAAATTTGCAAAGTGTATGTATTTTTGATCTTTTACTTATATTTTCCAAACGGATCCGACCTCCGCGCTCCGCGCGGTGCTAACGCCCTTGTCCTCGCTTTCGCTCGGACAAGCCAGCCTTACAATAGGTTATCGGGGGTTAACGAACAGTAAAATTTCAAAGGGAATAGTTAAACTTTGAAAAGACTCGTCTGCAGTCAGTATTTTAACAAAATTTGACCAAAAGTTTCGAACCCATGTGAGGCTAACACGCTAACCATCGGACCATACAGGTTTTGTTTGATTTGTGATAAACGCTGGTGTCAACGCTGACGGTAGCATCACGCGTTGAATTTTTAATCCTCAGAAGAGTGAAGTTAGTAATTCAGAATTTTGGATTCTCAGAAAAGTGCAGTTAGTAATCTTGCATCCCGGAAGTAAACTGATCGTGGTTCGTGGTGATGATAATTTCTACATGATCGTCAACACAGCATGGTAAACATACTCATACAACCTAAGACTCTGTCAAGGTTCGGTTTAGAATGTACTTCGTTATCAAACGTTATTGTTTTTAACTCAGCATGTATTCAAAAGCAATCAAATCCTAATCGACTTATAATCGCCTCAGCTCCAGATTTGCAACACAATGAACAATTCGTATAATGAAACATCGGAGGGGTTTAAGGTGACGGAGTCACTTCTGGACTCCGTGGAGGTGATTGTCTACATGGGCAGTGGCATCGTGATCGTGGTATTATGTATGGTGCTGGTTGTCGGATTCAGTGGTGTCATTACCGTTGTTATGTACTTTCCAGGTTGACCGATTAAATGGGAGACTGACTGACTGATTGATTGATTGATTAATTGATTGATTGACAGACTGATTGATCCAACATATGTCCGGTGTTGAATGCCGGTTTAAGTGGTGTTAATACTGTGTATGTATGTACAGGGTGTCCCAGTCACTCCCAGCGAGGTGTAATGATTGAATTTTTTGAATAACTTCCACAGTGTTCTAGATAACGACCTAAAATTTCACATATTAATAAAACAGTTTTCCGCTAATACGCTGAATTTTAAAAAGTTTGATTTGGTTCAGTATTGCGTGTTTCACGGCCGATCCAGCAACATGCCTGTTTATGTTCTTAACGCGACCGCATTTAAGAGATTTTCACCAAAAATAAAAAGTGAAACAAAAGAACGAATTTTGGTTTAAATTTGTGTTAAATAGCAGGAAGAGGTTTATTTCAAAAGTCAAAGTACATTTTTCATCCAGTTAATTGCTTTTTTCAAACTTTTTTTATCCGCAACTTTTCGCTAACATTTGCTAGAAATTGCTAGATTGCTAGATTCTGTTTTTCAATATCCAATAGAAGGTGGAATAATAGATCAAATCGAAAACTGTTTCCAGTACTTCAGATTTATGATATTAGCTATCAGTGTTGCATGTTTCAAGCTATATAGTTGAACTATCAAAAAGTTATTCAATGTTTCATGCGACATACTTGGCTATAAAGTGTAATTTTAAGGCATGTTGCTGGATCGGCCGTAAAACACGCAATATTGAACCAAATCAAATTTTTTAAAATTCAGCGTATTAGCGGAAAACTGTTTTATTAACCTGTGAAATTTTAGGTCGTTATCTAAAACACTGTAAAAGTTATTCCAAAAATGCAACCATTACACCTCACTGGGACACCCTGTATGTATACTGTATGTATTTTCCAGGTTAACCGAATGAAGCACTCATTTTTTGAATGATTGACTGACTACTTGATTGAAGTACTGATTGATTGATTCATGATTTGACCGATTAATTAAAAAATTAATTGATTGAATGTTTGATTGATTGATTGATTTATTGAAGGACTGAGTGGTTGACTGATTGATTAACAGATACTTGCTTGTTTTATTGACTGATCGACTGATATCTGACTTGATATATTCACAGACTAACCTCATGAGTGAGTCACTGACTGACTGCATGATAGATTAGATGATTAAGTTATTGCTTGATTGACTCACTGATCGCCACATAAACTAACAAACACAGAAAGCTGAACGGGAACGGACTAACGGTGTTAAAATAACAATATTTTCTCAATCATCATGGTATGTATTTCATAACGTTCTTCGGCTGAAGAAGTCGAGCTTTTTCTGTGTGCCTGTCTGTCTGTCTGTCTGTCTGTCTGTCTGTCTATGTATATGCCTGTCTGTCTGTTTGTCGAGTACGATGGTTACCTATTCGATTGTTTATGTAAATCATATCTATGTCTAGTTACAGGTTTTGTATGTACATGTATGCGTGAAAGAAAATTAGGTTTAGGTGATCCGACTTGCGTGTGAGCAGTTATTGTGAAAGTGATGCACTTTTGACTGTACGAAGGCCGTCATTTGATGATGCTTCGTGATTTTGATTTTGATACTGTGCGTGCTTTATTTATATGTTCAGTGTTGTGGTCAGACGGGTTTATGTTAGTGTGGTTCGGTGTTGAGATAGTATTGAATTGAGTGTGTTTTCCGCCGGTATATGGGCGAGGGATTGAAATTGAAACAGTTGGAAAGAGTGATTGAGTTTGGGTGAATGATTTATGCAGGTATAATATACAGGGTGGCGGTAAAGTAACGACGCGTTTTCCGAACGTCCATTTCTAAAAAAAATATATTGTATGACCAGACTGGTGTAAAACCACCTGAAAAATCGAGTTATGTGGTCAGATTTCACATATGACACTCGATTTCAAAACTGTTTGAGAAGTTTCTGCCGAAAACCATTTTTTATTGTCTCGCGTCCTAGACGGATTTTTTTCTGAAACAAAAGCGTTATAAGAGTTGAAAAGTTTACACACCTATAGCTTAATGATGTTGAACAAATCTCTTTGCGAAATAACATTATAAGTTGCTTTTAATGGCTGAATATAAGCCAGTTTTTTTAAGTGAGATTTTTACACCGGAATATTTTTTCACAGTTTTGGCCACTTCTCAAGCTATTATGATACTTAACTGTGACTCATGACATCATATTTATGTTATTGGAGTTGTGGAAGTATGATTATTTTGCATAGAACATATTTCTTTGATTTATATTTTTTCGTGTTTTTACCGAAATTTCAAAAATGTCTCCATTCATTGAGTCTTATTGAGTGATAAAGTAGTACAAATTCTGCTTATTTCAGTAATTTCTAAGCACTTGAATCTACAGGTTGGGCCAAAAAAAACGACCACACTTTGATGTGATATAAAAGTGGCTGTGTAGAATATTAACAATTGTCGTTTTCACCATATGTTAACAACATAAAAACTTAGTTCTATCGAGAATTTCGTTATGATCGGTTCGGGTTTGAGAGAATTGTGCACTTCTGACTGAAAAAGTTGCTCGCTAGTTTTTACAACAGCCATACACAGCCATATACGATGATTTGTCCCTACGATGAGATTTGTCACTGAAACATGGACTTCTGTTGTTTTGGGCAATATTCCATTACCGTTAACCTTTTCCCGCCTGAAAATATGAGTTTCATCGAAAAATTTCAGTTTTGAAAATTTTAAATGAAAGAGTGAAAAAATCGAATTTACTACAGTTTGACCCATTTTAAGCGTGTTTTAAAAGTTTTAGTCTCAACTAAATTAGTTTTAGTTCTATCATATGCTGTATTTGACAAATTTGATAGTTTTTGATAAAAATTATAGTTAACAGTTGATAAAAATTTTAAATAAGTGACATTATAAGCCGTTGTAAAAATGCGCGAGATGTTTTTCGGGATGCACGTGCACAACTATTGCTTTAATCCGAAAATCATATTGAAAACTTCAGGAAAACTAAGTTATTTTGTTGTTAACATATGTTGAAAACGACAAACCAAAATATTGGACACAGCCACCTCTAAGTCAGATCAAAGTGTGGTCGTTTTTTTTGGCCCACCCTGTAGTTAGCGCTTGTTTATATCAATATGAATCCTTGTTAAAATCAATTGCTTATTAGCTAGCACTATTATGGTCAGTTTTCATGGGATTTCGGACAGATTTATTGAAAAACAATAAAAATTCCGGTATTAAATGTCGTCAAAATAAAAATTGGAACATTCCCATACAAAAAGCAACCCCATTATCAGACACTTCAGGTATGAATACAAATAATTGGCTTGTAATAGTTAATCATGCAAGATAATATTTTTGAAGAATTGACGGCCGGAAAACGCGTCGTTACAGCCACCCTGTATGTATTATGCAATTAATAAATACGTCATATTGTGGATTGGGATTAGGTGAATAGGACGATTAATGCACAGACAGCAACGTTAATCAGGGTAATCAGGGCGGTAAAAACTTGAGTGTCGGTCATTCTAAGAACTAACTGAAAGACTGACAGACTGGCAGACTGACAGACTGATAAACTTACAGACTTACAAACTGACAGACTAACAGACTGCCAGACAGACAAACCGACAGACTGACAAACTGACAGACTGACAGACTGACAGACTGAACAGACTGAAAAAATGACAGACTGACAAACTGACAGATTGACAGACTGACAGACAAACTGGTTTGATCCTTTATAGGCACGCGGAGGCGAAAGGAGTTTCTCATTGTTGCTATTACAAGTTTCATTATAATTCTTTACATAGCAGATGAAGCGCTCTTGTTTATCTTTCGCGGCTGGAAGATTATTCATTCAAACTGGTGGTTGGCTTTCTAATACACTCACACACTCACTCACTCACTCACTCACTCACTCACTCACTCACTCACTCACTCACTCACTCACTCACTCACTCACTCACTCACTCACTCACTCACTCACTCACTCACTCACTCACTCACTCACTCACTCACTCACTCACTCACTCACTCACTCACTCACTCACTCACTCACTCACTCACTCACTCACTCACTCACTCACTCACTCACTCACTCACTCACTCACTCACTCACTCACTCACTCACTCACTCACTCACTCACTCACTCACTCACTCACTCACTCACTCACTCACTCACTCACTCACTCACTCACTCACTCACTCACTCACTCACTCACTCACTCACTCACTCACTCACTCACTCACTCACTCACTCACTCACTCACTCACTCACTCACTCACTCACTCACTCACTCACTCACTCACTCACTCACTCACTCACTCACTCACTCACTCACTCACTCACTCACTCTATTATAAATTGTGC
>OZ038448.1:9919336-9935653 GCA_964036265.1 Daptonema setosum
ATTTTATTGTTGGAAAAACCTTATTGCAAACTTGATAACAGGTTGAACAAAACTCATCAAAACTTCACTAAATGTGCTTTCAACTTCTCAAAAAGAGCGCAGTAGAGCAAATTGTTACGGAATAAGAGCATCATTTACAGATTACACCATGTTAATATCATTCACATTTGACTATCAAACTTAAATTTCGCCGACAGAACGGTCTGTTGTCATGCATAGAAAAGTCTTAGGGTGTCTTCACAGTCCGTTGCAACACCGTTTGTTATAAGCAGCATACATCGCAACCGTTATACCTACATACCTACATAGCGTTTGAAATTACGGTAACTGCAGTGAACGCTGCTTATAGCACACGGTGTTGCAACTACATACATATATATAAGTTGCTACTTTGTTGCAACGGCATATGAAGGCACCCTTGGAAATGCATGGGAATGGCGACTTTTCCATTCAGTATCCTATCAAAAAAGGGTGACGGAGTATTCAACGTAGTACATAAAATGCAATCAATCTCTCAACAAACTGATAACCGAAATGATGGGAAAACGTGATTTTGAAATATGTAAACACGAATCAAAACAATTTATGTTTCGGAGTAAGAAACAAATGTAGAACGATTTACATAACTACATATAGGCTTTATATGTAAAGACGCTTTCGAGATTCTAGTGAAATATTAAGTGCTATTTTCGCTCAGACAATGAAACATCAAACTCACTTTTGGCCCACACACTTGGCTAACGTGCGTGATGGTGATTGGACCACAACTCAACCGGCCAATCATCATCACCCAAGTTCAGCCAATCACGCGAAAGAACAGCAGAGTATTGAACTTGCTCGTGGCCCAACATCTGAGTTCGGTGTAAAAAGTGGTGTTTTACGGGCTATGATGTTTTTTATTAATCGGAATTTGTGTATTGTCCTTGTATGATTTTGCTTGCATTAAATTTAAACAAACTTAAGTTTGATTTCACCCAACAAAATTTACAACCTGATGTTTCACGGTCGGACCAAAAATGGTGCTTCATATTTCACTAGAATCTCGAAAGCGTCTTTACATAGCTTAATGAGCGTTCAACCGTTGACTCTTTGATACTTTGAAAGTAGAAAACTTTCTTCTCCATGCACTGGCAGAAGGGCCATCCTCCAAAAAGAGGGGAATATTTCCAAAGAACGTGGGATCCGCTTTTTTGAGGCAACTTTACCTACATATTGAGGAACAAATTACACTTTTCGGAAATACCAAAGAGGGGGGAATCTCACTTTTTCAATCTTCGCTCGTCCGTGTATTTCCATGGACGAAAAAACATTCGCCATGAGGTGCTCGGACATTCTCATTCTGTCTACTAGCGGTCGAGAAGGGAAGGGAAAAGTGGTATTTCTCTTACTTTGGCAAATTTTAAAAGGGCAGTATGTTCCCTAAGATGTAGGTGAAATGATCTCAAAACTGTGAATCCCTCTCTTTGAGGTAATTCCCCCTTTTTGCAGGTTTAGCTGGTCAGCCAGTGATTCTGTAAGCGACAAAATCAAGCATACATACTTCCACAGCAAAAGCCTATGGTACATCAATTCAAAATGTTTCGCAAATGCGGGTCTTTGATTTTATGACGTTTTCAGTATATTTACACTTGTCGCGCAAGTTACGATGTTCAAACAGACGTGGATACATACAAACATCGATATTGAGACTTTCCCATAAGTTATCTTTATGAAACGTGAAGCAAGCACACTGGCGGACGAGCTTATCCTCCAAAGCGAATTTCTTCAACGAGGAGGGATTTGACAATTTTCCGACCATTTTACCCATATCTTAAGAAGCAAATTCTACTTTTTGAAAACACCAAAGAGTAAGGAATTTTCTACGTTTCCCCCCTCTTCTGGTTCGCTAATGCGCTATCCACAGCAAGTGATTATAACTCTGTTGAAGTATCCTGTCATGAAAAGATTTACTATTAAATTTACCCATTACGGACGTACATAATAATTTATGTAATATTGCAAACAGTATGTAAATGATTGAAATGTGAAAAAAACTCAAAAATTTTGGTGAATGCGCACAAAAAGACAGATTGGAATTCAAAATCCGCTCCAAAAATGTTTTGAGTAATCCTGAATAGTCTATAACTCGAAGCACTAGTGGACAAGGAAGGGGGGGGGGGAGCGGAATTACTCTCCCTTTGCCAAATCTAAGAAAAAGAATTATTTTTTAAGATATAGGAAAATTGGCATTATTTTTATCAATTATCACTCTTTGAAACTATTTCCCTCCCTTTGGAGTTTGGACTCGCCCACCTCGAAGTACTTTCCGGGTCTCAAGAAAAAGTTAGAATACTAGCTATTTGGACGTTGAATCGTCGGCTGCAAATAGCCAAAAATTTTGTGCGGCACGAAAACTCCTAAATATCACTTTATTGACGCACTGAATCACCAGTATCATGAAACCATAACTCGAACCAAAGGTTTGTCACTATGTAAATGAGCAACCCATCAAATGTACAGTCATTTACAGTCACATTTTTTTACGTATGACAATCAGTTTGTCACAAGGTAGAACCATCAGTCAGTCAGTCAATCTTTCAGTCAGTCTGTCTGTTTGTTTCTGAAGTTGAGTATAAAAAGAAAAACATCCAGGCCCCTACGAGTTTCGAACTCGTGACCTTCAGTTTACAAGACTGACGCTCTACCACTGAGCTAAGGAGCCGACATGTAGACAATCACTGAAAAGCATGTTTGAAGTGTAAATGTTGGTACCATGTGTGACATTTTTGGGGAGAACCGATAACAGTGTTCATATGTACATAACGTGTAGGAAACCCACGGACACGCAGGCAGACAGTCAGTCCATCGGTCAGTCAGTCAGTCACCCAGTCAGTCGGTCAGTCAGTCAGTCAGTCATTCAGTCGACCCCAGCTAGTCTAGTAAACTGGAGGTCACGAGTTCGAACCTCGTTGGGGCCTGACTGCAAATACAAAATTACAACACGGAAATACTACTAGAGCGCCAGACTAGTAAAATAGTCGAGGAAACTAACCACCACATCACAGAAACTTTTGGCATTGGGTGCCTAAATTGTTGCATCTTTAGGCAAAAAAACTTTGAAGTTCTATAACTCACGTGATAATTGGTTTTAAATTGTGAAACTTTCGTTCAGCGTGAGTTCGTCTAATTTTACACATGAGAAAAAAAGGAAACCCAAAATAAAAACATTATACTGCATTGAAAAAAACCTTTATGCAAAATGGCAAAAACGTTATGCACCGCTGCTTATGACAAAAATCTGTTTGGCACCTGGTCTCGGAGCGAAAACTGTGTGCAAAATAAATTAAAAGCTTTCTATCCAATATGACGTTTTTACTTTGATTTTTTATGGTTTTCATGTGAGAGAACGGACGAACGAAAGTTTTCAATTTATAATCAAATATCCCGTGAGTTACAGAACTTCAAAGTTGGGAAGTTTAATGCATAACGATGCATAAGTTTTGGCACCCAGTGATGCAAAGTTTCTGTGATTTGGGGGTAAGTATGTAGTCAGTCATTCCTTTGCGGAAAATGTCAAAGCTAACTCAACTGATTCAACAAGTAAACAAACTAAAAACAAGGCCCCTACGAGTTTCGAACTCGTGACCTTCAGTTTACAAGACTGACGCTCTACCACTGAGCTAAGGAGCCGATGTTTGCCAGCACATGTTGGAAAGTCTCAATCCATGATTTCTGTCATCACATGGTGGGGACAGACGTTTTTTGTTTGCACAGGCACACGACTGTCAAACTTGTTAACACCGTTCAACAACCAGTCAGTCTGACAGTCAATCAGTGAGGCAGTCATTCATTCAAAAAGTAAATAAGTTAGTGTAACACCATACAATACAAATATGAATATGATTCTTTTGAACCATAATGTCGCTAATCATGTCCGATAACAGAAATTTTTCGAATTCGTGTTCAAAACTAGCTTGAAAGCGTTCCCGATATCCGGCCCCATAGCTCAGCGGCAGAGCGCCAGTCTAGTAAACTGGAGGTCACGAGTTCGAACCTCGTTGGGGCCTGACGACGGGTCTTTTTTCATCAAGATTTATTTTAGACGGACATTGAAAAACCTTAAAAATTATAAGTTTTTTCACAATACAAATATGTATTTTCTCAATCAGTCATTCAAATTAGTTATTTTACCTTTCAATAGATCAATAAACATTCTAGATCCGACCAGTTAGTCAATCAGCCAGTTTGTTGGTAAGCCAGCCTGTCAGTCAGTCAATCAGTTAGTCAAACGGTCAGTCAGTCAGCTAGACATTCAATCGGTTAGTCAATTAATCCAAACAGTCATTAAGATAGTTAATGTCGTTAGTTTGTCAGTGAGTCAGTCCACCAGTCAGTCGAACAGTCCACCGGTCATTCAATCAGGAAGTCGATTTTTTGCTCTAGCTAATTTGCTGAAATACAAAAAAGCAATGAAATACGAAACTAAAAAACGGAAATTCTGGGAGAAAAATGAAAAACAAGGCTCCTACGAGTTTCGAACTCGTGACCTTCAGTTTACAAGACTGACGCTCTACCACTGAGCTAAGGAGCCTACATTTATCAACTATGTAAACCATGAACACATGTTGAAAAGTGTGAATCCATGGTTCTTGTTATCAAATAGTGGTGACAGATGTTATATGTTTGCACAGGCACATGACAGTCAGCCAACTTTTTATAACATTCAACAATCAGTCAAGTCAGTCAGTCAGTCAGTCAATCAGGTCAGTGGTTCAGGAAAAAAAGTGAGATAGTAAATCAATGAGAAGAATCGTTATATGCGAGGGCAATTCGAGGGCAATTCAAAACAGTTTAATTCCCCAAAGTTGGTGTCAAAATCCGCATGCCAAACATCATCATCATCCGGCCCCATAGCTCAGTGGCAGAGCGCCAGTCTAGTAAACTGGAGGTCACGAGTTCGAACCTCGTTGGGGCCTGTGATTTTCTTTTTATGGAAATGGCAATACATGAACATAGTTGGAACTTTTCAATTGTGTCAGAGTACGAATTGTCCAAACAGGTGTTCCTGCAATCATTTTGGGTTTGGAAAAAAAACTTGTTTGGAATTGCTTTCATCAGGACAAATTTCACTACATTAAATATAATATTATATAAAGTTCAGTTTTATATTTATAAAAATTCGTTCAGTGGCGGGTGTGTGAGTTAATTATACATACTCAAAATTGGCCAATCAATTGATGAATGGACTGCCATTTAAAAAGCAATTTTTCAATTTTAGTGCCCGAAATTCCAACGTGTCGCGTTTTACGATCAGCTGCTCTTATTACGATGTACTTCCGGTTGTTGTTGTTGTTGTTGTTGTTGTTGTTGTTGTTGTTGTTGTTGTTGTTGTTGTTGTTGTTGTTGTTGTTGTTGTTGTTGTTGTTGTTGTTGTTGTTGTTGTTGTTGTTGTTGTTGTTGTTGTTGTTGTTGTTGTTGTTGTTGTTGTTGTTGTTGTTGTTGTTGTTGTTGTTGTTGTTGTTTCTGTTTGTTTGTCTGATTGTCTGTTCGTCCTGTTCGTTCTGATAAATTTTAAAAGAAATTCATTAATGGGGTAGGTAGGTTTTATACAATACAAGTCTTGTAGTGTACTTTGGTCTCCTTTTCTGACTGTCTCTCCTGACTTCATTTCCGTCTGACAACTACATGTTTTAGAATTGAGTGATTTTTTGAACGAAGTAACGTTTTTTTTTTGCAAATCGGTGATTGATCATGTCGTTGAGCAGCAGTCAAAATTGACCAACAAGTCAGTCATTCACTTTTGAACCAGCCACCTAAAAAACGGCTAATATGTATGTAGCTTCCGCTTTGCGGTTTCGAAAATATTCGTGATTGACACTGCTGAAATACTAAGTTGACAGTGGAATGTTGTTGTTACTATTGACCTGACAGACTTCCGTTTTTTATAGAAGCCAAAATCGGTCAGTTAGGCAGTCAGTCAGTCATGCAATCAGTCAGTCAGTTAGTCAGTCAGTCAGTCAGTCAGTCAGTGAGTCAGTCAGCCAGTCAGTCAGTAAGTCAGTGAGTCAGTCATCCAGTCAGTCAGTCAGTTAGTCGGTCAGACCAGACAGTCAGTCAGCCAGTCAGCCAGTCAGCCAGTCAGTGAGTACATAGAATAGTTCAGTCAGTCAGTCAGTCAATCAGTCATCCAGTCAGTCAGTCAGTTAGTCGGTCAGACAGTCAGTCAGTACGCCAGTCAGTCAGTAAGTCAGTCATCTGTCTGAGGTCTTGCAAACAGGATGCTCATTGGAACTCTGTTTCAACCTGATTCACTTTTTTTGGTTTGTACGTTTTCGCTGCTATCAACTTTGATAGATCTGTCTGTATGAAAAATCGAAATATTCACATTGTACACAAAGGCAGTACAAATAGAAAAACTATGGGTGGGTCAAGCAAATTCATTATTGATTTATACATAGGGAGAGTTTTTGTACGACCGCAATGAGAATGGGACAATGATACCAGATTAACCAATTGACGGACGAGTCAAACTTCCAAAGAGAGGGAACTTAATCAGGAGGGAATAATGGGCGATATGACAGGATTTTGAGTTTAGTCACTTGAAAAGGCTACTATAAAAACCACACCAACTATTCTGCGGTTATTATTATTAAACTAATTATTAATTATTACCAACTATTATTTCGCTGCCATTGATGGGTTTTGTGTATTGAATATTTTAATTTTCGGCGATTGAAATTCTGTAAATTTGAGGCTATAAAAAAATTACAGAACAAAAATAGATTTTATTATTTAGTGCGAACAACAATGGTAAATAAAGATTATTTTATCAAGTTGACACAAAAAACTAGAAAACAGACATAAGCACGTTTACATTATGTGTTGGGCTGTCACCTTAATACCGGCTCAACAACTAAAAATATGTAGCGAAATCGGTGAACCCGTTCAGCAGTGCAACGCACATAAAAACAACAAAAAACATCAACAACAACAACAACAACAACTGAACCTAAAAGTTCATATTTGTATAGATGAGCGACACTTAGAGAACTTTTCATGAAAAACTTTGGGACGACTTTTAAACGACCAGTTTAAAAAGTAATAGGATATTTAAAGTTGACTTGACTACATATTCCGGTGTAACCACATTGTTTCCGATCAGTCAGTCAGTCAGTCAGTCAGTCAGTCAGTCAGTCAGTCAGTCAGTCAGTCAGTCAGTCAGTCAGTCAGTCAGTCAGTCAGTCAGTCAGTCAGTCAGTCAGTCAGTCAGTCAGTCAGTCAGTCACTCAGTCAGTCAGTCAGTCAGTCAGTCAGTCAGTCAGTCAGGCAGTCAGGCAGTCAGTCAGTCAGTCAGTCAGTCAGTCAGTCAGTCAGTCAGTCAGTCAGTCAGTCAACCAGGAAGTCGTTCGAATGAATCGTATCAGAGATTAAGTTTCCCATATATCAAACCAAAGTTTGACAACGAACAAGTCGACTACAAACTTTGTTTTTCAACCAAAAAACTTTGACAGATGTGGTGACCACATTTTTATAATTGCCAAGTTGAGTACTTCTGTCATTCAGTCAACCAGTCAGTCAGTCAGTCAGTTCTATTCTATCCATATGTACATATTTTATTCACTATACTACTAGACTTCTTTCAGAAATGTTCACATTCGATTGTGAACGAAACTCATTTGGGAAATCGGAAGTAAATAGTTATGTCATACTACAAGCATAATTGTATTCAATAATCACAACAACAACAACAACAACAACAACAACAACAACAACAACAACAACAACAACAACAACAACAACAACAACAACAACAACAACAACAACAGCGATGGAGTCGTCACGAACGAATCTGATGGAAACTTCAACGACAAGTTTCGGGTCACAAAGTTCAAATTGGCGCGCTCAGTATTACAACTACAAGCAGTACCGGTCAGTCAATCAGTCAATCATTCATTCAGTAAGTCATTCAGTTAATAAGTCAGTCCGTCATTTATGTAATCAATCAGTCAATCAGTCAGTCAGTCATTCAGTCAGTCAGTCAGTCAATCAGTCAGTCAGTCAGTCAGTCAGTCAGTCAGTCAGTCAGTCAGTCAGTCAGTCAGTCAGTCAGTCATTCAGTCGGTCAGTCAGTCAGTCTGTTTTTTTCTGTTCGTTAAATCTTCGATTCATAACCTAACCGGAACATCTGTCTCGGTTTTTTATCACCAATTGTTCTACTCCAACAAGTTTATCTTGGTATTCCATATAGTTCTTATCTCTATTTTCTTCGTCGGTAAAATCTGTCCGAAAACCTTGCGACACACCAAAGTACTTCTCTTATATGAGAAACCAGTGATAATTCAGCTTTGCCCACTTACGTACATATCATACCATGTAGATTATAATTCAGTTTCAGTGAAAAATATCAAACGTGAGAAATCGTTACCGATTGATGTTTTTTCCGCCCTATTTTTTGCTGTTTGCTTCAGTCAGCTCTTTGTGAACGAAGTAAAACAATTTGTTCAATTACAACACTGATGTCAGTGCACAAAATAACATAAACTCATTTTATATCTTTTGAACTTTTATTTGTAGAACTGTATAATTTTTAGAAAAAGCTGGCGCCGTTTCAAAATTAGGTTTCTCAATAACTTGCGACGGCTCCACATAAGTTGCAATCAAAGCGTGCCAAAGTTCACTTGCCCCATAAATGAGCACCATACACGTGTAGAGAGTGCGGAAAGAAGGTTATTATACCGGCGATTTATCGGTGCGGTTTGGCGCACTGGAATTATACTACCGTTTTCATTGGTGGATTACTACGATGCCAGCGTTGCGGCTGCCGAACCAAAAAAGGTCAGTTTTAGATGATTTCTTTTCCTCTTATTTCACCACAAGACGACATTGTGATACTTAATCTCTCCATGGTTTCTTGTTGATCAGACAATTTTTATGGACGGTTTCAAATTTTTTACTCACGAAGATTTTCGAACCCGACTCTCATAAAAAAACATGTATTTAGTTATCAAGCCGCAATCGGCCAAGTGTATAACCAAAGTCAATGCGTCTTTATGTGGGCGCAGTACCGCCTTAGTGAATGGTAAACTTGTTTCCTTGTGCTCGTCCATAACCCACTTCGACTAGCCCGCAGGGAACGGTATATTATGTACTCATTGCCTGTTCATCATGATCAGATTATTGTTTTTCTTTTTCTGCTTCTTTTTGGGATTTACCATTATTGAAGCCAATACTAATACCCTTCAGAATTGTGTTTTCGTAGTGGTCAGAGAAGTTGAATAAAATGACGGGCAATGGTAGAAATTCATGAGCAACGCGTCAGACAGGATCTGTGTCTCAACCTCAAGTCAGGTTTAGAAGCCAGGACCACCAGTCTCCTAGGCTGGCGACCTAGCGACCAGAAAGGCGACGATTGTGTAAAAACTAATCGTGAAAGTTATGTTTTACATTAAGTTTGTGATACATGTAGTTTTCAATCTGGTGGATTTTTTCATATTTTTTGTAATACGACAAATTTGTACTGTTTTATTTTAATAGATATGTTCTCCGATAAAAGTTTACAAAAATAAGAGTAAGAGTAAGTAACCAAATATAAGGGTAAATAACTTCACGCATTCTTGCTTTTTTATTAATAATAATACGTTTTATGACTTTTTTCTATTACTAAATATTTATGTACATAATTTTTTTTATTATACTTGATTTTGATGATTAACGTTCACAGAACTCAAGCTCCTCAGTACCGGCATTATGTGAATGCACTATATGTCATGTGCCGGGGAACGGAACAAAAAATAGAGACGTTCCTCCGTAAGGAGGATCCACTTTGAGTGACTTGAAGACAGTGTGCGTTATAAGAGGCACTTTGTGCTGAACTTTTTTTGTTTATGGTGATGCTCAAAAATAGTTCAGTTTATGAAATTTAGTTTGAAATTTTGGTTGTAACTTTCATCTCTTATCTCAGCGTTTTTGTGATATTTAAATTAGGTTTTATGTGTTTATTGACTACAGGAAAATTTAACAACATTTTTTGGCTAGACACTTTGAGTGACTTGAAGCCAGTGTCCGTTATATAAAAGCACTGTGACTTTGTTGTTCATGGTAAACCACTTTAACTTTTTTTAAACAACTATACTGTATGCCTATAGAAAGAATAGAAGCGAGTCTTAACTCTTTAACGCTATTTTCTAGCATGGAACTATGAAAGTCTTCTGTGTTATGAGAAGAACACCTCATGTTGACTTTAAGAAAGTGTCCGGTAAGAAAATTTTTCCGACTTCATTTTTTTTGGTAAAGAAATACAATCGGTAATCTATGTAAATAATGCCGTTATTTCACTTTATACAAAAAAGTTAGAAAAAATTCAAATTTTTAAGTGAGTTGAAGACATGCAAGTCTGTATTGCGTGAACACCCAGGTTGAGTGACTGGAAGACAGTGTCCCTTAAAAGAGGCACTTTGTGTTAGACTTTGTTGTTTATGGTAGAGCACTTTAAATGGTAAACCATGAAGACACATGACACACACAGACATACAGACATACTGTACAATGTAAATCAAACTTTCGGTTTCAAGTACGTTGCTAATCTACAATTTTACACAATATCAGTGTATAATATCGATACTCAAGTTCGGAAAAACGGTTCATCTTCTACGACAAGGAGCTCAGAACTTTTTTCTCTGCAGTTTTTTCGTACGCAATAAAATATCTGAAAAGAAAAGTTTATCAATTGGAAGTGAAAATTAAGTGATATAAATCATAGAACCAGCACAGAATGGATAAACAAAACAGAATAACCATGTGAACCGTTAAATGGAAGGATGTCACTCGGCTACGCCTCATCGTGGAAGTACTACGCCCAAGAGGATCAGTCCTCCAAATCAGAGTTAGTGAACAGCAGTTCTTCTTCTTTTCACTATGAGCCGATGTTTCATGGCCCGGAAAAGCTAGAAAGTCCATTCTCATCTTGAGTCAGATAGGAAAAAACAGTTGGCGGCAAGCTACCGCCGACTGCAGTAATCCTGGCCACTGTAAGTCCATGTTTGTATCGTTTGTCAGATGCACAACAATCAATCTTGTTACCACTAACCCATGGAACATCTTAAGGCTCGTTTCTTGTAAGCAAGCGTTAAAAAATGGTTTTTGCTTATAAAAACAATGGAATAAGCTGCTTTACTGACAACTGTATCACTTATGTACATAGTTGACGGCAACCTTGACAGTTTCTAGCGAAGTCTGTAACAATGAAGTATAACTGATTTTTTCACTGTAGTTACCCATTGTATAAAAAATTCGTTTGTTTTTTTCCTTCCCGCGAGAGCGGCCGTCTAGATGCCGAAAGTTTTGAATTTCCACTATTGCTTTACCAACATCAGCTGATTCGCAAAATTTAAATACGTACTTGTACGAAATATGATCCTCAAAATTTACGGATGTTCGTTAGAAACATCGTTCCGTCAGGAACAGGAACCCCGTTTGTCTATAACCGTCAGTCATTCATTCAGTCAGTCAATCAGTCAAAAGTCAATCAGCCTGTCCGTCAGTCAAACAGTCAGTCAGTCAGCCTGTCAGTCAGTCAATCCGTCAGTCAGTCAGCCAGTCAGTCAGTCAGTCAGTTACTCAGGTACTCATTCAGTCAGTCGGTGTGTTATTTAATTAGTCACTAAATAACGCCGTTAGTTTGTTTTGGTTAATCACCTTTACACACGTGCAGGATATGTCGAAGAGTGGTCAGAAATATGGCATAACCCAGTTTTTTCTCTACGGTGTAATGTCGAAAAGCTAAGTTTTCGTTTGCGTTTACGATTCAGCTGTATTTGTAATTCTCATCTAAATCAAATCTCAGTAGAGAAGCGAATGATCACCGTTCAATCAACCACTGTTTTTTTACAAGTGCATATGTCATATTTGGTGTCCTTGTCGGAACAAAATCATAATTCATTTGTCGACAAGCCGTTGGCTTATGACATTTTTGCGGTATTGTTACATTTGGAAATTAGAGACAATCCGTCAGCGGGTAGGTCAATCAATCAGCATTCAGTCAGTCGATCAACCAGTCAGTCAGTCAGTCAGTCGGTCAGTCAGTCAGTCAGTCAGTCAGTCAGTCAGTCAGTCAGTCAGTCAGTCGATCAGCCAGTCAGTCCGTCAGGGAGTCAGCCAGTCAGTGAGGCAATCAGTGAGTCAGTCAGTCAGTCATCTGTTGAATTATCAGATTGATTCCCTGAATCAAGTGTTATGAAACCAAATCCGTGTTCGCCGTCTTTTCACCCATCGCGGTGGAATCATAGCAGGTTGATTGAATCATTCAGTCAATCAGCATTCAGTTAGTCATTCAGTAAGTCAGCCAGCCAGTCATTCAGTCAGTCAGTCAGTCAGTCAGTCAGTCAGTCAGTCAGTCAGTCAGTCAGTCAGTCAGTCAGTCAGCCAGTCAGTCAGTCAGACAGTAAATCAGTGAGTCAGTAAGTCGGTCGGTCAGTCAGTCAGTCATTCAGTCAGTCACTCAGTCAGTCACTCAGTCACTCAGGTGTTTATTTTCGTTTCTGTTCTGGTGTGAAACCGGAACCGCGATGATTAATGGTGTATGTATGTGTTTCCCTATTAGGACACGTTCACAATGTTATGTTGGTAAGGTCACATCAGTCAGTGGTCAGTCAGTCAGTCAGTCAGTCTGTCAATCAGTTAGTCGGTCAGTCAGTCAGTCTGTCAGTCGGTTAGTCAGTCAGTCAGTCAGTCAGTCATCATACTGTTTCTCCATATACGTAACTGTGACCACGAACCCTCACCAGCTGTCTCACTGAGACCGTCTTTGATCTTTGACCCAATAGGCGTGAACAGCGCTAATTCGGCGCATTACCGGTTCACAAGCACAATTTTCGCGTAATCGTAGACTAGAAACAAAAACCATCAAATAATGTTGTGCACAAAAATTGAAATAACAAACGTCTGAAGCTCAAAAAAACTTGTTTGCAAAAAAATTATCGTTCCGACACTGAAAAAGGTTTTTTTAAACTTTAAGTTAAGTTCAAAGTACACCGTTTTAATTCATTGATATTGAATAATGCTACAGTACTCCGCAATTTTCTCTTAAACGCAGAAAAGGAGCTTCGGTACAAAAACTGCAAGTTTTAGTTGAAAATTAATGTCTGCACTTTCTTGTGATTGGCTCAAATGCCAAACCAAAGACAACATATTACACCAAAGTTTACTATGATCAATCATTTTCGGTTCTTTCATATGAGCCAATATCTGAGTATACCTTTGGACTTCAGTTATGTATATCGCAAAGAAGCGAAAATTCTTAACTACAACAATATGCTGTATTATTATTCGAAATTTCGAACGAAAAAATTGTCCTGAAACAAACGAATTTTTTCATTTAAAAGTGTTTTTTTGTGATTGCATTCCATTTGTAAAATGTTCTCTCTACAGCCATGGCAGTTTCCGATTGTCTCACGGTGAGTGGTAAATGGTTTATAAGTATTTTATTTTGTTTAATATTATGTTTGTTATTTATATATATATACACTAGTTTGGAATTTAGTGATTTCTTCTTGAGTGTTTTGTTTGGCCAACTAACTGAAAGTAGTATCCACAAAGTTGAAGCTCTGTGTTTTCTCTGGAAACTGTAAATACCGTTGCTCAAAGTTACTTACTTATGGCATTTATTATAACGGGAGAACGTCAATGCTCCATGTAGAACCGTCTGCTATAAAACAAACCAGGATTTATTTTTTGCCATGTTCTTCCGAAAAAGATGTTACATACATGGCTACAAAAGTTAGTTTCATAAAACAAGATTTGGCTCATGTTTACAAAAAGTCGATCCTATTGACTCTTGTTTCCTGCAGACGAATCCAATAAAAATCTGGACTGGATCCAATACAGGAAGCTGGTTTTTGTTTATACATCGTTAACTGATCTTTGGCACGAAACGTGATTCTCAGGATCGTTAGTGGTCGTTCCACGGATCCAATTTGGCTGTGGCTGACTTCGGATGCCAAAAAACTGTGCCATGCACGCACTAGCGGACGAGAAGGGGTGGGAAAAGTGCAACTCCCCCTCTTTGGAATTTAAAAAAATTTGAATTTTTTCCCTGAGGTGTAGGTAAAATGGTCTAAAAACTGCCAATTCCCTTCTCTTTGACGAAATTCCCCTCCCTTTGAAGGATTAGCTCGTCCGCCAGTGCAAGCACGCCAGTTTTTGTGTTTGATTACACGTGACACGTCAAGTTCCACGTGTGAATCATTGTAGAATATGTAGTGAACATTACCATAGCAGACTTGGATTTGACTTTGATATTAGTTGACGAATTCTAGTCCCTTCAAGAAACTGAAAATGTTTAAATATCCTAGTAGAATTTGAACCCACGACCTTTTGTTTAATACACAGACGTGCTAACCGCTACAACATGAACCACTAGCGAATGAAAAGTGTGCAGGGAAAACCCTGGATAGGTATAGAAAATTGATTCCCATCTCATGAGAAATAGATCAATACGTATTTCCCGGTTACTATTCTGAAAACAGTCAGTTCCTCTCACTAGGTTGAGAAAATGTATTTCTTCTCATGGAACAGTTTGTGATCGACCGTTACCGTTAAGTATGTTACAACGTTTTCATATCGTAAAAAAGCCCGATGCATTTGTAGGCCTGTTACTTTCTCTAATTCAGTTAATTTAAAAGTTGAACCTACTGTAAGTAAGTCAGTAACTAAAAAAATGTCATGATTCGACCATGATTTGACCCTGGCACGTCAGGGCACCATGATCCGGTGTACCATGGCACATACAAAAGAAATTCAGCCCCTTAGAACCGTCCGTCGAAATTCAATAAAACCCTAAAAAATCGCATGTGACTCCCCAGTTCAATCAAAAGCCACGGAAGCTTCCGTCTGGATTCAATGAACCGTTCTAATGTGTAACGGACGCAGTCTGACACTTGCTAGAACAATTTGAACAAAGCCCCGAGGCCATGGCTAATCCTAAGCCCATTACTAAGCCTAAGCATTTCACTAAACCTAAGTCCATTACTGAGCCTAAGCCTATCACTAAGCCTAAGCCCCAACATAAGGAATTATTATATTTAATTTGTTTCCGTTTTTTACTGAAGATTATTGAATCCATTTGTGGTTGTATGCAAATCGTTCTAGCATTTGCCAGACAGCGAAACGGTCAGTACACTAGCGAACGAGGGAATATCGGAAAAGGGGAATTCCTCTTCTTTGACGGTTCCAAAACGTAGAATTTTTTATTATGGTAGAGGAAAAACGGCCTCGAAACTGCTAACTCCCCCCATTTAAGAGAAATTTTCTTCTGTATATTTTATTAAAAATCTAACTCAAACCAAATTCTGGGCCATTAGTGGTGACATCATGACATTAATTGAAGAAATATACTTCAAGTTCGATGATTTTTCAGTTCAGATCGACACGTACATATGGAAGAACATTTGCGTATCCTACTAACCAATTTATAGAGTATGTATTCCCAATGCAGTAATGGTCCTTGAAACGGCAATGTTTGTAAGTATTATATCCAGTCGAGCATTTGTGGACGAACCAACCCTCCAAAGAAAGCGGAAGTTCGTCAAAGAGGGGGAGGGTAATTGGCCATTTTTAGGCCATTTTTCCAAAACATTAGGGAACCATATCTAATTTTTGAAGGGATCAAAGAAGGTCAAGTTTAATTTTTCCATTTCCTTCTCGTCCGCTGGTGCGTAACCAGACTGTGGGAATAAGACCCTAGGGAGAACGAGAGCCTGTGATTTTGGCTCATTCATAAATGCCCAAAAAACAAAAAAGGCCCTGTTTCCCAGTCAGTTGAACAAAACATGACTGATAAAAGGCTCAGTTATGATTATGGATCCATAACAAAGGAACCTACTGATAGGTCAGCTAGTCAGTCAGTCAGTCAGTCAGTCAGTCAGTCAGTCAGTCAGTCAGTCAGTCAGGCAGTCAGTCAGTCAGTCAGTCAGTCAGTCATTCGGTTTAGTCAGTCAGTCAGTCAGTCAACCAGGAAATCGTTCGAATGAATCGTATCAGAGATTAAGTTTCCCATATATCAAACCAAACATTGTCAACGAACAAATCAAATAAAAAAAATTGTTTTTCAATCAAAAAAATTTTGACAGATGTGGTGACCACATTTTTATAATAGCCAAGTTAAGTACTTCTTTTAGTCAGTCAGTCAGTCTGTCAGTCAATCGGTCAGTCAGTCAGTCAGTCATACAATCAGTCAGTTAGTCAGTCAGTCAGTCAGTAAATCAGTCAGTCAGTCAGTCAGTCAGTCAGTCAGTCAGCAGATCTGTAAGTATGTATCTCAGTACCTTTCCAGGTCATGGATAC
>OZ038448.1:9935853-9975853 GCA_964036265.1 Daptonema setosum
ATGGTGCGGTAAGTATTTATACAACATCGGACTGTGCGCGTGAGGTGCGCACGCGCACAGTCCGATATCATATAAACACTTACCGCACCCTCACGCGCACAGTCCGATGTTGTATAAATACTTACCGCACCCTCACGCGCACAGTCCGATGTCATATAAACACTTACCGCACCCTCACGTGCACAGTCCGATGTTGTATAAACACTTACCGAACCCTCACGCGCACAGTTCGATATCATATAAACACTTACCGAACACTCACGCGCACAGTCCGATATCATATAAACACTTACCGAACCCTCACGCGCACAGTCCGATATTATATAAACACTTACCGCACCCTCACGCGCACAGTCCGATGTTGTATAAACACTTACCGCACCCTCACGTGCACAGTCCGATGTTGTATAAACACTTACCGTACCCTCACGCGCACAGTCCAATGTTGTATAAATACTTACCGCACCCTCACGCGCACAGTCCGATGTTGTATAAACACTTACCGAACCCTCACGCGCACAGTCCGATGTTGTATAAACACTTACCGCACCCTCACGTGCACAGTCCGATGTTGTATAAACACTTACCGTACCCTCACGCGCACAGTCCAATGTTGTATAAATACTTACCGCACCCTCACGCGCACAGTCCGATGTTGTATAAACACTTACCGAACCCTCACGCGCACAGTCCGATACCATATAAACACTTACCGCACCCTCACGCGCACAGTCCGATATCATATAAACACTTACCGAACCCTCACGCGCACAGTCCGATGTCATATAAACACTTACCGAACCCTCACGCGCACAGTCCGATATCATATAAACACTTACCGAACCCTCACGCGCACAGTCCGATGTCATATAAACACTTACCGCACCCTCACGCGCACAGTCCGATACCATATAAACACTTACCGCGCCCTCACGCGCACAGTCCGATGTCATATAAACACTTACCGCACCCTCACGCGCACAGTCCGATATCATATAAACACTTACCTAACCCTCACGCGCACAGTCCGATATCATATAAACACTTACCGCACCCTCACGCGCACAGTCCGATACCATGTAAACACTTACCGCGCCCTCACGCGCACAGTCCGATGTCATATAAACACTTACCGAACCCTCACGCGCACAGTCCGATGTCATATAAACACTTACCGCACCCTCACGCGCACAGTCCGATACCATATAAACACTTACCGCGCCCTCACGCGCACAGTCCGATGTCATATAAACACTTACCGCACCCTCACGCGCACAGTCCGATATCATATAAACGCTTACCGAACCCTCACGCGCACAGTCCGATATCATATAAACACTTACCGCACCCTCACGCGCACAGTCCGATACCATATAAACACTTACCGCACCCTCACGCGCACAGTCCGATGTCATATAAACACTTACCGCACCCTCACGCGCACAGTCCGATATCATATAAACACTTACCGCACCCTCACGCGCACAGTCCGATGTCATATAAACACTTACCGCGCCCTCACGCGCACAGTCCGATGTCATATAAACACTTACCGCACCCTCACGCGCACAGTCCGATATCATATAAACACTTACCGAACCCTCACGCGCACAGTCCGATGTCATATAAACACTTACCGAACCCTCACGCGCACAGTCCGATATCATATAAACACTTACCGAACCCTCACGCGCACAGCCCTATATCATATAAACACTTACCGCACCCTCACGCGCACAGTCCGATGTTATATAAACACTTACCGCACCCTCACGCGCACAGTCCGATGTTGTATAAACACTTACCGCACCCTCACGCGCACAGTCCGATATCTTATAAACACTTACCGAACCATCACGCGCACAGCCCGATATCATATAAACACTTACCGCACCCTCACGCGCACAGTCCGATGTCATATAAACACTTACCGCGCCCTCACGCGCACAGTCCGATGTTGTATAAACACTTACCGCACCCTCACGCGCACAGTCCGATGTTGTATAAACACTTACCGCACCCTCACGTGCACAGCCCGATATCATAAAAACACTTACCGCACCCTCACGCGCACAGTCCGATATCTTATAAACACTTACCGCACCCTCACGCGCACAGTCCGATATCATACAAAAACGTACCGCACCCTCACGCGCACAGTCCGATGTTGTATAAACACTTACCGAACCCTCACGCGCACAGTCCGATTTCTTTTTAGCCACAGTCCGTTTAGCCACAGTCCGTTTTAGCCACAGTCCGATTTCTTTTTAGCCACAGTCCGTTTTAGCCACAGTCCGTTTAGCCACAGTCCGTTTTAGCCACAATCTCCCCCCCCCCCCCCCCCCCCCCCGGACTGTGGCTAAAAACCCACATGCGGGACAGGTGTGCGTCAAAGTGTTGTCCAGTATTTCAAAATTTGCGCCAGAATAAGTAACCTGAATAACCAATCAACTCGATTTCTTCTAAGAATACTCTCTCATCAACGATGCAGAAAATGCCGAGAGACTCTTTGTGTTCAAGAAACTGTCATATCTTATTGTTCGATTTTCAGGTTTCAATTTTTATCCGGGAAGCTCGGTGTATGAACAGAATTTCACAGCTTTCTCAATTCAGTTCAAGCATTCCTAGTTGATGAGAAGACGGAATTCAGAAGTTATCTATCATTTTGCATCAATAAGACTTTTCCATGTTGTCGATGTTGACCGATTCGACAATCGTCGTGTTCAGATAATGAATTGAACACGGCGTCGATGCAACGGTCGTGTGCTTTGCCTTGGCGTAAACTGACTTTTGTATGGAGCTTGTTCGGATTAATATTTGAACTCGTTACGCTCGTATAGCAAGAGCCCGAATGACATGTTAATGAAACGTTCGAAAATTTGAACGCGCGCCACAACAAGAACACCTGAATGAATTATAGATGCCAACTAATTTAAAAGAACATCAAAATGACGTATCAACGTAGAAATCTGTGAACAATCACTAAAAGCGAGAATGGTGGGGAGGAAAATTTCAAGTTGAAGGGGAGGGCACACTGGCAGACGAGGTAAAAGAGGGGAAAACTTCGTCAAAGAGGTGGAACAAATTCTCCCCTTTGAAAACGCCAAACAGGGGGAATTTCACTTTTCCCACCTCTTCTCGTCCACTAGCGGGCAGGGCATACAACTGAATTCATGATCACAAGATTACCGGGATTGAACTTCGTTAGAGAGCAAAACCAAATCTGAGCGGGAAATTCAAAATAGGAAATTCAGGCGGCATATTCAAAATTTCTATTTTCGAACACACGTCAGTTATACACGTACATTTGAATACAGGCGAGCGAGCGGCTCCTTTGCCTTTCTATGATTGGTTCGAACTTTCTTGATATGAATTTTTTTCCGTAAACCTTTGTTCACACGTGGAAATTGAATTTCGACCATAGCAAGGCAAAATATCTATGATACAGCTGTGCACAATTGATTAGAAGACTGAAGCAGCATCTTTTCACGATAATTTGTAAACTTATTCCATACATCTACACACTTGCGGACGAGAAGGGGAGGGAAAAGTGAAATTCCCCCTCTTTGGAAATAATAAAACGTGCAGTTTGTTTTTTAAGGTGTAGGTAAAACAGCCTAAAACCGGCAAATTTCCCCCCTTTTTTGGCTATATTCGCCTACCTTTGGAGATTTGACTCGTCCGCCAATTTTTTTTTCATTGGTGTAAAAAAAATGGCGCGCATTTAAATCAGTCCTCATAATCAATCCTGTAATATTAGAAGGAAAAGTATAAAGTAAAGTAAACGTCGAAAAAAGTAAAACAACACCCACAGCAGGATTATTCACGTAGTATATTTTCACTGTCTGTACAGAGAGTTATACATCTGATGAGACGGATAAATCCAAAGTATAATAAAGTAGTTAATAATAATAATTAAAAAAAGTATTATCAATAACAATAATAAATAAAGTAATCATAAAAGTAATAAAAACTATCGGATTTAAACATAATGGTGGTGGGGTCAAATTTGAAAACTCGCATTTGGCGCGCATTTTTTTCTATTCTCACCGATTTTCGCGCCAAAATTTGAATTTGAATCTGGCGCACACACGGAGGGAAGCGTGTTATGTATCAGCGGTGTACAGGGTCAGGCAAAAGTCACGTACGCAATTTGTATTCACATTGTGGTTGATATAGTCATGGCAAAAATATAGTTGTATTAGTCTGTGTGCCAGTTAGAAGAAACTATAAAATCTTTCCCGATTGTAACATTTGCCAACTATATTGCTGAAAATTGTCAAATACGGCGGATTTCATGGCAAAGCTCACTTGATCAACTCAGCACACAGCCATATCTCGGGTATGGCGGTATAGTATTTTCAATTGACTTTTGATTAGTTTTTTCAGGGTTACGGTAACTTTTAACTCTTCTCACAATTTTGGCGCGTATTTAAATTTAATCCCAAATCAATCGAGAATACTATACTGTATTTCTGCCAATATGACAGAGCCATATAATGAGATAGCAAATTATAGTTTTCTTAACCGTTTCAGTCTAAATTACTAACTAAAAATAACCGGGTCTTGAACGAATAATCAGTTACCCAGAACGCTCATATACTTTTTCAACAAGTGAGATTTGCACTAATGTTGAACTGCAAATAAAATAAATTTTGATAGAAAGAAAATGAGTTCACTCCAGGTTCAAAACCACTTATCAAAAAAAAACTTGTAAAATGGCTGAAGGTCACTGGTGAAGGTGTCGTGAGCGTTGTGAGTAACCGAGAGGCAATATAGATTGTTTTTTGTTGTTTCGCATGAATAAGCCAAAACCTAAGTCTAAGCAAAATACTTCGTAACGACACACGCTGTAGATTTCTGAAAATTCTGACTCTAATGAGTTTTCAACGGAAATGTTCTTCATAAATTTTGCCTAACAAAAACTAAATTACGGTTTTGGCTATACGACTCAGCAAAAAACCACAAAAAGCCGAATTGGGTTGGGGATGGCATGACATGAATACTTTGAATTGAATGGCAACATGACATCACTTATAAATGATGATGACGTCACTTAGGAGCCGACGTGGCGAGCTTGGAGTCGGCCTTGACTTGCTCCATCACCTGTGCCACGTAGCCGCGGCTGCAAATATAGTTGAACTAATAAGTGAATTATTTAGTCGTTGACATGTCACCTTGCTAAGAATTTTACATTAAAAAAATCGATTGCAGAAATGTCACCAAGTCGAGAAATTCGACATCATCATAAGATTCTACATTAAATGTGTACGGTCGAAAAATTTGAGTTTCAGAGAAAAGCAAAGCAATTCATTTTTTACAGAACCTTTTAACCAGAAAAAAACACTTTTAACTAAAACGTATTACACAAATTCTAATTTTCCAGAGAACCAAAAGAATATAAAAACCAAATATTTTTTCAAAATTTCCAAAAAACTTAGCACCAACTATGAGTGTAATCCGGTGCCAGGCGGCAGACCCTGTAGATCGCCGGCACCAATCAGTCGCATCATCCGATCCGTCTCAATGTCGTCGCTCGACGTCAGTAAATCTGTGAACAAAAAAACTAATGAAAACTGTTAATTTTTGGGCGTTTTATCTCTTTCTTTCATAAATTAATTTATACGTTTTATCAGTTTTTTTTCTCATTTTTGAGGACATTTTTCTTTGCCGACATTGGATAATACCCTACATAAAAAATGTGGCGCGCAATTTCAATTCAAAATTTCCCTCGGTGCATGTTCGAATTTCTGAAAAAAATCCAAATGACATCAGGACAACATGAATATTGTGTTGAATTCAATGCACCTGGGATTCAAGTGAATAATTTTTGAAACAAGATACTTTTACCAAGCTAAAGCTCAGTGTGACTTGACAGAGCCGAAAGCGGGAAGCGGTTCTGTAGGTGTTGTAGGTACGTACAAACAGACCAATTAATTTCTCTGCCATTAAATTTGTTCACTGGACACCCAAAATTCGAAATTGCATAACAAAATCTTCCAAACAAAAAACTGCGTCACCACAACAGCCAGAAAAAATGGGCGCGTTCAGAAACGTCTTGAGACAGTTTAAAACTTGCTTTGTTTATTACATATTAGAAAATTAGAAAGAACACAATTAGTGTTTGTCGAAAATTTTTTTAGCAAAAAAAATTCCATGGTTTATTTAACAACGAAAAAAGTTCGAGACTCTCCCAAAACGGGGACGCAATAAAAAAGACAGTGCTCACCAATGGTTCCGCGCAGCAGCAGCGGTTTGCGTGCGTGCTCGCTTACAATGTCTGAAACATCAGCTTTCCATCAAATTTATGCATTTTTGGAACATTTGTGGTAGTAACTCTTATATCTTTGTTAACTTGTTTTGCTCATCATACCCTTTTTATGATCAGCAACCATATTTTGTATTCTCCCACATTCTCTCCGGAACCGCTTCCTACTTTTGTTCTTCATCATCAATCAACATGAAATTAAATTCGAAAAAATCTGGATCTGAATTTGAAAATTTGAATTCAAATTTGTGCGCCAACTTTTTATTCTGCTCTGTATCAAGTCAAGTGTGGCCTGTTCGGCCTCGGCGGCAGCGGAGTCGAGCTGGGGGGCACCGTCCTCCATGACGATCAGGATGGCCGACATGTTGTCCCGACTGCCCTGTAATATGACTGACTGACTGATTGACTGACTGACTGACTGACTGACTGACTGACTCACTCACTCACTCACTCACTCACTCACTCACTCACTCACTCACTCACTCACTCACTCACTCACTCACTCACTCACTCACTCACTCACTCACTCATTCCTTCACTCATTCGTTCACTCTCTCACTCACTCTCTCACTCACTCACTCGCTCACTCCTTCACTCACTCACTCACTCACTCACTCACTCACTCACTCACTCACTCACTCACTCACTCACTCACTCACTCACTCACTCACTCACTCACTCACTCACTCACTCACTCACTCACTCACTCACCCGCTCATTTACTCACCGACCTTCGAAAGACACGCGTCCAATAACTGGTTAATGATCAGACATAGATCACGAGTAACCGTGAGTCGTTGACGAACAAAATCACGAACGTCATCGTTATCCATGACGTCATAAATACCGTCGCACGCCAGCAGGATAAACTCATCGCGAGACTGCAACATTTATAACAAATATAATAACAATAATAACAGCAACAACAACAAATACTACTGCAACCAACACAACAACAACAACATTAACAACATCATCAACAACAACAACACGTAACTTAACACGTGGCAGGCAATAGACGTCGGATTCAAGACTGTTGACACATCAATCACCCTCACCACCCCAACCGCAACAACAACAACAACAACAACAACAACAACAACAACAACAACAACAACAACAACAACAACAACATTAACAACAACCACAACGAAACAACGTACCTTATCACGTGGCAGGCAGTAGACGTCGGGTTCGGGACTGACCAGCTGTTGAGTCGACGGTAAACCGGGCACGTTTTTGTATTCAAAATCGCCGAGCGCCCTCGACACGGCCAGACTGCCGTTGACCCGTTGAATCATCACGTTGCCGCCGGCCGCCACAATCCGCTCTTTCTCCTAAAAAATTTTATTATTAAACATGACGAGTATAGCAACAACAACAACAAAACCATCCCTTTCAGCAAATTTTATTAGGTTCTTACTTAAATCAAAACGATTTGCGAAATTGCAGCCCCGTATCGGTAAGTGCAGAAGCGGCTTCAGGTCTCGAAATGTCTCATACGGGGATCACAAATTACAGGTTACTAACAGTTTACATTAAGCCAGGATTTTTTACGGGATTGTTTCCATTACTGAAGTCAACAGGGCGCCCTAACACACTATCAGAATGGAGTTTTCGCAGTGGTCAGACAGTTTCAACAAACTGACAAACAACTGTTTAAACAACAAAATGGCAGACACCCCAAAGAAACGCACCTATAGTCGGCTGCTAGTTTACGATGCCAAGCCCTCCGCGGATCGCGTATGCGTATCCGGCGCCCGACGCACTAGACCAGACTTGCGCCCTACGCACTAGACTAGGCTTGCGCCCTACGCACTAGACTAGCGCACTGCGCACTAGACTAGACTTGCGCCCTACACACTAGACTAGACTTGTGCCCTACGCACTAGACTAGACTTGCGCCCTACGCACTAGACTAGACTTGCGCCCTACGCACTAGACTAGACTTGCGCCCTACGCACTAGACTAGACTTGCGCCCTACGCACTAGACTAGGCGACAAAGACAAAGATGACTGACCTTGGTCAACGATGGTTTATGATCGGTGGTGGCAAACGGCTGCGGTTCGTCCTTACGGCCGATAATGGCTCGCGAATCGCCCAGATTGGCGATGAAATAGTGCGTGGGTGAGATGAGTGCCGCCACCACCGTCGAACCCGAACGTTCATTGTTGGCGCCTGGTAATAAAAATACTAATTATTATTAAAATATATTATATTAAATACATTGATTGCATCTATATTTTAAGTGTGGAGAAAATATTGATTAATAACTGATTATATCACATTAATACCGTTTTAATAATGCACCCGAACGTTAATTGTGGCCACTTGTGGCAAATAATTTGCATGATTAATACTTAATTTAATTAAAACATTATATGTGAAATATCTAAAAAATTAAGAATATCTTGATTACGTATCTTGATTATAGGTTCAACTCATAAAACACGGGCCTTGTTAATGTAAAAAACGGTAGGCCTGTTAGCGGAAATGATAACGATAATAATGTTTTGGATTGTTCAACGAAAGATGAGAGTAATTATTTAATACATGGTTGGTTTTATTGTAATAGGTTCCTGTTGTTAGAGGAAATGATATATTTCTGTTGCGGGGGAACGGACCTAATAACATAAATTCCACACGCAACCCAAGCTTGGCAATTACCTTCTTGGTCAAACACAGGCACATAACCTACAAACACGTTACCTTCAGTGTCGGGCAGTTCTGGTGCTGGGGGTATCTTGGGACCGTGACGAGATAAACACGGCGGTCCTGGACAGGCGGGACCAGGTGCCCCTAAACCCTTAGCAGTCAATCACCTCATGTTTATATAATGTACCATCATTATAGCTTGGTCACGTTTCTTTTTACAAAAAAGAATTCCATTTCCACATTTGATAACAAAAAACGCATAATGTTCGTACGCCGTCCTTGTCCACAAATGTCATGGAATTTTTTCTCGAAAACTTGAACGCGCGCCAGAATTTTTTTGCACAAACTGACCAACCCTGCAGATTATTATCGTTGCGCATGTTGTCATCGAGCGTCAGAAAGCCCTCGGTGATGGCACGTTTGATTTTGTCGATCAGATCGTCTGACGAGGAGGAGGGATGGTCGGAGAGCTCCTGCAGTGAGCTGAGTGAGTGAGCTGAGTGGATGAGCGAGTGAGTGAGTGAGGGAGTGAGTGAGTGAGGATTTTCCACCGAATCAGAAAGCCGGTCCATCACATCATCAACAACTAAATAAACTTACGGAGCTTCATAATTACCGGGTTAATTATTCACCTTTCTTTCATTCGAGCTTTCTAAACTTTTTCATAAATACCCATCTGCATCATCAGCATCTTTGCTTTTATTAATTTAAATACCAGTGCGTGTGAGCACAAAACGAACTGCGAAGAGTACATGTAACCTGAGAGATAAAAAATGACATTACCTGCAGTACACGTTTCATATGTTCCGTGCCCAGGATGGTATCTAATAGTGCCAGCGAGCTGTGTTGTGCCACACCCTTGCCGGCATGTCCATCGAAAACGGCGAAGAACGCCCAGTCCTTCAGTACCGTCGAGTCCAGACCCACACGAACCGTGTGTGCGTCCTCCATATCCACTCGCCATCCTGCAGTGAGTGAGTGGGTGGGTGAGTGAGTGAGTGAGTGAATGAGTGAGTTGAGCTGAAAAGTGAGTGAGTGAGTATGTGAGTGAGTTGAGCTGAAGAGTGAATGAGTGAGTTGAGCTGAAGAGTGAGTGAGTGAGTGGGTGAGTGAGTCACTGAGTGAGTGAGTGACGAGTGAGTGAATGAGTGAGTTGAGCTGAAGAGTGAGTGGGTCAGTGAGTGGGTCAGTGAGTGAGTGAGTGAGTGAGTTGGTGGGGTAAGTGGATGCATGAGAGAAATCGTTTCTGAAGTGAGCAGAGTGCGCGCGCTCCAAATGAATTATTCGTTTTTTTGATTGATTGATTGAATGAGTGAGTGATCGATAAGTAAATAGATAAGTAAGTAGGTAAGTGAATGCGTGATTAGTTGAGTTGGTAAGTAGATGAATGAGTCAGTGAGTCGCTCACCCAACCTTGCATAGCACCAATACCGAACGTGAAGTCGTGAGCTCGTCCATGAGAATTGGCTTTGTCACACACGGGTTTGTCGAGGAATGCGCCCATCGGAGGTTTGTTAGGATCCCTGAACAAAAAAAAATAAACCGTAAAACTTTTTCATAAACAATTAAAATTATTCATTTGATTGTATTTTCACTTTTACTTTGAGTCTCAAAGTTTGAGAAAACATTTCAAATAGTAAACCACTCATCATTTTGTGAACGCGTTTATGGATGGCTCGTGTTTTCCTTTTAGACGAGTTCGCATACGAGTTTCTAGCAAAAAATACAATTCTTCACATCCCTTTAAACTCGCATTGATCTAAAACCACCGTGAATTTTTTTGTGAACACACAAGTATCATGATGTATGTTGAAAAAATCTGTCACTTATCCTTGACACAAAAGCCAAAAGTGTCTTAAATGTTGAAGAAATAATAATAAGATCATAAAGAAGATAACCTATTTTACCAAAATGCGCCCCAAAACATTCTGACAAACTAAGGCTGAAAAAAAGGATGAATAGACTTTAGGTACTTAGCCTAACTTTGTCGTGTTTCTTCCAAACCCAAGGACGATGAGAAAAAAACTAATAGAAGCACTACATAAAGTAAAGTAAAACTAGCCCGCTTAAAATAGTGTTTCATGATTATACATTGTCGACCTGTTACAGATACCTTGTTGTCCGTGTCAATATTAACTTAACATTTCAAAAACCTCAAAATAGTGTTTTTGTGAATAAAATGTACTCAAAAAGTCCAGAGGATAAATTTTCGGTAAATAATTTTTCTACCGTGTCTTTTCCAAAAAATTGCAGTGCACACTATCCACATCTTTCCTTCTTGCGGTGTCTTTTCCTCTTGCGAGCACAAAATCATTAATCAACAAAATTTTAGAAAATTTTTTAATCGTGTTTTTATTTTTACAAGGATAAATATGTATCGGCTTTTTCATTTTTACAAGGAAAACTAAAACTTTTTTCCACAGCACACAGTCCTACCACCACCTTTTCTTCTTACGGTGTCTTTTCCTCCGTCTAGGTTTGCTGCCGATGTTTCTGTATAGAGCGATATATCCCGCTTGAGACATTCACACCGCTTCAACGCTCAGAGTCGCCGACTTTAAATATCCAACTTTTTGGCGCCAAATTTGAATTCGAATAGCAAGCACCGCACTCACCCGAAACTGACGCCGCGTATGTACGTGTTGATGAAACGTATCAGCGATTGCGAGAACGACTCCTTGCACCGTGGACGCATAACCACGGGTGGAGGGTGGACGGATTGAGGGTGGACGGGTGGAGGCAAGGACGCTATTTTTGGTGGATATTAAGTCTGGTGGTAAAATAGTTCGGTATAAATTATGCATCCCTACTTAATTTATTTATAACATAGTATTTTATGAACAAAAAACATGATTTTTTTATTAGTTTGAAGAAAAATGAACAGATCAGCGCTTACGAGAACGACTCCCGACTTACGTGGACGCATAACCAAGGAAGGAGGGTGGACGTGTGGTGGGAAGGACGCTATTTTTGGTGGATATTAAATCTTGGTTATACAATTTCATATAAAATAACGTTCAAAAACTCAATATGAAAAAGCATCTTTCAAAGTTTAAATTTGAACAGCGACAGCGCGCAAAACACGCGAGTACCAAGAGCCCCTGGATGGGCTATAACAAACAGCCTAAATTACCGTGTAACCACTCTACTTTGACAAGCTGTGGCGCATAGCATAAATTCAGGGCACCAGCAATCGAGAATGAAAAACAAACGTGGAATCCCCTTAACCCTTTTTGGCGAATTCAAAAAGTGGGGTTTGCTTACTCAGGGTGTAGGAAAATTTCATAATTTTTGCCAGTAAAGAGTCCCTTTCTTTTGAAAATTTGGCTCGTCCGCCAGTGTATCAGGGAAGAGTCAAGCGAACGTGTAAAACATTAAGGAAGCAAGAACGATCTAGAAAAACAACAACCGTCCAGCTGCACACTGGCGGAGAAGCCAAACCCACAAAGGGAGGGGAAACTCGTTAAAGAAGGGGGAATTGGCTGTTTTGAGGCCATTTTACTTACACTTGTGATGAGAGAACAAACTGCACTTTAAAAAATCGCCAAAGAGGAGGGAAATTCACTTTCCCCTCCTCTCCTCATCCGCTGGTGCGGCAGCAAATTAAAATCGTGCGCTCACATTTGAATTTAATGGTGATCGGTGAAGAACATGTGCAGGGTTGGACATCGCACAGTTATCATCACAACATGAGACGTGCAGCATCAACAACAACAACAACAACAACAACAACCAACAACAACAGCATCAACACAACAACAACAACAACAACAACAACAACAACAACAACAAAAACAAAAACAACAACAACCAATCTTGATTCCAAGCACGTTCAAATGTTGATACGGTATGAATAGATTTTTTAGATCATATCAACCAGTTCAGAATCATATGCATGAATTTTCTCTGTTGCTGAAGTTGTTTTGTAGTAGTGAGTGGTTGTTGTATTTTGTTGTTTCATTCAACAGTTCAACAATTTGAAGCATTGCTTTAGTTTGGTTGCTGGTTATTTATAGTTGCTTTATGCAGTGCTTATCAGTTATTGTTTGGCCGTAAGCCGTAAATAGGATAAAATAAAATGATGGATGATGATGTAGTAGTGTGAATAACTAGTGTGGAATTTCTGTCTGAATATGATGAAGAATGGGACTAGATGTGGAACTAGGTTTGACATAACAGTAGCTACATGAACCTACAATTAAAGAACTATAATATTTAAAACACTAAACAAGTAATAGATGAAAAATGATAAAAAAATTCATTACTGATACCCGACGTGGTGCAACTAAACTAAGTTTATATCAATAATTATATTATGTAGAAGTAGAAGTCATATCAAAGTCTTGTATTTATTACTAAATTCTGTAAAGCAACGTTATTGTTTGATTGGTTGCTGACTGTAGCCAATGAATGTTGCGCCACAGATGCTACTGCCAATTCATAATGGCTCTAGCATCTGGCATTCAGTTTCGTATAGCTAAGGAGCTTTAAACATGGTATCAAAACATATGATATGAACAAAATCCCAATTTAAAATCAGCGTTAACAAACAAACTACAAAATTTGAGTGGGAAGACCTACATTAGGGTAAAAATCGAACATGAACCATGAACGAGAAAACCTCGAACGGAAAGACAATTTTCAAAATCGTTCAAAGTTCAACCGCTCCAAATTCTGTGTGATACCGAATCTGTTGTATAAGCCTGTTTCCTAGAACCAGTATTTTTTCCTATAACTCTAAATGACAAGAATAAATATTAACAGTGCGTCTGTTAAACGCCTGAATACAATGGCGGGCAAATGCGTCGCTATTTATCTGACTAAACGGATGGTTTAACGGAGACCAGCTGTGTTAACATTCACTTTCAAAACACAGATTGACCGTGGTTTTTTGTAACAATTGAATGATATATGTAAATTTCTTGGCGCACAAAAACTCACGTGAAAGTTTTTTCATGAAAAAGATTTATGATGAATGGTAAACATTTAACTTGAACACGTGACGAACTTGCGAATCAAAAGAAAAAAGCAACACTGAAAAAATAACGGTTCAAAAACGGCGGAGTGTAAAACGTCACGGTATAGCTTGGTTAGAGTTTCTTGTTGGTCAAAATTATTTTCAAAGACCTGTTTACGTACACATTTAATGAATCAGGTGCAACGCAACGTTCTTATGTTTTCCGAGTGTACAGTGAAAAAAGTGCTTTTTATTGCAAAATTCGAACGCGCGCAAAATAGTCTAAAACTCGCAGTGTTTAACAGGTTACGCTGGACTAGATAATCATTGTATGCATTACAATAAACTTTATTAAAATGGTCTTTCTCTGCCTACTACGCTACGGCTGAGTTGTTAGTCATTTTGTGTGTGTACCCTTTTATTTCGTTTAATTTACGGAATAAAAATACCTGACTTGAAAACACAATAAGCTGGCAATTTAATAATAAGTTATAAATATGAGTACACGTAAAACCCGGACCCATATCATCGTCCAAGTACATATGCTAGCCGGTTCTGACAGGTTCCCACCGGAACAGAAATGACGTGTCACGCACTATCGGACGAGAAGGAGAGGAAAAAGTGGAATTCCCCCCTCTTTGGCGTTTTTCAAAAAGTAGAATTTGTTTCCTAAGCCCTAAGGTGAAGGTAAAATAGCCTCAAAACTGCTAATTCCCCCCTCTTTGATGACATTCCCTCCCTTTGATGAGTTGGCTCGTCCGCCAGTGTTGTCACGTCACCGCGCACCGTTTTTATCTCCCAAGTCGACGTGGACCCTACGAACGGGGAGTTGAGGGGAATTTTCTCCTCTTTGGTAATTAAAAAAAACGTATATTTTTTCCTCGAGTTTACGATAAAATGGCAACAAAAATACAGAATCTCCGATTTTTTTAGAAAATTCCACAGATTTTGGGAGGTTTGACTCGTCCGCCAAATTTGGCGCGCAACTGGAAAATTGTCTTTAGACAATACGTTAGAGTGGTTAGAAAGTTTTTCCGTTTTAAAATATTCAAAGCATGTGAATAAAAAGTAATAAAAAACCTAATTTAAGAATAATAATTTGTTTTTTTTGTGTTATCATGCCAACAAACAATGGTGGAACTAAAATTGTAAAGTTATGTGTTCTCTCTATAATAAGACAGGTTGATTTCATTCGGTATTACACTGAATCAATAGGGCACGTAAAATGAACAAAGATTTAACCGTAATATCATAATCGAAAGAAAAACAAGAGAATTATACAAAAAATTTAAATGAAAGACCGTTTGAATTTTTCCGATTTCATAAACGATTAAAACGAGGAAATTTTGCATTACGGTATATAAGACAACAAGTCGCATTACAAACAGAATAGACATAATTCTGTGAGTATTCAACTAATTTTAATGAAAAATTTCAATAGATAACTGATTTACACCTACGTGACTTAACAAAAAAATACGCCAACTGGAACGACATACCACCCAATGACGTAATGCATCGTAAAAGGGTGTTCAAAGTACCAAAATGTGTCATAGATAACACCACAAATATTGTAGTACGAGTATACCAGACCAGACCTTCGTAAGTGTAGTGAACCCAGCCCAGCCCATCCAATAATGTTTATATGATAGCAAAGTTATCTCAATTTATTAGGTCACAAATTTTGATAACGCGAAATTGTTGAACATAAGTAGAACATTTTCGTGCATACATTGGATACTATTAGTAATAATCTAATTCTAATATATTTCTGAGTTACATTATAGACCATTTCGGGTTTCTAGTAAAGATAGAACCGCTTTTCCAGACAGTGAAACATCACTTCCTAGTGTTATATAATGGTAGGTAGCATATAAACTCAACTTATTAGCTGAAAGCTGTATACTATAACATACATAAGTCAAATATCAAAATTTTATTTATTGTTTAAATTGATGGTGTTCGATCTGTACAACTGGAACTTAAGTTAACCAATAAAATATCGAAGATGCATACAAACTGTAAAGAAAAAAATTTCAAGATTAAATAAAACTAACAAAATTCTATAGTGATTTTTTGAGCGCGATAATTAACGGGAATTGTTTCAATTGTTTTCCAAAAAATTTCGCGTAATCGATTTGAAAATGTAACCGAGACAAGTTATTTATATGTTTATACCAAACAACACTAGACCACAGATATTTACGTACAATACCCAAGGCAACGATAAGGTGCACTAGTTCATACCAGTACCAGAGCATATGTAAATCTGAATAAATAATACAATACTGGAATCCAGCGCTTGGATGAACAACCACGGATTCACTGGCGAACCAACTAAGTCTCCGAAGGGAGCGGAATTTCAAAGAAGGGAGAATCGTCAGTTTTCAGGCCATTTTTCCTGCACCTTAGGGAACCAAGTGCACGTTTCAAACTCACCAGCGAGGGGAAATTTACTTTTCCCACCCGTTCCGCTGGTGATTTGAACAACCACGGATTACATAAGAAAGCAAATAGCCCGCGGCGCATAAACCGTCCCGTTTATCGGGTTGAAACTTTTTCGGGCTAAAGCGGTATTTTGCTATAGTTTATCGTCAACGTCATAACAGTAAAACTAGCAACAACGTTGGTGAAACAATATTCGTGGTAACATCACAGCAGGATTTGAAAAAAATTCGTTATTTTTAGTAAGAGAGCTGAGAATCTTTTTCCATGAGCGGCAATGAATGGCAAATATAATTATTCAACAACAGCCAAGCCAGAATAGTGATCCTCTTTAGAATCAGAATTTCGGAAAAAAAACAACATGAAACTATTAGAATTAATTGAAAAAATTTATACAAAGAGAACGCATGAATAAACAGCACGTCATGCATAGATATCGTACGACATTGGCGGACGTGTAAAACCTCCAAAGGAAGAAGAATTTCATCCAAAAGGGGGAATTGGCAATTTCGAGGTTACTTTACCTCAGGCCTCAGGGAACTACACTTTTTCAAATTGCCAACGAGAGGGGATTCCAATTTCGCCTCCTCTTCTCGTCCGCTATTGTCGTACGATAAAGCGATCAAAGTTAATAAAAATAACTGGCGGCTCACCCCGCCCAAAATAACATTATGGGCAGAAATTGGCCTATTAAAAATTATAATAAACATTTAACGTATCATATTCTTTTAAGAGGCAATCCGTGTAAGACGCAGCAATTCCAGCACATGTTTGAAAAAAAATTTCTCCGTTTGTCGTTCAATGGTCAAAAGTCAATTATTCAGGTCATTTTAAGATATGGTGGACAGTTTCAGACCTCAAAATTGCTTAGATCCATTTTTATGACCCTCTGAACATGACCCCTATGAAAAATTTTCGAACATTTCGAAAACACACGATCTGAGCTCATCATCCGCCATTTAAACCATCAAAACTTGGTCAATTTTAAAAAAAATTGTGTTGAATCAATAGCTAATTAAACGATCTAGTTAGTTATGTTGATTTGGTAATTATTTGAACAACTGAAAAAAATTTTGAACAAAAAAACCAAAAAAAATTTTTAGGTGAAAAAACGTTAATTTTAGCAAAAAATTTAATTTTTTCCAGAAAAATCCACTTTTCGCATCGGGGGACTTAGCACATGTTAGACACCCATAACACGTGTTTTAAGCCCCGTAATCGTTTTTTTCACTGGCCCGTGGGCTTGAGGTCAAAAGACGCCCTGAACATGTTACCATGAAATAACAAATTTTTGAAAATGAACAAAAACTACATTGTTCATCACCCGTAGAGTGAAATCGATCCAATATTCTTGTTCAGCGTCGAATTTTACCTCTAGGTGCATGTAAAATAGTCACAACAAGATATCTGTAACAGTCTGTTACTTTGGATTATAGCTCCGCGCGATATGAATTTACGCATTTAGCAATCCGTGTAAGACGCAGCAATTCCAGCACATGTTTGGGACATATGTCTTCCGATTGTCGTTCAATGATCAAAAATCATTTATTCAAGTCATTTTATGATATCATGCATAGTTTCAGACCTCAAAAATGCTCAGATCCATTTTTATGACCTTCTGAACATGACCCCTATGAAAAATTTTCAAACACTTCCAAAACACACGATCTGAACTCATCATCTTACATTTATACCTTCAATACTAGGTCAATTTTCAAAAAATATGCGTTGAATCAATAGCTAATTTAACGATCTAATTATTTATGTTAACTTGGTGATCATTTGAGAACTAAAAAAATTTTTGAACGCAAAAACCAAAAAAAATTTTTTTTGAAAAAACATTGTTTTTAGCAAAAAATGTTTTTTTTTCAAAGAAAACCCAACTTTCGCATCGGGGGACTTAGCACATGTTAGACACCCATAGGACGTGTTTTAATCCCCGTAGCCGGTTTTCTCACTGGCCCGTGGGCTTGAGGTCAAAAGACGCCCGAAATATTGTACATTTTACGCCCGCCCTGCCAGAGAAAGCTTGCATTGAAATCTATTATGCTCGGTAAATTTACATTAATTATGCGTTTAATCAGTAGCCAATTTGGTAATTCAGATAAATATGCTAGCCTTGTATTCAATATAGACACCGAGAAAAACTAAAAAAAACACATGTTTTTTTCTATCGCTTAGGGAACTTGTTGGGCACCTAAATTTTGTCTTTTCGACCCTGTGGTTAGATTTTATTGACCCCTGGGAATGCGTTTCAAACCCGTTTCACAAAAAACTGAACAATTTTTCACCTCTATCTCTCACTCCTTTCACCTCGCTCAGTATCGGAAACTTTTTGTGAGTTTTTAATTGTATGTACATACCTGAACACTTTTGAGCTGCTTCAAACTTTGACATGATTATTTTATGAATATTTATCATAAGATATTCTTTATAAGGAATATATTATGATACTAATATGAATATAAACACTTTTTTGAATACCATAACCGTTATATACATGTATGTATGATGCTAACCGAAAACTTTATGTTCATATGGTGATAATTTTTTGAACATGGTCGTATGCATGATTTTTTTTTGTTATCTGGGTTATCTTTTCCGTAGTTAATCCTAATGTACACTTAATTTTAAGGATCCTTTCAACGTTATACAGGAATTCATTTCTTTCTGCGAAACATCGTAAACTTCCTGAACTTTTCAAACTTCAAACGGTTTTCGTGACAATGATTCTCATGAAGCAAAACCCCGCACAATCAACTTGCAACCAATTTCAATCACACTGTTTCAAAGTTCAACTTATCATGGTCATACAGTTTGGAAAACAATTCCACTAACCATGTATTTCCAACTTTTAAGAATAGCATTTGAAAGGATATTTCGATTGGCAAAACATAACAACGTGTTACAGAAACTGATTTATCCCTCCGTCAATCACATACAACCAGATGTACTAGCTCTAGGAAACAAGCTATACTGCTCGTGTTTCATTATGCAATACGTTGTAAAACTTTCGAACGTTGTTGAAGGTGAAAAATCTTACTGGCTAAATTGGCTGCGCTCATCTCTTCCTGGTAATAGGTAAAATTTTAAATTAAAAAGCATGCATAAAAATATCTAATTACGGGTTATTTCACTGAAGGTTGAAGCACTTCAGAATAAAAATATTTCCATCATTTTGAGCCATTTTCAGATTTTGAAATCTCGTATGCAACTGACACTGAACGAAAAATCTTACGGAGTCTACGCAAACCCGATTCAGATTTTTTGCATAATCAATCATGAGCAGTATATGCGTATGTAACTGACAAAGTTTATTTTGATTACTATCAGATTTACTGATACACGATGGCCGATAATTACTAAATCAATTTGAAAGGTTCTCAAAAAATGAAACTAGAATATGATTTTTTACTCAACATTTCTCATGGATGTATGTTTGTATTGAATGTGCATGAACTGTGATTTACAGTTTTACAACGGAAGTATTTTTTTCTCAAGAGAGTTTATTATCTCCCGCTGGTATCTAATTAGATATCAGACCAAAAAAACTCTGGCGTCACAAAGTTTCAGTTACATACGCATAGCTTGTTCCCTAGAGCTAGTCCATCTGGTTGTATGTGATTGACGGAGGTATACATCAGTTTCTGTAACTCGTTCTTATGTTTTTACATAATATCAATCACTTATGACTGTGATATATTGAACTTTGAAAGAGTGTGATTGACAACTGTTTGAATTTTGACAAGTTTACAATAATGTACAAAAAGATTTGATATCAAATAAAACGTTTAAAGACCTATCAAATCTGTTTGAGTGTAGATTCACTGTAATTTCAAAAGGCAACACAGAAAAACAAAGAATCATGCACGAAACCATGTTCTAGAAAAAGTAGTATCATCAAATAAACGTTTTGTTTTCGGTTATCATCAGTATATGTAGGTACAGATAGTACATCACAATAAACGTTTAGTTCACGGTGGAGGAAACTGTACACAAAATTTGGAAGCAGCTAAGGTGTTCGAGCTTATTCCGAGTGTTCAGATACAATTCAATACTCGTAAAAGCTTGAATGCTGAGCGACAGATGACAATTTGTTTCGCTTATTGTAAAGCGAATTTTACCGCAAGGCCAGGAGTCAAGTAAATAAACATTAGGACTGGAAAGACAGAATGTAGGTGTCCAACTTGTGCTGATTCTTTTGGAATGGATTTTTTTCAAAGCGATTTTTTTCGAAACTATTTTTCTTCAATTTTCCAGAAAAAAATTTGGCGTTTTTATCGGCTTCTTTATTGAATACAAAGCTAGCATATTTTTCTGATTTACTAAATTGGCTACTGATTAAACGCATATTAATGTAGATTTACCGAGCATAATAGATTTCAATGCAAGCTTTCTCTGGCAGGGCGGGCGTAAATTGTACAATATTCATATCGCGCAGAACCATAATTCAAAGAAACAGACTATTAAAGGCCTCTTATTGTAACTATGTTACATGCACCTAGGGGTAAAATCTGACGCCGAACAAGAATATTGATTCGATTTCATCCTACGAATGATAAACAATGTAGTTTTTGTTCATTTTCAAAAAATTTGATATTTCATGGTAACATGTTCAGGGCGTCTTTTGACCTCAAGCCCACGGGCCAGTGAGAAAACCGACTACGGGGATTAAAACACGTGCTATGGGTGTCTAACATGTGCTAAGTCCCCCGATGCGAAAGTTGGTTTTTCTTTAAAAAAAACATTTTTTGTTGAAAACAATGTTTTTTTCAAAAAAAATTTTTTTTTGGTTTTTGCGTTCAAAATTTTTTTCAGTTTTCCAAATGATCACCAAGTTAACATAACTAACTAGATCGTTATATTAGCTATTGATTCAACGCACATTTTTTTGAAAATTGACCTAGTATTGAAGACATAAATAGAGGATGATGAGTTCAGATCGTGTGTTTTGGAAGTGTTTGAAAATTTTTCCTAGGGGTCACGTTCAGAAGGTCATAAAAAGGGATCTAAGCAATTTTGAGGTCTGAAACTATGCATGATATCATAAATAGACTTGAATAAATGATTTTTGATCATTGAACGGCAATCGGAAGACATATGTCCCAAACATGTCTTGGAATTGCTGCGTCTTACACGGATTGCTAAATGCGTAAATTCATATCGCGCGGAGCCATAATCCAAAGTAACAGACTATTACAGACATCTTGTTGTGACTATGTTACATGCACCTAGGGGTAAAATTCGACGCTGAACAAGAATATTGAATCGATTTCACTCTACGGGTGATGAACAATGTAGTTTTTGTTCATTTTCAAAAATTTGATATGTCACGGTAACATGTTCAGAGCGTCTTTTGACCTCAAGCCCACGGGCCAGTGAAAAAAACGACTACGGGGCTTAAAACACGTGTTATGGGTGTCTAACATGTGCTAAGTCCCCCGATGCGAAAAGTGGATTTTTCTGGAAAAAATTAAATTTTTTGCTAAAATTGACGTTTTTTCGCCTAAAATTTTTTTTTGGTTTTCTTGTTAAAATTTTTTTTCAGGTTTTTAAATGATCACCAAATTAACATAACTAACTAGATCGTTAAATTAGCTGTTGATTCAACGCAAATTTTTTGAAAATTGACCCAGTTTTGATGGTTTAAATGGCGGATGATGAGCTCAGATCGTGTGTTTTCAAAATGTTCGAAATTTTTTCATAGGGGTCATGTTCAGAGGATCATAAAAATGGATCTAAGCAATTTTGAGGTCTGAAACTGTCCACCATATCTTAAAATGACCTGAATAATTGACTTTTGACCATTGAACGACAATCGGAGAAAATTTTTTTCAAACATGTGCCAGAAGTGTCGTTTTTTGCTGCGCCTTACACGGATTGCCTCTTAAAATAATTCCAATATTTTGTCTAAAAAAGCAAGAGAGAAAAACTCATTAAATGAAAAATAACAGCTAAATAACAAAAAAACAATCAATTTACAATGACATTGAAAAAAGTCTGTGTTTGTTGATAAAAAAGTATCACACGATATAATGCAACGGCACTAGCGGACGAGAAGGCAACGAAAAGTAGAATTACCTCTTTGCGGCGGTTTTAAAAGTTTACTTAGCTCCCAACGGCTAAGGTATATGTAACATGGCCTTATTTCTGTCCATTCCCCCAGGAATCCCCTCCCTTTGGAGGCTTGGCTCACCCGCCAATAACGCCGGAAGAAAACAAAATACACGTTAAGGTAGGGAAGGAAAACAGAGTGTTGAACATTCAGTCAGTCAGTCAATCTGTCACAAACGTGTGAAGTTGTTTGTCTGTCAGTAACCGACTGACTGACTGTTTACGGATGTAAAATACGGCAACAAATCAATTCATTATAATTCATGAAACACGCAACACGTGTGTGAGTTGTTTGTCTGTCATCAGTCTCTGACTGACGGGACTGACTGACTGGCGAATTGATCGACTGACTAACTGACTGGCTGGTTGACTGTTTACCACAATATTTCGTTAAACAACAGGAAAGACTGACAACAGGTGAAACAAAAAAATGTGGCACAACCACAAGTGGTTCTAGACTATTTCAATCATAGAACAAAAGCAAAAATCCACTTTACGCGATTTTAGGGCTACAGTTCACGACCAAAGCTCAAAAAATGAATAACCTGAATGTGCAAAAAATATCCTTTTCTTCTACAGAATTGGATCCCAACTTTACTATTCTGACCCATCCGCCAATGGAAAGGTAAACAGCAAAGAAATAAGAAAACAAATCACCAATGCCTTGTCGGTGAGCTGACAAACTGACTTTCGTTACTACACAAGATAACATCAGCACATTATTATCACAACGTAACTTGGTAAAAGCGATAAACCCTCACACTATGTGACGCAACTATTCATAAGTTTGTCAGTTTTATAAATCTATCAAAGGCAGAATTCTGGAAGTTTAAAAGAAACCAGGGCAATGTGAATGTGACGAAAAAGAAAATGAATGCGCATTAACTGAAAATCGAAAATTAGGCGTTTTACTTCCTTATTGCAGCAAATTTTGAACGCAACCTCTGATACACGTCAGTCAGGTGGGTAAGAAATTTAGGTACAATATTCTTGTGATAAGAGTTGAGCGAGTGCGATGAAAATTATCAGCTGATGTTACGAAAATAGTTAATCTTTATTGAAAATTCAGCCCAGAACAATACTAAAAAGTTAAAATGAATCTTTTAAAACACGCTACACAGTTTATTGAACTACAAGCTGTGGTTTCAATGAATATACTGAATTGAATGTAGGGTTTTTCACGAAGTTTTGTGTAAAGGAAGATCGTATTTTACTGTATACATCAACACATGCATTTCATAAGAGCACTACTGTTTCAAAAAGAAGCATAATAAAGAAAACCCCACTTTAAATTGAAGTTCATTTATTTCATTTCCTATAATTCTTGTTTTTATTTACTTTCTATTGTGTTTCCACTTGATTTATAGCGACCGGGCGTGGAAACCGTGCTACAGAAAAAACTAAAACAACCCACAAACGCAAAAAATCATAAAAGAATCCTATTTTTCAATCAAATTTTTCTATCCATCTTGTTTATTTTATAATTAATTATTATAAGTAATAAGTAATAAAAAACATTCAAACAAAAAAACAACCAAGAAAAACAGACCACAAAACGCAAAAAACCATTACTGAAGTAAATTTGTACAGAAATAAGAAAAAAAACTAAAAAAAAAATAGAAAACTTGCACTCACCTTCCGACGACGTAGGTTTTGAGGACGAGATTTTGGCCGAGCGGCGACTGGGCGTAGAAATTCGGGGATTTGAGGTTGTAGAGATCGGGACTGCCGGGCTGAGAGGATTGAGCCGGTTTTTGTAGACTGGTCAGGGGGTCCTGCAAACTATTTTAGATTATGATTAAAACAATCAAGACTTTGATTGACATTGAGTGATAATCCACGATTGATTAAGAGATTTTAATTAGTATTCATCACAATCAGTCCCTCATTATGTGAATCACTTACTCAATCAGTCTCTCATTAAATCCCTCAAACATGGAGTAATTCATTCCGTCACTCCATAACATACAGTCACTTACTTAATCACTCCGACTTCGTCAGTCAGTTACTCATCCAGTCATTCACTCACTCAATCAGTCCCTCATTCAGTTACTCACTCAATCAGTCTCTCATTCAGTCCCTCAAACATGGAGTAATTCATTACGTCAATCCATGACATACAGTCACTCACTTAATCACTCCGACTTCGTCAGTCAGTTACTCATCCAGTCATTCACTCACTCAATCAGTCTCTCATTCAGTTACTCACTCAATCAGTCTCTCATTCAGTTACTCACTCTATCAGTCTCTCATTCAGTTACTCACTCAATCAGTCCCTCATGCAGTCACCAGCTCTTGAGGCCGCTAAATTAGTCATTCACTCATTAAATCAGATCCTCATTCGATTATTCAGTCACCCACTTGACCAATTAGTTATTCAGTCACTCAAACAGTCCCTCATTCAGTCACTCACCTTCAACGAATATGAGCGGAGCACGTAAGTTGGATGCGGTGGTATAGCCGCCTTTTGTATTTCCGATCCGGAATGCGCGGTGTGAACGATAACGGGCGGTGGGAGGGTCGGGTTTCCTCTGCAAATATGATTTTCTCCTGTCATGAAAGGTAAAAAAATATTTTCTATAGAAGAACAGATTTCACAACGTGTAATCGGATAGAAATAAGGAACTGATCTTGGAAAAGTGCATGGAGGAGGTCGACTTTGAGCGAAAGGAACAAGTCATAAGACGTTGTCGGTAATTAGTGATCAGACCAATGGCTTGATATGTAAATAGAACGGCGTTTTTTCATCATATTTGAGATTTGGTATCCAACTTTACACGTTAGGGAACTGAAACGATTTCGAGTATTGACCGAGCAAGAATTAATCGGAGAAAAATATTTCTCACACTTTTCCTGGATCAGTTTGCATGTTTCCGTTTGTTTGAAGTGCACTAATAATTACGTCTATCATGAAAAAGGGTGAACTTACTAGAAGATTATTACTACTGCGCCTTTATAAACAACCGTGAAAACATTTGGCAACCATTCGCACATAGTCACCTCACCGCAAGTAAACATGTTTGTATTTCGCAATATGAAATGCGCATTGTGAAAATAACATGACAGGTTGCTTGACATGACAGGTTTTCGAAACAGAACAAATTCAGTGTCATCATGGTTACAAAATAATTTATTTTATTTTATTAAGTTGAATTTAATTTTAACGTTTTTTGTGTAAGCGAGAGTGCAATAATGATTTCTGAACCATGCTCATACATACCACAAGTGATTTGAGTGACGCAGTGAAGTGTGGAGTGGAAGAAACAATAAATTTGGATTGGATATTGTGGGTCCCGCATTGCAGGCATCCGAAGCAAATCAACAACAAAAGAACACCACTAGTACATTCATAAAAAGAAAAATATTTATCTCATGGGGAACTAAGAGACAAGAAGATGAACTGAAGTTCTTCATCATACATAACTGATAAGTGATCATGGAAAATAACGGTGAATGAGGAGAAAAAACATGCTCTATCCAGGGTTTCTTGTTATACAGAAAGCTGTCAATGCTTACAATTTGAAACTCATCTGTTTTCTGGAACGCGTTAAAAATTTTCGAAATATTAATCTATTTGCACATCCATATTTGGTAAGATGCTCTTAGAACTACTTTACGATAACAAGATACCCTGATTAAGATAGTGTGATGATGTGAATAAAATATTTTTTCGTTAACTATTTACCCACTCGTTGAAGTAGTCGTCCTCGTCAACTTCGATTGGTTCTGACCTGATGAGCTTTTTTGATTGAATTTTCCCATAATTATTATGTGATCTAATCGATTCACTTAGTATGTATAAATATCACGACCAAATCCCACATTTTAATACTCAAATTTCCCGCCTCAGTTGCCGGAAAGAAGTATCTTTTTTAATCCGCCAAAACACGTAACCTCCAAGCTATTATTGTAAAAAAACTCGGTAAGACCATCTCCTATGCTTTGTGAGTGATTATTACTATAACTTCTTACTCCGTTCTTCCTAAGAAATTCTTTATCACACAAACACACACCGAATTCAAATATGGCGCGCAAACCTCGGTGATAACGGCGGCAACTCGGGCAGAAACTCGTCCTCGCCGTCCCCGTCTACGTCGTCGGTGATGTCAAAATCGGCCTCCTGATCGACCGCAACTGTTGGGATCGGATGACCGGGCGGGTGCGCGATCGGTATACTACTCGACGATACGCGGGGTAGACTGTAAGTGAGTGCGTGAGTGAGTGAGTGAGTGAGTGAATGCGTGAGTGAGTGAGCGAGTGAGTGAGTGCGCGATCGAGTGAGTAAGTGAGAGAGTGAGTGAGTGAGTGAGTGAGTGAGTGAGTGAGTGAGTGAGTGAGTGAGTGAGTGCGCGCTGAGGCGTGAGTGAGTGAGTGTGAGCGAGTGAGTGAGTGAGTGAGTGAGTGAGTGAGTGAGTGAGTGAGTGAGTGAGTTAACGAATGTCATACTCATACGTAAATAAGGTGACCGTTATTTCACTGAATTATAATTGTAATTTGGTAGCAAACTTTGCTATTATGGCGTAACAACGGAACAAATTTAAATTTGATTTTGAAAAAACCTTATGCCTTCCGTAGTTGAATGATCTGGTTGGTGTGCCACAATTTGTGTCGACATGCGCCCGTTTCTGAGGCCGTGCGATCGTATAGCTGACGAGTACCGAGAAGCGTCGATACTGCAAATACAGCGGACAATATAGAACTAAAAAAATTATTATGATCTAATTCACACTAACACTTAGGCAGTCATGGGCGTCAAAGCAGGCTACGCGCCTGTGCGTTTCCCAAGATCTAAACTTGAGCCTATAAAGAGGCTCATGCCAAGCCTCCCAGTAGTCCCAGACTTACCCAAATAAGTAGTAAATCTAATATGCCTCTTAATTGACCGATCGACAGGCTCGGTGTCAACTGACCAGGAGTACGGGGTTATTGAGGTACCGTCCCATGTAGTGTACCGATATTGATCATGAACATATCGAAACGAAACGAAACCCATCTAAGCCTGGCGAAACCCAAAACGAAACGAAATACCCAACCCCAACCTGGTCGATTCGGAATAAGCGGATCGGCGTGCGGATCGGATAATCACGGATTCACTGGAGCGAGGATTCGCCGAATTACGATAACTGAACTGACGTTGTCTTCCCGGTCGCTTTGACGGATAAATACCCGGTTCGGTGTGACTGCGTAACTGAAAATAAATTATAATATTGATTATTTAATCGATTAATTTATTATTTTTAGTTTGCTCAAGAAGCGGCTCAAAATATTTTTTTTGGACGACGAGCAGCAAAATCGAATTTGTAACAAATTTTCGCGTAAGAATTTGAAATGGTTTTGGCGCGTAAATTTTTTTCGTGAAATGAAAAGTTAAGGGTGCGTTCAAGTTAACTTCGACCGCTGTCGACCGCAAGGTGGGTCATGAAAACCGTAACGCCAAACTTTTCGAGTTTTTGGGCTCGATGGATCCGCTATGGCCTATAGATCATATCTGTAGCTCAAGTTTATGAATTTTCGGAAGATTGCGGTTTTGGTGACACAAAATGTACTATTGGTAGTCAAAAAGTGACCTACTTTGGGGTGATTTTTCAATGTGTGCTGGAATGTTTCAGAAGCTGATACATTCACTGAACAACCGCCGTGCATCAATATATCTCTGGTTAAAATTTTTTGGGGGTGCTCTTTCCTCTAAAGTGTCGAATTTTCAACGTACTTTTCGAAACCGTGCGATCTTCGCCACACCTAAACGACAACCACTTTTATTCACAATCCGTTTCGTCGACTAGCGCGTGGTTCAGTCATTCTTGAATTGGCTTGTCCAAATTAAAGCGTCTTATTGTTATTTTATAAAGAAATTAATGATAATAAAATAACAAATAGACAAATGGAAATAAAAATTAAACTTTTTTTTCTTCAAAACTCGTTAGCGCAAAAAAATTTTGACGGCAAACAAAATATGTGTGTTGTAAAACTGTTCCCTATTCATCAGTATCAATGTGAAAACGAGAATGAAGGATAGAAAAGTACACGGATTAACGTGTTTTTAGTCAATATAAGACAAACTTATAGGATGGGCTAGAAAAAAACGACGATTCTTTGATCTGACTGAGAGGTGACCATGTTCAACGTTTTGGCTTGTCGTTTTCAGCATATATTAACAACAAACAAACTCAGTTTTCGTGATGTTTTTCAACGTCAGAAAAACGAAATTTCTTAATCAAACATGGAAGTCACAAACATGCCAACACGTCACGTATGTGCATACAGATTAATAGAGACAGACAGACAGACAAACATAGAAACAGATAAACAGACAATCAGACAGATAGAAAGAAAAACAGTCAGACAGACATAAAAAACTGAAAGACCGACAAACACTACAATACAGACAAATTACAATACAGACGCTCATCAGACAGACAGTCAGACAGTTTTCGTTTTCACCGTATTATAACAACATACAAACTTAGTTTTACTGCGATTTCTCATATGAATTGTAAATCTAAGCAGTGAAGTTATGCGAGTACAACTAAAAAAACGTCAAATGCATTTTTACAATGGCCACTAACATTTCTTCAATGTTCTGTCATTTCCACTAAATACTATAAAATCAGTCATGAAAAACAAAATTTCTCATTTCGAAGATCAGAGTCAAAAAACACGCTTGAAAATAGGTCTGAGAGTCTTAGGTCTTTCAGTAGTTTGATCGAATTCTTTATTTTCAGTTTCGAGCATGCCCACATTTAAAAAGAAACCTACATGTTTATGCCTGAATGAAACGAAGCCACACATTAAAAGAATCAAATAATGTATATTCAAGAATTAGACGTTTAATAAACTGACACGAGACATAAAGACGCAGCCATACCGATAGACAGAGCTACAGACTGTTCATGTTTATGTTTGAGTTTGTATTTCTGTGTATGCCTGTCTGAACAGATTATATCGGTTATTTTTGTCTGTTCAGCTGCCTCTCTGTCTGTCAGACTTACTGTCTGCGTGACTGAATATTGTATGTAATGCAAGTGCAACCCTGTATGTCTCTTGGACGAAAACTTCCAAACCCCAACAATTTTCCTAGAATCTTTTTCAGACATGAGTTTTATGCCTGCATAATAAGGTGGGTGAACCGCTGAAATACCACCACTGCACGGGCCTAACCCGCTTGTCCTCGCTCCCGTTCAGACAAGCCAGCCTCACGATAGGTAATCGGGGGAACGGGCAGTAAAACTTCATATAGAAAATAATTTTCGTGAGAGAAAATTTCGGCAATCTGAAAAAATTCTAGGAAAATTTTCGGGTTTTGGAATTTCGTCTCTTTGACTGTCGGTCTGATGAGCATCTGTATTGCAATTATATCTGCTGTATGTTTTTCTGTCTGTCTGCCTGTCGGTCTGTTTCACGGACTGAATTACTGACTGTCTGTCAGTCGGTTTTGCTGATTCTTGTTTGTACTGTAATTCTGTGCGTCTGTCTGACTGTCTGTCTGATGAGCGTCTGTATTGTAATTCTGTGTTTGTCGGTCTTTCAGTTTTTTATGTCTGTCTGACTGTTTTTCTTTCTATCTGTCTGTTTGTCTGTTTATCTGTTTCTATGTTTGTCTGTCCGTCTGTCTCTATTAATCTGTATGCACATACGTGACGTGTTGGCATGTTTCTGACTTCCATGTTTGATTTAAGAAATTTCGTTTCTCTGACGTTGACAAACATCAAGAAAACTAAGTTTGTTTGTTGTTATTTTATGCTGAAAACGACAAGCCAAAACGTTGAACATGGTCACCTCTCAGTCAGATCAAAGAATCGTCGTTTTTTCTAGCCCATCCTATAAGTTTGTCTTTTTTTGTCCTACACGTTAATTCGTGTACTTTTCTATCCTTCATTCTCGTTTTCACATTGATACTGATGAATAGGGAACAGTTTTACAACACACATATTTTGTTTGCCGTCAAAATTTTTTTGCGCTAACGAGTTTTGAAGAAAAAAAAGTTAAATTTTTATTTCTATTTATCTATTTGTTATTTTATTATCATTAATTTCTTCATAAAATAACAATAAGACGCTTTGATTTTTTGATTTGGACAAGCCAATTCAAGAATGACTGAACCACGCGCTAGTCGAAGAAACGGATTGTGAATAAAAGTGGTTGTCGTTTAGGTGTGGCGAAGATCGCACGGATTCGAAAAGTACGTTGAAAATTCGACATTTTAGAGGAAAGAGCACCCCCAAAAAATTTTAACCAGAGATATATTGATGCACGGCGGTTGTTCTGTGCAAGTATCAGCTTCTGAAACATTCCAGCACACATTGAAAAATCACCCCTAAGTAGGTCACTTTTTGACTACCAATAGTACATTTTGTGTCACCAAAACCGCAATCTTCCGAAAATTCATAAACTTGAGCTACAGATATGATCTATAGGCCTTAGCGGATCCATTAAGCCCAAAAACTCGAAAAGTTTAGCGTTACTATTTTCATGACCCACTTAGCGGTCGAAGTTAACTTGAATGCACCCTTAACTTGATGTTTAGCGCAGGCAATATAGGCGTTAGATATCAACATTTATTCCGAAGAGTAAGAAAACGTTTCAAAACAGAAGAATAGGTTTGAGAAAAAGATTTACATGAAGATTGGTCAGGAATTATTTTATTCAAATTTTTTTTGTTGGTCCATCACCACATACACATTGAATCAGGCGCAACGTTTGTATGACGTCTAAATGTCACGTAAATGCGAAAGTTTTTTTATTTAAATTTTTTTAATTACGTGCTTGAAAGATTTGAGTAACAAGAACCCCTGAATGGAATATATTATACAGACTTCAATGCAGACGCAGAATCATTTGTTATTGATTTGCTAATGAAACTATATAGAGGGTAAAGTAGAAATAATCATAGAAATAGAATTATACATAAATGGAAGTAAACGTATAACTAAAACTAGTACTAAAAGCTAGAACTGGAACCAACGCGATCGTCGTCATCGTGCACCAGCGTTAAAGATGAAGATCTGTTCCCCATCACCAGTTTAGAACTTTTTTAATTTAGAACTTTTTTCTGATTTTTTTTGCTAAATCAAATTAGAAATTATGCTGAGTTTTATTCAGTAGGACGAAAAAATTACTTGTTTGTGAAAATTGTTATTTTTGACCAGTGAGCGAGAGTTGATAACAAAAGTTGATTTTATCAGCAACAACTGATGATGGGGAAATTTATTAGGACCAACATACTGTAGGAACATCTGGGACAGGCCCGTGTGATAAAAGTACAACAATCACAATTGCTTAGGGGATTCATTTTGAATATTTATGTAGCTTGGTCGAAAATTCATGTTACTCAAGTTTATCTCCCGTATTTCCGGGACTCTGGAACATATGACTCGCAACGTAAAGTTTCCTCTAGTAAATACAGGTTTTTATAAGGAGTTGTGCATGCAGTAAGTTATAAAAAAGAGTAAAAAATCAACGGCAACTATCAATTGATTTAGAGACTAAATTCGAAAGCCCTCCAGTTTTTGGAGTATATTAATGTCTGCAAACCACAAACGGCAGTGTAGTCCATAGCCTATCCAGGGTTTCATGTGAGCCAAAAACTGGTGCGCAGTTTGGATTCAAATCTGTTTTTGACTGGTTTTGAAATTTTCGAAAAATATAACCTTTTTCACATCACATTTGGGCAACGTACGAAAACTTCAAAACCAACCCACAGAAATAAATTTCAAGAAACTCTGACCAAGCTATAATCAACTAATTTCTACTATAATGGCGTGATAAGCTATTTCATATGTAAATACATGATACATAAAGTATTGTGTAAAATATGACCACAAACAAATTATTTGGCTTATCATAAAAGTTATTGACCCCGCGTTGCACGGCACTATCCATCAGGAAACTAATGATAAACTTTCGAGATTCGTTTGTACATTAGTGATATATAATTGGGTTATTTCAAATGTGCAGATAATGAAACATCATTGCGTCAGTATAACATTCCCAATTAGACTATAGCCCCCGTAATTCATTATAACAAATGGATAAGATTTTTCCCAGTCATGATGTGTACATGCCTATGTCACTTCATGCCGTGAAATAGTCTTACGACAAAAAAAATTGTCTAGGATTCAGGACAAAATTCGAATTCGACAGTTTTCGACGTCAAACCTGCTAAAATTGTTACAAACTTTAATTCTAAAATATTTATTAGCATAATAGAACCGAATTTATTTTTCAGAAACACGAAATTTATACATTTCAACCAAAACCTTTTTTGAAAAAATTGATGAAAGTATTCAACAGGCAGGGAACGAAAATAAAAAAATTTATGCGTGGTGAATATCTTATTTACTGGAAATATGTCAGACGTAATCCGAATTCGATTTTTCTCCTAATGAAATACGAAGGCTATATCTTGACTTAGGGTATGGTTTTACGAACTCATTTTTATAAATCTGTTACATAACGTAAGTCGTAGGAGGCGTATGTGGTACAAGTGTTTCGGGGAAAACAGTTTTTTTTTCAAATTAGTAAGTGCACCGAAACCCGGAAGCAGATTTGAATTCAAACTGCAAGCGCGAATAGTTTTCGGAGTAACAAGAAACCCTGGGCGAGAGGGCTTAGCTTTACCGATCGGTCAGGTTACTGATATTTTTAAAACACCTTAATTTGCAAGGATACTTAATTTATATGATGTTCTATCAACCTGTTATTTGATGTTTATCAATGTTTTTAATCTTGAATTTGAAGCATTGCACCTCATTCATTGCATATGTATGTGCGTAACAGGGGGAATAAACAGAAATTAAGCCAATTTACTTACACCTTTTGAAACCGCCAAAGAGGGAAGAACTGCATGTTCCCCTCTCTTTTTCGTCCGCTAGTGAATATGTACGCTATAAAACCAGTTGTTTACTCCTATAAGTTGGCAGTATAAACAAACATTTCCGCCACTGCAAAGTGCAAACCCGACTTCTTGCGGCGCATTCAACGTCGTCTTGAGAAAGTCACAAGATTTTTTTGTAAAACCTATGAAACACAAAAACAACTTTTGTTTCTCGACAAATTTATTAAAACCATTGGTTTGGAACAAAATAAATTTTTACGAACTGCAAAAGTTTTACTTAAAAATTCATGAGACTTTCGGACAACGCTGAGGCTGAACACGCGCTTACACATTCACCTAATCGGAAGTCGCAACATTCTGGTAATCTGGTAACGAGCGCCATGTAACCGGATAAGGGCGGATGATTATGCCGTAGTATAGCCTTGTTCCGAGTTTCTTGATACTCTTATTCCGATCATCCTGTTACTAAATACCTTTTTTTCACTGATTCGCCATATTTTTGCCACTCAAGATCCAATAAACATTTTTAAAGGTCTACATTTCATTTGTCTACATTTTCAACTGTACAGAAATTTAAGAAGTATTCTCTGTTTTAGGACAATACAAAGTTACTCTCATTAAGTTTGACGATGTTTAACAAAGTATAACATTAGTGTAAAACATTAAAACATAAAGGTTTGTTATTTTAAAATTTATTACATTCCATTCAACATTGAATACAGCAGTGTGGCGGCAAAAGTGGCCGGACACCTACAGTATGTATTATACACAACCACGGTGGATACATAAATTCTTCTAGTGTACAATGTAATCAAATGACAAATGTGAGCATATGTTTTTGCTGGCTCAAAATAGAATAGCATTACACATCATGGCCCAACAGAGATGAACAACTGATAGAGAAGTGATGTCATACATGGAACAAGCGAAGACCAATAAGGTAACCACGTAAAACTATGTGTCATGCTGTCATATCGAAACGAAACGAAATGACAAGCAATAATTTCCGGTGATGAAACAGGTGAAACGAACGGCCAATGATAACCAGTGTCGAACTAATCATGTATCATATCAGTTAGTCATGAACCATTACAATGTTCGGTGTGGACAAAAATGAAAAACATAGATGTACAGCGCACGTGAAACATTACAATCCTGTATAATCAAGAATTGTTAGAGTACGGTCATGAAACATTAGAATCCTGTGAAATAAAGAACTGTGCCATTCCGGCCGTGGTGACACCAACAGCAAATATCGAATAATAGTTGTTTTCGCATAATACTTGTATTAACAGTATACTTATTTTCGAATAATACTGATAATGACATTATACTGGTTTTCGCATAATACTTATATCAACGTTATACTAATTTTCGCATAGTAAGTATGTTCTGCAAGCAGAAATACATGCAAAATACACAAAAAAGTGCAAATAGGCATATTTTACCGGAACATGTAAAACACGGCTGAAATGCACACGTGAAACATCAAAAACCAGTACAATCAAGAAGTACTACATTCCGGTCGTGGTGACACAACAACAAGTATCGCACAACACTCTGTTATTCATATTTAAACAGGAACACACGCGAAACTCATAGAAACACGTACAAACGGGCTTATTTCACCACAACATTAACCGGTGCAAACCGGAGTTCGCCGCAGCGTATGCCTGTGTCTGTGTTCGTAGGGAAGCCAGCATGTAGAGACCATATGGGAAATGTCGCGTTTCGCTTGCCTATTGGTTTGAGGTTGACCTCACAAGCCAATAGTCATAGCTCGTTTCCCGGATCAATACGCAGCGTACTCAATAAACGTTGTTTGTGATAATTGTTGATCATCTCAACTTTTAATTAAGATAGGATGACCATATTTCACTCTGTGATTTGTTACCTAACTTTTTTGTGACGTGTTGCAAATAAATGCACCCGCAGAAGGTTTTGTTCGAAGTGGTTTCTGGTTCATCAAAAAATCCACCAAAAGACATGAATGAATAGGGTTCGTTTTGTTGGAGACTGAAAACTCATGCACGTACGCTTCCGAGAAGGAAAACGGATTCACGACATTGGCAACGGTTCCTCCTCACAGCCACTGGAATCCAGTGAAAGCCGGACTTCTTGTGTACCATAAGGAGCACATTCGATCCGTGATATATTCAAAGAGCCAGTTGAGTCCGCTCTTCTTTCATGAAGATGATGATATCTCTCCCCATCGACCTGGAAAACAGAATTTGTTGAATGAAACGATTATTAAGAAAAGATTCCGACCGGCAAAAAGCAGTAACAGAAAATGAAACCCTTTGATCATTAGACATCAATAGGCATTCAAGCTGATAATCGATGTGGCACATGGCACAGCAGATGGCATTGATCAGGTGTGTCGGACTGGATGATGGTCGATGATGTGATGGTATGAAGTCATATCCGGCCAGATGTGCTGCTGCGTATCTCATCAGGTGAAAGAAGCGTCCTATGAAGAGGTCAAAATACTTTCAAAGTGTCGTTGAGCAGAGTATGAAGAGCTTTACAAAAACTTATTCATGTCACGTAGCATGTTGTAGAAGAGTTATGATTGGTCATGTACTCGTGGAGCTCGAAAGAAACAAAATAACAAAAAAGAACAACATGTAAATTCCCCGCCGTATTTTCATGGTTGGTGCACTGAAAGAATCGGAGTCTCTTAAAGCTGCTTGTACCGTTGAACAGTTCATGTGCAGACATACATGTATATTGAAATTCTGCATATTGAGTTCAGCAGGTATACCATGTACGTTAACTAACTAAATCATAAATCAGTTTCGTACTGATAACAGATTCGGGTACATTTTTATTATTATACTGGCTACGGATAGTTCGCATAGTGATGTGCAGCCGACCGTTTTTAACACGGCTATCATAATTGATTCACCTGTTGAGTCTTCATGGGTGATTCAAGATAAAGCCTACTGAACTGAAAAACAATCGAAGCTCTTTAAAACAAGAACATGACGCCTATGTCGACCGGAACCACGTAAGAATAACGTCGATGTTAGGGCCAAGAAATCCATCTCAAAATTCACCGGTTCAGCTGAACCTAATTTATTTCATTTGCACTTAAGAGCGGTTATAGTCTGTTCAACTCGTCTTTTGATACGCAAACAAACACGTTGGCGGCTGCTGCCAGAATATGACCTCTATGTAATGCACACAAGCCACGTTGTTTCTGAAACGAAGTGTTTTGACTTGAACATCGAAAGCCGGTTCGAATCAGCTACACATTGCCCGTGGCGACATCGGAACCCAACCAACAACCTAAACCAATCAAATTCGACACACGGGTCTGAAGCTTTTATTAGACTGGTCGACCGACCCAACACAGTTCGTGCTTTATTGCGATGAATCGATGCGAAAATCACGTTCCAAAATTGTAGTTGCTCTTGTAAGCATGATCTCCACTAAAATAAATTGCCATCATGTACAACGTGATGAATTCAGAAAGCAAAAACAACAACAAACAGGCACATTTCCAAGCGTTTGATTGGGACGTGACATGCGTATGTTGGGTAGGCGTTATGCCAAGATGCAATGATGATGAAATCGCAACTCTGGCTGACTCGCCACGAAGCCACATAATTTTGAAGTAAGGCGATTGTATTTTGTGTTGGTGTTTTATGCCATGAGCGAATGGCGAGAGAAATAATGAGGATAGGAATTAGAAGTGATGTTTTTCCAGTTTGGTTTGTAAAATGGCAATTAACGATTTCTTTATTTTTTTATTTGAATTCCATGTTCATTTGTTTTTCCATTAGTGACATGGATAATTTATCGGATAGAAAATGGTTTTGGTATTCATTTGGTTTATTATGATGCGTGAAAGGTATATAGTGGTGTGATCCATGCTCAAATTATGGATCATATTTGATTCGACAAGAATAATTTTCATACACGAAGTAATTTACATATTTCATAGTTGGAATTCAACACTCAAAATAATCAAAATCAGAGACAACATGGAAAGTACGCGTCAGAAGTGTCACTTGATAGAGACAAACCCTTCAAACTCAAATGGTTCAATGACGAGTTAACGTTCGAGTCCAATGTTCGGCTACCGTGGAGCGCCAAGTAGAAATGTTGAAACTTATTCCGTCATCAATGGAACACAGCTGTCTTCAGGCGGAAGTTTTTTCTCCTGGCGAATGCCACCAAACATCAGGACAACGTATCTTACAAGAGAAGACGACGAACTTTACAACTCCAATGATGTGCGTGGATCATATTTAGTGAAAATGCTTATCGCCTAACTGCTAGAGAGAGAGTGATGCTTATAGAACGTTGTCCAATGAAAGATTTGTTCCTTTAAAGAGCGATATACTTTCATGACGAATTGTAGATAAAGTGAAAAACTAGTATAATTAATCAAACAGCACGATATACAGATAAATGACAATGCGCAGCGTCGATAACTTTTTTTCTTCTAGAAGTTTCGAAAAAAGTTTTGTTTCTAAACTCTGAGTATCGTTTCGTTGCGCCACGCCAACGGTGTGGTGACGCCAGCTGATGAATGATTGTTTGCGATTCGAGCTGTTGCGTGTTGCGTTGTGGGCTATTCTCGTGTTGCGTTTACTGACATAAACACGTATGTATTCAAATGCTCTTTTATGACTCTCAACGTGTCACGTGCTAGTCAAAACTCTACGGTTTCTATGATATTGCTTTGAAAAGCGCATTTTTACATAAATTGCCACCGAGATACGTTACCGCTTTAGGTAGGAGCCTTTGCAAACTTCATTATAGGCTACATACATGTTATGACGATCAGAATATAAGGTTAAGAAAAATCAGATTAGGTGTTTAGTCAAGCAAAGTTATACAAAATTATTAAAAAAATCGGGGTGCTTAATCAGTGGTTGAATTATTAGCAACAGAGGATCCGTATCACTTTTAATTTTAGAGTAATGTTGTCTCTTTGAAAAAAAGGTGTGACGTTGGTAAATAGTAGGTCGGTTTTTCGTTTCCTGTTAACTATAAGTTGACGCAAGAGTTGTTTCTGAAAGTTATTGTAGAATACATGTATATCGTTCTCTCGTTGAAGCAACATTACTTAAAGTTTTTCTCAGAATCCATGGTATTAGTTGAAGTCTTAAAAAATATGCTAATACAGTAGATATAAGAGTATGGTATGATGAGCATGCACCACAGCTTTATTAGTAAGCTATTTTCATAAGCGTAAGGCAAATATGATCGTTAGCAATGATAAATGAGCAAAAGTGAACATGAAATAGCCCTCAATAAAGAGTCAAGAGCAAAAATTAGGTTTCCCAAAATATTTCCCATCATTGAACTCGGTGTTGAGCGGTGTTCTCTGACAAACATTTTATCACGGCGTTTCATCTCACTATCAAACACTGGCAGACGAGCCAATTCTACAAAGGTAGGGGATTTCATCAAAGAAGGGGAATCGGCAGTTTTTATGCCATTTAGCGTTCACATGAGAAACAAAATTCTTTTTTGATACCACAAAAGAGGAAGAAATTTCGTTTCCCTTACCCCTAACGCTAAAAACACTGCCGAGTCAGAAAATATAACTGAACATGAATAGATTAACAGATAAAAATATATAGTTCGGGTGTGGCGTCACTGATAATGGCAGCCTGCGTGGTTTACACCAACAACCTTACAGCCAATCTAAAAAACCTCTATAATCTGTCAAATGGCACACGAGTGGGAGGGAGGGACACACAGTAAGGACGACCAAAAAGGGCGGAGTAACCAAACCTTCAAAAGGAGGGAGTCTTTCCAAAGAGAGGGAAAACGGCAGAAATTATAAAAAAATGCATACAGTTTAAGGAAAAAAAACTTTTTTTAACCGCCAAAGAGGAGGAACTCCACTTTCCCTCCCCTTCTCATCCGCTAGTAAAGACGGCCGTAGTAAGAGCTTTGAGTATACTCCCTTCGGGACACAACAGTCCATGGTTAACAGTGCGAATGAGCAAAGTTAGAAAATATTGAATCATTTGTACAAACATGTATGTGAAAAAACAAGCATATGAGTGCACCAACTGTTCTCTATCTTACTTATTGTTTGCAGACAGTGAACATAGAGAGCAAAAAATATTTAACAGATAATCAAGGCTTAATATATTGGCGTTTCAGTATACAACCGTAACACGTATAACACACACACGAGGCTGAATACGCTTTAAAACACGTTGCTCGAACATAATATAAAATAACACAACGCCAACAAATGTTCAACTACACGGAAAGGCTGTAGAAAAATAGCTGCACACCACCAACGATAACGGCCGAGCAAGTGTGCTCAGGAAAGGGAAAAGGGGACTTTCTTCAAAAAGGGGACTTAAATTTCATAATACCATTTAGAATATATAATTTTGAACCCATTTAAATAGGCATGAGTGTTCACGATTACTTCTCATTTATCGTCCGCTAGTGTTCCGCAGACATACGTGTACGATCCGTAATATTGTTTAGCATGCGGACGTTCACAGTGTTTTTTGTTTCATTTCGCGAACGTGATACAACAACAACAACAATTACAACAACCAACAACAACACAACAACCAACAACCACCAACAACAACAACAAACATTATTGTTGTTATTTCACATTCGCCACAGGCGACTGCACACATATGTATGTATACCAGGAGCGCCAGTAAATTTTCCTCGGGAGCGCCAAGTAAGCGTACACCCGCGCGCACAACAACAACAAAAAACAAAGTAATA
>OZ038448.1:9980161-9982661 GCA_964036265.1 Daptonema setosum
CATTTACCCTATACGTTGTTTCAGAACCTTCCGTCAGTCAGTCAGTCAGTCAGTAAGTCATTTAGTCAGTCAGTCAGTAAGTCAGTCTGTCAGTCAGAAAGTCAGTCCGTCAGAGAGTCTGTCAGTCAGTCAATAAGTATGTAAGTCAGTCAATCAATGTACAAAAAATCATGCAATACGAATCAGCTAGAAGCGGAACTTACATATTGATAAATACAAGTTAGCTAACTTGAATATAGGCCAAAAAAACCATACAATTTTAAACGTTAATAATAACTCGATCTATAAATAACCGATTCATTCGTTTTTGCTCTCATTTGAAAGCCAATAAATGACTGAACGATAGACTGACTGATTGAATGACTGAATGATAGACTGACTGGTTGAATAACTGAATGATCGACTGATTGGTTAAATTAGATGGCAAAGCACATTAATTTACTGAATGACTGACTAGCTACATAATCAAAATGACTCATAATGAAAAAAATATACAAACATCATGGTTGAACATTTGTTGGACAAGTTCGCCTGATGAAAAAAGACAGTCATATAGGCCCCAACGAGGTTCGAACTCGTGACCTCCAGTTTACTAGACTGGCGCTCTGCCACTGAGCTATGGGGCCGGATGCTGCAAACTCTTGGCTGGCGGGTTTTGAACACCGGGATCACAGTATCCGATTCGACTATTGACAATTTGGATCAAAATATCTCCCTCATTGTTTCTTTGATTAATGCTTGATTGGGCAACTCATTGACTACAAATGAGTGACTGCATTGACTGATTGACAGACTGACTGACTGACTGACTGACTGACTGACTGACTGACTAACTGACTGACTGACTGAATGACTGACTGACTGACTGACTGACTGACTGACTGACTGACTGACTGACTGACTGACTGACTGACGGACTGACTGACTGACTGACTGACTGACTGACTGACTGACTGACTGACTGACTGACTGACTGACTGACTGACTGACTTACTGACTTACTTACTGACATACTGACTGACTGACTGACTGACTGACTGACTGACTGACTGACTGACTGACTGACTGACTGACTGACTGACTGACTGACTAACTGAATAACTGACTGAATGACTGACAGACTGACTGACTGACTAACTGACTGAATGAATGAATGACTGACTGACTGACTGACTGACTGACTGACTGATTGACTGACTAAATGACTGACTGACTGGTTGTTGAACGTTGTTGACACGTTTGACAGTCATGTATTTGTGCCAACATAACATCTGTCACCACTACACAATGTATATGATAACAGAATTCATGGTTTCACGCTTCCAACATGTGTTTATACAAGTTGGCAAATATTGGCTCCTTAGCTCAGTGGTAGAGCGTCAGTCTTGTAAACTGAAGGTCACGAGTTCGAAACTCGTAGGGGCCTGTCATGTTTTTGCGCATTGACTTCCGTGAAGGAACGCTCGGTATGGCGTATGTACCCGTGTACAACTTCGCCCATATGTTTCTTTGATTAAAACTCTTCTTCAAGGTAACTTTTTTGTAAAACCTTTTCATCACTCTAAATTCTTTGTCATCAAATGTTCAAATGATATAATGATGACCGACGAAACCATTTTTTTCTATCATGCCAAATGTGGTGGTTTTTTGATTGAAGTAAATAAATTCATGGAACGGACATACGTGCATAGTATTTTGGCGTGATGTAAAGGTTTTACATGAAATTTCCCAGAAAATGTCTGGCAGATTTTTACCCACTGATGCAAGTTTCTTTTTTAGAAAACAAACACCTCGCAAAAACAAAGTTTCCAAATATGCCCATGTTCTTTCAAAACAATGATTTAGCCATAAGACATGGAAACTGTAAGTTATTATTTTTGTCGGTTTGTGAAAAAGATTGTGACTATTAGGACTTTCTTTGCCAAATAACAATAAAAATTCACCTTGAACTCTCCGTTTTGTTGTATAAAGTGTACTAAAAGTGTTTTTTCATTTATCATTTACACCGACAGAATCACCGAAATTACAGATTTTTCAGGTTCATAAGTATAATCTTCATCATCCCATTCCGCTTAGTTATTGAAAAGGAGTTGCAGAATCTGACATTTGGACGGATCAGAAACTTTTTACTATTAAACGTTTATCTATGGGTTATATTAGCGTTAATTATGGCTGCAACATGCATCTCTTGAAAATTGTAGTACTAAGGTTCATAAACGTTTGCATTTGAAATTGGCTAGCCGACGCTATTTTGGTTCAGTATATTCTCAGTCAACCTCCCTGGATGGAATGCTTACCAAATTTGATCAGCTATTTTCTCAACAATTTGATAAAAATCTTCCAATAAATTTCGGTCTTGGGACAAAGAAATATCGATGAAGCACAACGGAATAAAACGACTCTTCCAAAATCCTAATGGGAACAATGCATCTACCACCAACGCATCTCCCTTCGGACAATAACAAATCAACAACACAGACACGCCACGCCGGCCACTGGA
>OZ038448.1:9992661-10087661 GCA_964036265.1 Daptonema setosum
TGTTTGGTACAGCTGATGTTTCATGGTTGAAATAGTTAACATCCCAACATTAAACTTGAATCACAGAGAGCTCTTTGCATAAAATGTTATTTATTTGAGTGCTGTTACAAGGCAATAACTGCGGGATGTAAAGAAAAGTTTTAGCAACAAAAAATAGCTTTGACTTAACAATATTACATGTGAATAATTGAATGACAATCTTTGTAAAGTTAAATTACTTCAATTAATCATATTTGTTGCGTATTTTCGGTACAATTCAGATATAATATAACGCAAGCCCCACCACCCCTTTAAATTCGCTAGACTCAAAAACACCTATCAGTAATAACTAAAGACCTAAGACCTTGCCAATCAATAACCTTAATTATTTTTGTAAACCTTACAGCCCACTGCACAAAAACAAGCTATGAAATTTTCTATATTGCCTAATTACCCCCGTCCCCCCCGTTTTAACCACTGCCTTATTTTTAGAAAAATTACTGCCCATTTTCATGTTACTGCAACTTTTTAACTATTTTATCCAACATTTTTTTACCAAAAAAAGCTTGCCATGAGTCTTTTATGTACTATATGAAGAAATGTAAAAACTTATTTCGAACCTTATCTCAATTTCATATATATTACCGCGAATACTATATAACCTAACTGTATTTTCGTTTTTATTGTGAACGATAACCACCAAATATCGTGTAAATTGTGAGTGAATTTATTTGATTTTGTCATGAAAATCAATATTATGATGAAAAGGAAATACAACCGAAAAAAATTACACTCGGGTTATTTGTACAATGGAACTTCTGAAAAAGTCACGCATCACAAACTCTTCAAGTCTTTACATTATATCAAAATTCCGTTATTAAAAAAGGGTTTACATTCAGGCATTCTTATTTCAATTGCTTAATAAAACGTTATTACGATCATAGGCAAAGCTTGGTCAAGGTCTCTTGTTATATATTTATTTTCAACGCTCGTGCAAATCTTTCCCAACAAATCTAAGAAAAAATTGTCAACTCGCGCTAAAAACAGATTTGAATTTAATCTGCAGGCCAAGCACACCTTTTTGAATTAAGAAGAAGTTTCTTTTTAAAGAAATTAAGTACACAAGCTCTGTGAAAACGGAGCATAATTTTATTAAATCATTACAAAATAATTTTTCAAATTGCAGTGTCTATTCATGATATTGTACATGAAACATCAGACAAATCACCTAATTGGAGCGCACATTATTCGATACGAATGGGAATAGAACGAGAAAAATGACAATAATACAAATTATAAATACAATAATAAACGAATCAATAAATACACATTGTACAGTAAGCCGAAGCTGTGGGGATCAAATACATGTAATTTATTACCCATAAACGGAAATCAATAATAATAACTGATTTATAAAAAAATATCTCCGAAATACCTAATTTCAAAACAAGTTTACAATATTTGGTTTGGCTTTATAAAGAAAATTCTGCATTTCTTCCCATTGATTTTAATACCTTCATATATTACCGACTTCTAAGAAAAAGCCTGACAACAAAACGAGTGAACGTAAAAACTTCAACCAGCCTAAAATGAGTCACGTATTAGCCAAGTTATAAAAGTTATTATTTTGCTTACAAAATTGCATTGCCGAAAATTAGATTCTAGCAGAATATAAAATAGAGCATCATGAGCAAAATGAACCGAATGTACAAAATATATATAGAAAATTCAAAGCATCGACCTACTCTAAACTCGGGAATCTCTCAAGAAACAGCAAATTTCATGCGTGCGTTCAAATGTTGAGAAAATCCTTTATTTCCGACCACTTTTCCAGTCAGTTGCTTTGTTTATAAAATTGGCAGATATTAACATACCATATAAAAAAAATAACATCATTATATTACACGGGTATCATATGCAAGAGTATCAAATGAACAAGAAATTGATTAATTTGCTAATAATTCACATATCTTGAATGAGGACTGTACAATCCCCAACGAAGCTCAAATAAATTTAATGCATATTATGTATAAGAGTAAGGAAATGTTACCTAACGTGGTTGCGTGTTTTGAATTTGCTCATATTTTTCAATTAACAACAAAACAAAATCTGACAAAAACAAGCAATTTCAATGTCATATAATGAAAAATTATAATAATATCATACAAACCAGGCTGCACGAATTTAAAGGAAATTTGTCATGAGGGAAAAATAATAAACCTTCAAATTCATAATTAACAAATAAGAAAAATTCACAGGCATTTTTGATCGCATCACAACGTTCGATTAGAAGCAGAACAAAGCACTAGCGGACGAGAAAGGGAGGGAAAAGTGGAATTTTCCCCTTTTGGTGGTTTCGAAAGAAGAATTTAATCCTTAAGGTGTATGTAACATGGCCAACTTCTGCCAATTCCCCTCTTTGGAGAGATTCCCGTCCCTTTGGAGGTTTGGCTCGTCCGCCAGTGGAACAATGTAACAAATTGCAAGACTAAATATCAACAATATAATTGTCGAGTGTTTTATAGGTCGTAGAGGCAACGTTCCATTATAGTATCATAATCAGTTCAGTTGATTAGAAGTTAGAACACTGAATTTAAATGCGCGCCATTTTTCTGTGTTTTCAAAACTTTTCAGTGTATTGGTTTCTTCTCGGATGCCTTCATAGTCGTGTTGCATTAAAGTATTCGAAAAACGACGAAGCAAAACATCCTGGAACGTCAGGAAAAGAATCGAAAAAAGTTGCAACTCAATTATGAGGACATCCTTAAATACCAAAACAAACGGCGGGCTTTCAATATAGTTTCTTTACCCAATTGATAATGTTCCCGAATCTGAAACGTTCCTCTTCGAATGAGCACATCAGTCATTAATAACGGGTAGACCAGCAAAGTAGGCAACAGATTGTATAGCTTATCTTACACATTTGATTACAATGTTTGAATTTGAATTCGCGCCATTTCACCCGGGTGATATTAATCAATAAGGAACAAGACAGGCTTTCAAATTCAGTTTGCCAATCAATTTTAAATGCTATATGTACACGAATCTTTTCTTTATTATTATTGATGGTGTGTGTTGATGGCAAATATACAAACTTAAAGTTATAATAAAATCAAAATCAAAATAGAGCATGAAGTGCATGTGAGTGAGTGATGGTGTGAGTGAGTGGGAAAGTGCCGATCTGTGATCTAGATAAATCCGGATTGAATTCATCATTGAAAGATTTAGAATCTATGGTGATTTGCCCGGATCGAATCATTCCGCCTATATGACTCAATGACGAACTAAATAGTTCGCTCAAAACTTCGCCTAAATAACTCACATCTCAAATTCTGAAGTGATCTGACTGGAAATCGCGATGCACGATAGAATACATTTGGTAATCGAATGACTAAAATTGGGGTGCTTTCCCATTTAGAATTGCAACTTCTTTCGATACTTTTCGTTAACGTGCCGAAACTTTTCTCTGTTTTACTTGAATGTTCCGAGAAAAGTCCCAACTCTATGGACCCATGAAGGCATATTACAATAATTCTTAACCGGTGTTGGTGTATAACAACTAAACTCAAGTCTACGCCTGATACACAAAACAGTTCATATCTGAATCGTCCCTGGTCATGTATTGATTATCGATTAGCCACTCGATCTGTTCTTTGATGAGCTTTCTAGACGGAAGGAACATGTGTTTGAGCATTTCGACGAGTTCGGTTTGCAGCTGCGCCGATTGTACTCGCTTGCGCATCTTCATGATCTTGACGATGGCTTCCTGAAAGCACAACAACAACAGTAACAACTGAAACAGCAACAGTAACAACTGAAACAACAACAACTACATCAACAACAACAAAACATCACCAATATCAACAACAACATCAGCAACAACAACATCAACTGCAACAACAACAACACCAACCTGAACTCGGAGCACGCGCAGCGCAATGATGTCGTCGTGTTCGTGATCCTTCTGCTGTTGATCCGTGCTGAGTTGAAGTCGACCAATCAGGTTAATGCGACCACGGGTTTGCGTTTTGCCGTTCTGTAACAAACAAAGGCAAGTTATCATAATTAAAGAGTCATCAGTCGTATTAAACAACAACAACAACAACCACAACAACACCAACCTTGACAATGGCAAACTGTTGATTCGTCCAGAACATGGTGCTATCGCTGAAATCACGCGGGTTCATCGAGGCACAATCGGTGACGAGAACTTGATGTTTCAATTTGGGAAAGGCCACCAGTGACTGAAATAAGTAAATATGCTTTTTAAAACGAACACATCATTTTGATATGCAATTATTGTGATGTGATGTGACTGGTTGTTTCAATAACCAACAGTAGTAATGAAAAAAAATTGATTCTTCAACAAGAAATGTCAATAAAAATCATAAATGCACCCACAAATAAGGTGCGTCTGAGTTCGATATCGGGTAGTTCGGTGGCCAGTTTGAGTGTTTCGTACGCCAGCTGGTCGGTGGGCCGATCGTTCCAGCAGAAGAGGACGGCCATCTGGAACGTGGTGACGTCGAGCTCGAACTTGCCGAGTTGACTGGCCATCATGATCTGCAAAAAAAATATATAGTTATTATACCGCAGTCCGCAATCGCAAAGTTAAATATCAAATCAAGGAGTTCACGTAACCAGTTAAACATGTTCGTGTAAAAAGTAGGTGTTGACAATTCGCGAACACTTTCCCCAAAAACAATGGGTTCAATTGTTAAAGTTTTTTCTGTTTTTACGTACACGTTTAGAAAATGAAGAAAATATTTCTGATTTATTCTTTTTCTAGGTCTAGCACTACAAAGCGGACGAGACAAAAGAGGTGGAAAAAAGTTTTCGGCGATTTCAAAACTCCGAAAAAGAGAACTCAAAGACCAACCGTCCCATTGGACCACTGATGCAGCCACTGTAGTTTGCGTCCACTGTGCTGTCTCTTATACGAATCCTCGATCTCCGGGATGTAGTCTTCCAGTTCGCGTGGCAGAGAAACCGGTGTTCGATCGGACGACCTCGACCAGGCACCAGCGTTCAGGATCTTGATGTTGACCGTGTCTGGAATGAAATAAGAGGTCAGTGGTCAGAGCGCCCGCTTAGGAAACTAGTGGCCCTGGTTCCAGACCTAACGTGACACAGAATCTGAGGCATTTCCTCAGAGATCTCTATATTCAGGGTTCACCAATAAATTCAATCCCAGCCTGGTCAAGACCATTAATTTTAACGCGCATCCCTTTGCTGTCACAGCAAAAATGTAAAAATTTTATTTTTACACTAACACGAAACATGTCTGGCTGGCCTTTAAATGCATTTGTGTAACTTCGTTCAACTCAACACGCCTATTTAAAGGTTTGCAGAAGCATTAGGTTGAAAATTTTTTACGAAAATTTCGTTCTTGGCGCAATAATTTTTAAATTAGCCTAAAATTTCGATGACCAACCAGCGATCGTATTGCGATTATTATTGCTGCCATAAAGCTGAGATTTGAAGGATTTGTTGAGATCCTTGTTGACCTCGATGTCTTGCAGCATGCGGTACAGCTTGTTCACGTAGTCCGCCGGCATGCCGCTTTCCTGCAGTTTTTTTATGTTAAGTCGGTTTACTTTCACCTTTTTTTGCCTTTTTAGTGAAAATGGTTCAAAGTCTGTTCTTATTGGGACTTCTTCTTCACTGAACCCATCAAGGCACACTATTACCGTATCAGAATGGTTTATTCGTAATCGTAGTAGCCAGAGGTTGAATAAATTGACGGAAAACAGAACAAAAACTGAGGAGCCAAGCCACGCGTCAGAATTTTTTTCCCTTTTTCTCAAGTCAGGTTTCGAGCTTAGAACACCCAGTTTCCTAGGCTGGTGCCCCAGAGAGTCATATTTACTGAAACGTTACTCTCGAGTTTCTGCCATCGCCAGTCAGTCTATTCCGACTCTCTGGCCACCGTAAAACTGATATTCTGATATAGTACTCGTCAAGTGTGCCTTGATAGGTGCGTCAGTAACTAAAAAGTCTCGCCTAAAAAAGCACCAACCCTGAGTCGATTGACCATTATCTCCTCCTTTTCTTGATCGGCCGACATATCGAGAATCAAACGTCGGGCGAGATGAGTTTTGTGGAATCGCATAAAAACGTCCTTGTTCTGAACGTACTTGAGCACCAGTAGCTAAAAAATTAACAGTAACTAAAGAGGATTCGGATAAATTTTAATGTCGTGGATTGTTTTTACTATGTCATTTTCTAGCATGCACTGACATGTATTTAGTGCGCGACTCCCTGTATTTTAATCACGTGACTAGTGCACGACTCCCTTTATGCCTCTAAGCTCCATCCAGAGGTGGGCCGCAGGGGGGGGTTTACCCCCCCCCCACTTTTCAGGGTCGGCGGGTAGCCTACCCCTCCCCCATAGACAAAAATTTAGGTCGCCTACCCCCTCCCCCCCTACTCGAAATTTTTGAGAAAATCGGCCTCAAAACCTCGATTTTGAGGCTCATTTTTCAAAATTTTCTGGCTGTGAGAATTTTTTTTCGAAGAAACACGTTTTCTGGGTCAATTTTCTTGGTTAAAACCTGAAAAAACCGGTATATGTGATGTTTATACCTTATAATAGAAGATTTTTTAGCAAAAACAAGCGTTTTATGTGAAAAATTTTTTTCTACCCCCCTACCCGACCTTACCCCCCCCCCCCCACTTTTCGGACAGGTCGGGTAAAATGGGTTTTTCTGTCGGCTACCCCCCCCCCCCCATCCCACCCCCTGCAAAACGCCAAAAAACCCGGCCCACCCCTGTCCATCATATAAATACGTTAAGATAAGCTTTTCTGAATTCGTCGTGGAATAATCTACCAACCGCATGTTCCTTTCCTCATGTTCAAAATATTATGCCGGATAAGACTTACAGATTAAATTGTTGAACAACAATCTTTTCTATAATGTCAAACAGGTGGAAACAATACGCTGAATTCTTTTCGACTGTAAGAAACCTGAGCAAAAAACTGACCACATCCGCTAATTTGGCATCGATTTGTTCGCTGGTCAACTTCTTGGAGACGGGTGTCTTTCTGAGCAGCAGGTCGCAGTAGTTGGCCAACAGTTCAGGGCACTTGGACTCGGGAAGCACCTGATGTTTCAAATTATATTTTTAATTTGAATTCCCGCCTTATTTTCTCGTCTCGTTAGAAACAAAAACAAATTGAACTCATTTAAGTAAAAGAAATTTAAATAAAAGTTAATTTGAAAAAGCGAATCAATTAAAAAATATATAATTATATTCAATTGTTAACCTTAACCTTATTGACGCCGCCCTTGGCACGATGGACGGGCAGCTCGAGCTTGAACACGGCGATATCGTTGACGACTTCTTGGAAGGCCTGCACAATTATCAACATCACCAATTTTTTATTGACAAAATGAAAAAATCCAAGAGATAAAAAAATTCGTTCCTCAATCGAGTTTTTTTGGTACTTTTCGTAAAGTTCAAACATTTTTCCAATTAAATGCCATCTCGTCATGTGAAAAATCCAAAAAAGTAGCAGCTCGACAATGAAGGCACCCTCGGAAAACCAACCTGATCTCGGGCGGTAAGGAATCGTGGATCATCATAGAAGGCATCGCGCACCAGATAACTGAATCGGGTGAACATGGACAACAACTGTTCCACGTACTTCTCCGGGTCCTGCAACACCCGATTCATAATTAATTATGGTATAAAAGAGTGTGTTATTTTATATTGGAACTTCTTCTTTTACTAAAGCCAACAAGGCACACTTATTTCAGATCCGAATATTGTTTTCGTAGTGGCCAGAGATGTCTAAACTGACGGCTTGCGCCCTGCGCAATAGACTAAACAGGTATGCAGACACGAGTAGGTCAAGTAAACAAAATGCGTTAATTCATTCAACCTCTATAGCAACTGCCGAAAAACGCAATTCAGATGTGGTGCTATTCGTGTGCCATGTTGGCTTCAGTTATGAAGAAATCCCAGTAAAAATAGGATCCAACCGTGGTGATAGTGGTGGCATTTTGTACCATATCAGCCAGACCCTCACATCGAATATGCGAATCCAAATGACTCAACATGGGCGCAATACCCGTCGTCGTCCGATTCAGCAAACGGTACATTTGGCGCAGTTCTGTCAAGCAAAAAGTTTACGAAATATATTTTTCATACCTTTACAAAACAGTTTTTTTCAGCTCAGATAACAGATTACGAAATCTTTGAACAAAAAAAACAAGGATCCACTACACTGGGTGGCTGAGAACAGTCGGAAAGGTGATGTTTTCAATTTATCAGGCCTTTTGAGCAATACGTAACGAAATAATCGAAATATTCAATATTAGAAAACGATGACCAACTCTCAATCTGATTAGACTTGATGAGATAAGCGCATTCAGCCAGTATCTGCTCCTGGAAGGTGACGACGAGCACGCGTACGCACCGTTGGATCAGCTACAAGTTGGATAGTAAATATTTATTTCAAAGTTCTTCAATAAATAAATTTTAAGTCAAGATAACAGAAAACTTTAGTAGATAACAACGTAGTTTTGTCAAAAAAATTTCTCAATGAAACTGTAGAGCAAACGTCATTCAAAAAGCTGATTACATAATAACCTCACGCCAACATGTAGGATAATTTTTTCTTGAAAGAATATTTTGGGATACATTTTTTTCTTATGAAGACGTTCATGTATACGATTGTTTTGATATTGAGCCAACCCACCTTATCCATGGAACATGCCTTGTTCGTATCAAGATATCGCTGACCGCGTTGTTCCTCCTCCCTAAGCTTCTGATCGGCGTACTGCATAAACGACTGCACGCCGTTGTCTGACATTACCTGAACACAATTTGAATTTATTATGTTTATTAATTTTTTTATAATCTCGATTCTCGAGAATGTTAGCCTACTTGCCATGTACTAAACGTATTCATTCCGAGGGATATAATCAGATTTGACTGAAATTGTCACTAAGAAAAGTCGAGCATAGAAAGATCCCGAGAGCTGAAGTCTGAATTATTATCCAGTAAAAACGGACTGAAAAAAGTAAGAAAAAAAATCGATTGATCTCTGGAACAAAGATAACGATTGCCATTTGCTCAAAACCTGAGTGATTGGATGTAAAAAACGTCTCAATGAAGAGTATGAAAAGAATACATCAGAGTGAACTGTAAAGAAATGATTACTATTGCTGAAACTTGAATGATTGGGGTGTAGGTGTAGGAAACTTGGCAAAATAGTCACCTGAGAAGCACGACTCTTGTAAAACTCCTCCGTGGCCTCCAGATACGCCCGCTCAAAGTGATCACGATAAATCATTAAATCGTCCGCCGGTTCCGTGCAAAGTGAAACTGAAAGTGAAGAAGACTCATTAGAAACTACTTCAAGCTAGGTATAAAATATCAAGTTTGAAGTACAGTAAAATACATAATCGGTACTTTCAGAAACACAGATATACAAATCACATTAAGATTAAGGAATAAGGACTCTGTTTAACTTATTGTTCCTTTTGTAGCTTATTCTTACAAACTCACCATAACTTTCTCTGACACCGACAACGAGTTGTGAGTCAATTGCTTCACCGTTTCTCTCGGCCGCCACGAGCTTGAGCGCGGCGTCCTGTAGCTGCTCCCTAATCGATGAAAACGCCTTCTCGTTCCACAGCTCCAGCATCATCTGAAAAATAAACACAAAGCAATGTCAAAAAATAAAGATTTGATTTATCGACAGAAGATGATTATCGAGATCGAGGTGTTATTATATAAGTTAAGACGAACGAAATCTAATCTTTAATTATAAACAATTACCGGATATGGAAAGTAAGAAATCCGCAAAACCTTGAAGCATAAACACACACAACACAAGTAATGAAGAATATCGAGTAACAAAAATACGAAAATCAGCAACTATAGCTGATAGCTGAATTTCTACAAAAAAAACTTAACAATAACAACAACTGAAAAAATGTTAGTACCCACCTTTCTAACAGAGCTCTCTGGCTCGCGTTGAGCACCCTTCTGAGCGGCTGAGTAAGATCTGAATGAAAGTAAATAGGATTTAAGGACGGTAAATGTAAATTACCTTTTTTCATGTTTTTATGACTCCTTTGCCTGTCATACATGGAAAGTGTATGAATTGGATATACGTTTGATCGTTCAATCAGTACAAAATCCTAAAAAAATTATAAACCGTAATTTTTTTGGTAACCCTGCTTTATGGCCATGGATTATAGGAAATTTCAATCTGATGACAACGGTGATTTCAAAAAAATTAAATTCAATTCAGGCAAACCTCAAAGTATGGACGGCAGATTTGTTCATGGATTGTTCAAGCAGCATGAACGGTTTGGGCAGATAATCCGCCTGGGCGTAAAACTTATTCCATTCGGTGATGTAGGCCCTCAATAGAGCGTTTTCCTCCTTGTGCACGCGAATTCGCTACAAACAAATAATAGACATAAACTAATTAAATATTTTCTTTAATCAAAAATTTATTCATCCCTTGAGTTGAAAACTAATTGCTTGATGCTTGAATGACACATTTGAAGTGTTGTTGACTTCGAATTTATGCCAGCGAAAGGTGCAAATATTAAATATGAATTGAGAAGCATTTTTTTATAATAAATTGCCATGTTCCGTCATAGGAAAACAAGTCTTTAACGTAATAGACCAACTTTATTAGCCGTGTCCACATATTTCTTAATCTCATTTTGTAGTTGTTGCAGTATCATCTCGGCGCCCTTGTCAATCCACGAGCAGATCGAATGCACGCTGTAACAAAAAACACTGCAATTTTGGATTTTATCGTGATTCTTTCATTTGACTCCACGTATCCAGCAACCGACAATCTTACCACAGTGCGCTGTTTTTGTTAAAACAATTTTTAATGAGGAAGTTAAGCAAGTACAAAAACTGAAATTTGTTACAACAATTACACTGCTCCTGAAACAGACTAAAATTATGATAAGATCGCGACGTTCTATCCAGGAAAAGTGCACTGAGTTATCACGATTCTATGAGAAACATGTCCGATTATGGTTCACTGAGACTTCTAAAATACTTTCTACAGGCCAGACAAATACCATATCAGAATGGTGTTCTCGTAGTGACCAGAGGTAGAGTAAACGAAGAGACGACCATGGCAGTGGCAGAAATCCCAGAGCACCGCGTCGGGATTTGTGTCTCAAGTCAGGTTTCGAACATAGGTCTATCAGTTTCCGAGGCTGGCCCCTTCGCACTAGACTTGACAAACGACTCACCTGAAGAACAGACCCTGCCACTCATCCTTGGTAACATTCTTCTGGTTGAGCAAATTTAACACAATCGGTCGCACTTTGCCCCATTCCTCCATAAACGTGGACGGCTCCGACGTGCGATCCTGCAAGAAAATAAGCAAATATTACAGTAAATTAGCCAAAAAAACAAACGCGCTGACACTTACTCACTGACTCAATGATGATACAATAAGCTGGATTGTGGTATGAATAAAAACGCGACACTAGGAAAAATGATAGCAAATCAAAACAGATAAAACTACAAACGACTTACCCTCAGAAGCATACTGGTCATGGTGAGGTGAATCCTTAACGACTGGTTCAATTCCAAATGACCTCGCAACGTTGGTTCACGATTTCCTTCAACGAACGACGATTTAACCAAAATTGGGTAAATTCCGACAGCTGGTTTCAATCGCTAGACACACAATCCAGTAATCTGAAACAAATAAATGGCAAGTTGAATGTTCATTAATTAATAAATACATTTTTAAAACACAAAATGAAATTTAAAAAAAATATTTTAAAACCCATGAAAACCGGTCGACGCAAAAGAGAAAAATCCGCAAACAAAAAAGGTCTCATAATTTACAATGGTCTGGCTCGTGGTGTACAGAGAAAAACCAATATAAATATATAGTATACTATACTATTATTCGTATACTATACCATTGTATGGTATACCAAAAAATTCGTATACGATACTTGTTGCAATCCACAAAAATATAGGTAATTGTATACGTAAAATTAGTAAAAGGTATACTAATCCATCGGATACTATACCAATAAATTAGTATATGGTATACGGATACGATGAAATCCTGGAACGGTATACGATTGTTGGTATACCAATTACTAATTTTTTTGGTATCCCTGAAAGATTGGTATACGAAATCCACTTTAGTATAGTATACCATTTGAAAATTTTTATATATGAATAAGTAAAAAATATACGGATACAGTTTTCAATGGTATAATAAATAAGTATTACCTATACTAATCCCGTTTTTCGCTGCGAGACCGACAACTTTGTCTGTATGAGGTATTTGAATTTGAATTTTAAAGTTACGGTATGAATTTTTACAACGAAATATGGACATTTTTGCTAATAATGAGGAATGAAGTAAATTCTCATCCTTCTTTTCATTTTATTAATTTTAATTTATCCCATCTGTTGATTATCAATTATTAATTAAATTTCAGGTGAACGAATCACAGGACAGGCCCGATCATCGACCACATTCCACGATTCAGCCTTTGGCACGTGTCTGGCACAACGTTCAAGTGGTTTTGCCAATATCAAAGTGATACACCTCCATTCAACAGCCCCTGGCATTTAAAGTTAGTTTCGTAAGGAGGGATATTATTTGGGCGAGTGTTAACCCCTCTATCCCCCCCAAAAAAGTGGGGGGAACCCCTCTCCTTCCCAGCGGCCCACCTCTGCCCCCTGGATTTTCCCCCGTACCGCGGGGCTTTGGACAGAAGATTTTTGTTCCCCCTTTGGGGGGGGGTACTACCTTTTGGACTCCTACCCCTCCCCCCCGAGTGAAAATTTCCAGGCAAAACCATATTTTTCGGGTGAAAACCGCTTTTTCAGCCCCAAAACTTGAATTTTCGAGCACTATTAGAGATTCTGAACAAAACCGTGCAGGTAAATTGGTACTTTCAGCTGCTACCCCCCCCCCCCAAACGCCAAAAAGCCCGGGGGTTTTCAATCTTTAAGTACCGGAGTTTACAAATGTTTCGTCAAATCGGGTAAAACCCCCTCGATTTCCCCCAGGTCCCAGGGGTTTTCAACTGTTTGCTTCTTTAACTCCCAAAATGGGCCGGGGGGTTCCCCCTCCCACTTTTTTGGGTGTCAAGGTAGCCCCCCCTTAATTTTTTGGCCTCCCCCCATGGTTTGTCAATTAAAAATTTTTTTTAATTAAATAAAAAAAATGTTTTGTTTTAATATTAACATGTACTAAAATGACCGAATATTGTCAAATTTTTGCTCAATATTGGTTGATGTCCTCTCCTACATGTTCTATAGGGTGGACAATTCATTATTAGAATGGTCATGGTTTGGAGCGCATGTGTTCCCCTACAGAAGGTGAATGTTGGGTTTTGTAGGCCTATTTTGGATTCTGAAGAAATGAACGGTTTTCGAAAAAGAAAAACGAAAAAACGGTATTTCAAAAAAAAATCTGAAATTTTTTTAGAAAAATTAGTAAAAAAAATTTTTTTCTGTTTTTGTTGAAAATTGTTCATGTAATCGTAATCCAAGGATCGCGCCTACGGAGCGGAACTCTTAAAAGCGCACCGTTCATTTGCGGAACTATATTAGCGGAACTGTTCGCATCGGAACCGTTAAATGGGGATCCATACCCAGCGGAATTGTTATGAGCGGAACCGTAAAAATCGGATTTTTATAGACCGGATCGTTTTTTAGCGGAACTGTACCCAGCGGATTTTTTCATTTCCGGATATTTCAAAGTATAAAATCGGAGGTATAAAAATCGGAAGTGTTAAAATCGGAAACGTCAAAAGCGGAACTTTAAAAAGCGGAACCGTCAAAAGCGGAACTGTTATAAAAGCACCCTTCATGAGTGGAAAACCACGCTGGACACCTCCGCTTCGCGGTGTTAACGGTCCAAGGCGGGGGCATAAAACTTAGGTTTCAGTGTAGGCTTAGGCTTAGGCTTAGCCTTTGGAGAAGGGCTCGGGCGCTACGCGCCCAAGCCCTTCCCAAACCCTAAGCCTAATCCTAAGCCTAAACTGAAAACTAACTCTTAGCCTCATACTCGGCGATCTCGCTTAGAACGAACAGTCTGTGCCAATGACTAAGCCGAAGCCTTATAAACAATGAAATAGGCCCTCCAAATGTTAATAGCAAAAAATATTTACTTCACCGAGTTCCGCAAAACCAATTTCCGGAATTTAAGGTTCCGCTGTCGTAAGTTCCGCTGAAAACATATCCGCAAAGAACGGTTCCGGAAACAAAATATCCGCAAATAAACTTCCGCTGGCAAGACTTCCGCTTTCAAAAAATCCGATTTTAACAGTTCCGATGAAAAAAAATCCGATCCATACAGTTCCGCTAACAAACAATCCGCACATAACAGTTCCGGAGAAAAGACTTCCGCTAATAAACTTCCGCAAACGAACGATCCCTTTTATACAGTCCCGTAGATATGGGTACACCAATCCAAAATGTACCTTTAAAATCCAAGATTCAATTTTTGTAGGGTAAAACATGCCCACCCTTTTTGACCATTCTAATAACCAATTGTCCACCCAAGCGTATACCAAATTAGTATACGGATACCAAAAAAATTATTAAATGGTATACTATACGATTCGTTTCGGCTTAGCTTCGGCTGACTATGTTAACCTTCGAATACTATGTCGCTTTAAATTCTTATTGTTATTGTGGAATAGAAATCCCGTTTTAATATTTGTATATTTTATAATCAAGCCACTGGCAATTTTGACGACTGATGATCATGAGCTGTTCAAAAATGAAGGTGCGTGCAACCTACGAGGAAACGTACCGCAGCGCGCTCCCTAAGGTTTGATTTTCATTCAGCCACATGCGACTAGTTGCAGGTAACCTGAAACTTGTTTGATTTACGCTAGCAAAACCTAAAATACCTCTGATGAAAGTTATTTTTAGTGGATAAGAGGCAACTACAGGTTGCTGGTCAATTGCGATATAAATTTAAGGTATACGGATACGGAATGCACGCCCTCCGCTGCGCGGTGCTAGTGCCCCCATTCTCGCTATCGCTCGAACGGGGGAGCCTTATAATAATGAAACGGGGGTTAGCAGACAGTAATACCGAGGAAAAAGTCGAGAAATGTCCCTTGGGTTAGACGGAATGGGTTAGACCCCTTTGTGCACAATGAAAACTAGTTCATGAATACAATGATTGTCTGTCAACTCATTGCAGGCCGGACAACTGCGTAGTAAACGTGAGCTGAAAACAGTCGACTCTACCAAGCGGTTCGTGGTTGTGAGGGATTCACCGGATGATGAGGTAAGTGATGTTTCAAAACTGCTATTTGATACTTCATCTAAATTTGATACTTCATTTAAAATTCGACCTAACAAAGTCATAAAGGGACGGTCTGCAGGATACAGCTTAAGTATAAACGCACCCTAAACATTTATCAGTTTCGTTTTTAAGAAATGTATTATTTCCAGCGTCTTCAACGCAAAACGGATCGTGATTCGCTGGCCAACGGACGTCTGGCCGGTGACTTCTGGCCACTCGGTGACTCGCCCTCACCAAGTGGATCGTCGGTCGTGGTGAGTCTTGGGGGGGGGGGGGGGGGCTTAAAATTTTTGCCGGATGGGTGGACCACATGCTAACTGCGCCAAAGATACCAGACCTACTGCTTATATTTTTGACACTCCTGTGCACAGGAGTGTCAAAAATGAACGTATATTGGAATTCAGTACAAAAACGTCACAGCTCACTATTTTGACACTCCTGTGCACAGGAGTGTCAAAAATGAACGTATTATAGATTTTACAGAAAAATTATATTTATCAGAATTCGAACTCAGTTGCTTATATTTTTGACACTCCTGTGCACAGGAGTGTCAAAAATGAACGTATATTGGAATTCAGTACAAAAACGTCACAAATATCTATTATCATTATCTATTCACATGAACGCTAAATATCTATTATATCATACTACCCGTCCTATGTAGATTTCATGTTACATAAACCTTACTGTTGTAGGACAGGGAAGAAAACACCCGCCCGACCCATATCTACATAACAGAACGACAGAACGAAGGTATTGCATATGCTGTGTGTCGCTCCGGTTCTGCCTTCTCCAGTCGCGTCGGAACTCCATGCAACGATTTTAAGGTAATCAGGTGATAGAAACATTGGCATTACTTGAAGCAAGTTGTTATGATAGCATCATGGTTTCGCGTGCATACACTTTTATTTTATTCTCATTTATCCTTCAGCTTAATCGACAAATAAACTGACTGTCATGATATTTCAGACGAAACTGGTGTGTAAACATGTCGTCTACTTCTACGCGCAATCCGGCCTGTCTTCATCGCTTATGCGTGGAAGCATCACTCAGTATGTGACGCATGATGTTAACATTCCCAAACAGATTAATGTTAACAGATTAATAACAGATCAAACATACCATGTCAACAACAACTGCGTCCATATTTGGTGATCATAAAAGACGGATTCGTTTCCTGTACTCTACGAAGGATGGGCAGTATCTCGATCTCATCATGTTCCCAATTAGCCTTTGGCATAAATCACTTTATCATACCATTATTTTCATTAATGTGTTGATTGGCTTTCTGCTGATCGGGTTGCGAGTTTACTAACTGCACTACTCTGAGAATCCAAAATTGCCAAACCTGTAATTTGTGAGTTTTTTCATAACAAAAGTGTTTTGGAGAATCGAAATTTTCAAATTGTATGTATTTTCGATCCACTACTTAATTTTTCAAACGGATCCCACCTCCGCGCTCCGCGCGGTGCTAACGCGCTTGTCCTCGCTATCGCTCGGACAAGCCAGCCTCACGATAGGTTATCGGGGTTAACGAACAGTAAAACTTCAAAGGGAATAGTAAAACTTCGAAAAAACTCGTCTCCGGCCAGTATTTTACTAAAATTTTACAAAAGGTTTTGAACCCAGAACCTCTCGCATGCGAGGCCAACACCCTAACCACCAGGCCATACTGGCTTTGGTTGATATGTGATAAATGCTGGTGTCAACATGACGGTATTTATAGAAGCACGCGTTGGTTGCATTCACTGCACGTGTTGAATTTTGGATTCTCAGAGTAGTGCAGTTAGAAAACTTGCGATCGGGTTATGTGATCGAATGTCACATGACAGAAAATTATTTTCTGTGTAAGCATTTCATCACATCTAGCCTGTGGCATTAATCACTTTATCATATATACTAATACCTTCATTAATGTGTTTATCGCTTTTTTGCTGACCGGCATATGCAATGTAACCAATGAAGTAACATCATCGTCAATCGTGTCATTGGTTTATTGAAAACAAAATTCAAAAGACGCGTGAAACGTGAACCGTTTATCAACACCTACATCTGAGCATCATTGATGATTTTTTGGTATCCGTATACCATTTACTAATTTTTTTGGTATCCGTATACCTTACTTGTTTTTTTTCGTATCCGTATACTTCTTACTAATTTTCCTTCGTATCCGTATACTATATACTAATTTTTTGGTATCCGTATACCATTTACTAATACTAAAAATAATCGTATAGTATACCATTTACTAATTTTTTCACTGATTGTATACTGCATTGGTATACGATCGAATCGTATCCGTATACCTTTTACTTATACCGAGAAAAACTGCATGTTCAGTGCGAAAACTATTATTTTTTCAATCTGATTTTTCTATTTTCTGCTTGAATAACTTTATAACAACTCGATAACAAAACTTGGAAGTTTACATTATGATTAATTGAGGCAAAAAACTCCGAAGACATAACAGTGACAGTGAGTGAGTGATTGAATGAGTAAGTGAGTGAGTGAGTGAGTGAATGAGTGAGTGAGTGAGTGAGTGAGTAAGTGAGTGAGTGAGTGAGTGAGTGAGTGAGTGAGTGAGTGCGTGAGTGAGTGAGTGAGTGAGTGAGTGAGTGAGTAAGTGAGTGAGTGAGTGAGTGAGTGAGTGAGTGAGTGAGTGAGTGAGTGAGTGAGTGAGTGAGTGAGTGAGTGAGTGGGTGAGTGAGTGAGTGAACGAGTGAGTGAGTGAGTAACAGAGTGAGTGAGTGAGTGAGTGAGAGAGTGAGTGAGTGAGTGAGTGAGTGAGTGAGTGAGAGAGATAGTGAGCAAGACCTGAGAGCCTTCACGACGCGAATCAACCAAACGGTAAACAGGTTGCTCATAATTCCGATTACCACCAAAGCCGGTAGAGTCCACCATATTACCGTGTCCGTAATGGCAATTAAATGGTCAAATACTTTATCAATAATTTTTCTGTTTGAAAACCTGAAAATAAGCATACATGTTGAGAAAAAATAAAGTTCAACCAGTGGTGGGCAGCAGGGGGGGCCAAAAAAACAGGGCGGGAGGGTGCCCTTGTTCGATCGACCGTAAGAGAGATTTTCAGAATTGACCCATTGACCGTAACGGTCAAAACTTGAGAGAATTTACTGTCAAAATGACCTAAAATTACACGAAATCGCCTAAAAAACGACCAAAAATTGGTCGAAAACGTTTCAAGTTTAATTTTTTTTTCAAAAATTGGTTGAAAACGTTTCAAATTTAAAAAAATCGACCAAAAGTTGGTCGAAAACGTAAGTTTTAAAATCAGTGTTCGTTGGATCGATTCGATGCACGATACGATGATTGATGTATGGTGCTGGATGATATACTCAGTACTGTATTATCAACCAACACTGCGCGCCACTAGATACGTTTCTAATACAAATGAGTGGGCTAAATGCTGAAGTTTCGACGCTGCGCACTCAACTTGTCAGTTTTCAGATCATTCTGATACAAATCTGCGGGCTTCAAAATGCAAAAATTTCGGCGCTGGGCGCCACTCAGCCTGTCACTTTTCAGCTATGTTTCCAATACTAATCAACGGGCTTCAGATGCTAAGATTTCGGAGCTGTGCACCACTCAGCCTGCCAGTTTTCAGATATGTTTCTAATACAAATCAGCGCACTTCAAATGTTAAAATTTCGGCGCTGCGCGCCAGTCAGCCTGGCAGTTTTCAGATATATTTCTAATACAAATCAGCGCGCTTCAAATGCCAAAATTTCGGCGCTACGCGCCACTCAGTTTGTCAGTTTCCAGATATGTTTCTAATACAAATCAGCGCGCTTCAAATGCCAAAATTTCGGCGCTGCGCGCCAGTCAGCCTGTCAGTTTTCAGATATGTTTCTTATACAAATCGGCGGGCTTCAAAATGCTCAAGTTTTGACGCTGTGCGCCACTCAGCCTGTCTGTTTTCAGATTCGTTTCTAATACTAATCAACGGGCTTCAAAATGCAAAAAAATTCTGCGCTACGCGCCAATCAGCCTGTCAGGTTTCAGATATGTTTCTAATACAAATTAGCGGGCTTCAAAATGCCAAAATTTCGGCGCCGCGCGCACTCAGTCTGTCAATTTTCTGTTATGTTTCTTATACAAATCAGCGGCTTTCAAAATGCCGAAATTTCGGTCATTATTTCAAGCCATTTCTGATGTTTTTAAGTTAAAAATTCGACTTCATTTAATGTTGACCGTCATGCCCCCCCCCCCCCAAATCGAAAACCGGGAGGGTGCCTGACCGTAAGACCGATTTTTGAAAAAGTGTATGACCGTAACGCCATCTTGGCCGAATTCGCTGGCCACCACTGAGTTCAACTGATTGGTTGTGAAGGAAAAAAGTGTCGAAAACCAAGAACGGTACTTTTTTGGTTCCGATAAAACTGTCTGTGAAAAGTCGAAAATGATCCATCAACTTCTGTGCTAAATGCTACTGTAATAGTGTGTGAGTGAGTGAGTGAGTGAATGAGTGAGAGAGTGAGTGAGTGAGTGAGTGAGTGAGTGAGTGAGTGAGTGAGTGAGTGAGTTAGTGAGTGAGTGAGTGAGTGAGTGAGTGAGTGAGTGAGTGAGTGAGTGAGTGAGTGAGTGAGTGAGTGAGTGAGTGAGTGAGTGAGTGAGTGAGTGAGTGAGTGAGTGAGTGAGTGAGTGAGTGAGTGAGTGAGTGAGTGAGTGAGTGAGTGAGTGAGTGAGTGAGTGAGTGAGTGAGTGAGTGAGTGAGTGAGTGAGTGAGTGAGTGAGTGAGTGAGTGAGTGAGTGAGTGAGTGAGTGAGTGAGTGAGTGAGTGAGTGATTGAGTGAGTGAGTGAGAGGATGACTTTTAAGTCGATCTATCATCGAAAGCGTTATTTCACTTCGATACCAATAATATGTAGTCTCCAAATTTTTGTTTTGAGATTTTTCAAACAGTGTGCTTTTTTCATTCCATGTTGTTACCAGGTCGATTTACAATCCTGCATACCTAAAATACACTATTATATGCATTGGGCCGCGAAACCAACCAATGTTTTTCGCCATCGCAGAGGTTTACAAACAATCATGTTTGGCTGCGTATTTTTGTAATTTCCGCCGACCGTCGAACGCTTAAGAAAATTGATTTTTCAAATTTTCATTTTCTTTTTGTATCAAGTTCACTTCTCAAACTCACGAATTTCGTTAATTTAATAAGCGATACAAGTGTCCATTTGAGAAAGCACGTAAAAATACGAAGTCATGTTTGCTATAAACAGTTATCATTTTGGTAATAACACGCAGAAATTCAAAATCTACTGGTTGCCTAGCAACCAGGGCCGCTGATTTCGCAAGCAGTTTGAAGATGGAACTGAGAGGAGTCGAATAACGATTGATCACTCAGAAATTTTGCAGTTAATCATTGAAAAAAGTCAGCCAATCAATTGGGTGGTTCGTCAGTCAGTCAAAAAGTCAATTTTTTTAAGTCACTCTATCAATCAATTAGTCAGTCAGGTGGTCAATCAATAAAAAGGATAGTCAGTCAGTTGATCAACCAATCGGTCAATCAATACTTCAGTCTGCCATTCAGTAAGTCATTCAGTGAATGAGTCAGTAAGTTGGTCAATCAATCAGTCATTCAAAAAGTCAGTCACTCAGTCGGCCCCCAAAAATGGTCAATTAATCAGAAGGTAAACCAATCAGTCAGTGAGTCAGTATAAATAAGTCAGTCAACTGATGATTAAGTAACTTGCAAATTGCTTCATCAAACGTAGATCTCTACTGTAACGTGAATAAATCATCTATACAAGTTCCAACTATTTCAAAACTTATTATTGTTACATTACAATGATATATTTGCACGCGTTATTATGAAAAATAGTGTGAATTCTTCAGAAAAAACGGTAATCAATCATAAAATGGCTGGAGACGCTGAAACCGAAACAATCGCGCATTTGTCTCAAACACATCTGGCCGAAATCGACAAACTGTTGGCAAATATCGCCACTGATTCCCAGGATCAACGCGATTATGAAGTTTGAATTTTATTTATTTTTGTTGCAGTTATTGTTTTTCTTCATTCTTGAAAAATACTTGTTGTTGTTATTATTTTAATTAAACGTTCGTTCATCTGTCCCAAACATATTGATGCAGCATGGTAGAATGATTCAAAGCGTAGTTTGTATGTTACTTGATCAATTTACTGTATCTGAATCTTATGCTATTTTACATTTATTTAACATGTAGTTACGGTTTCATACAGATATTTTTTGATAACATGAAAGCCTGGTCACGCTATTCGAAGTGATTTCGGTCAGCAAGCTACGATACGATCATATTTATATTTTAGCGCTGTCTTGAACGCTATCAGTTCTTGTTGGACCAGTACCAAGAGCAACCTCATCTACTGGATGCCGTCCTGCCTCGAATGGTCCAGACAATACTCAGTGTGATTGACATCAAGAATCTTAATGAGGAAGTCATGCAATCGCCGAAAAACACCCTGGCTTTCCGATATCTCCATCATACCTGTAAAGTACGAGGAGACCGTGTGTTGCTGCGGTGAGTTACTGTTGTTTTTGTTGTTGTTGTTGTTGTTGTTGTTGAATGTTGTTGTTGTTGTTAGAGTTGTTTCAACTTGATTGAAAAGGAAAGTTTTAGTTAGGCATTCATGTTTTCATGATCATTCCCCCACTCTGACTAACTCGCTGTCTGGCTGGCTATTTCACTTACCACTCACTCACTCACGAGATCATTCACTCATTCACTCACTCACTCAACCACTCACTCACTCACTCAACCACTCACTCACTCAACCACTCACTCACTCACTCACTCACTCACTCACTCACTCTCAGACTTCTTCCACACGAGCCGGACTTCGTAGAGCCAGTAATCAGCGCGCTAGTGGTTGCGTGGCAGGCTAACCTCGCCAAGTATCTAACGATCCCATGGGAAACCGAGTACATGTTGTTACTATGGATGGTGATTCTGGCCAAAACACCATTTGATCTCAGTAGATTTGATGGAACTCGCACGGGCGAGACTTTGGTGAGTCAGCAATTTCATTTGTCTAGTTTTTGTTTTGTCTAGTTCAGTGGTTCATTATTAGGTCGGTATTAGTGTGTACTGTTGGCTTCATTAATGAAGAAGTCTCATGAAAAAATCCATGACATCTTCGAACACAGGTGTCGCGCATCCATTTGGCGTCGGTCAACTACGTCACGCGAACCGATAAAACCCAACAGGTCGCCTCTCTACTTTTTGCCGAGCTGCTCTCCCGGCCGGATGTTTCCAAGGATCTGCTTAACAAGTCCGTCCAAGAGTCACTCAACGCGCTCAAAGGTTGGTCGTTTGTTGTGGTTATGAAATAAAAAACATAGAGGTTAAGAAATCCAAATAAAAAACGTTACCGTTTTCAGGAATACCGGACCTGGGTTTGCTGGCTCAGTCGCGCACCGCCAACGCACAGCTCCAGCTGCTGGCCAGAATACTGAAACAGGTGAATGATTTAATTATATGATTCACTCATTTAGTCATCCAGTTAGCATTTTGTTATCTCCGGTTGCATTCACTCATCGCAATTAGATCAGTTTATGTTATTGACTCACTAAAAACTGAACATCAGCCTCTGACTAATGAAGTAATGAATGACTGATTCACAAAAAATTTAACCACTCGCTCACTCATGCAAATACTCACTCTCACACTTATTCATTAGCTTACTTTTTAATTCACTTCCTGTCTCACTAACTCTCTCACTCATTCACTCACTCTTTGTTTCACTCACTTACAGGCTCGTCGTGCCGATCTCCTCCCATTGATCAACGACATGCTGGATGTGATCATTGCACTGCCGGTTGACAAAGCTGATACTACCGTACGAAAGCTGGCTTGCAAGGCTGGTTTACTCACTCACTGAATGTTTGACTGACTGGTTTGGTAAGTGGCTGATGGTTATTCAAATTTCTGTCCGACTTCTTGACTGTTTTTTTTGTAATTTTAATTCTTAACTGATTGTTCTAATTACATGATCGTGAATTATTGACTAACCAACAGACTGATTCACTGATTAACTGCCTGATTGATGTTTCGACTCCGGTCAGGTCAGACCGATCACATTTTCAGGTTATTCAACGTATCGCCCTAGTTTTCCTGCCACCCCGAATCGCCAAATGGCGTTATCAGCGAGGATCGCGGTCACTAACGGCCAATCTACAGCAACAATCCCAGGAAACACCAGCGCTGAAATCAGAAAATGATGTTTGTATTTTTATTTCTCTTTCACACTATTGACTGAATTTGAGTTTGAATGATTCCGATTTCCGCTGGCTGTATGTATGCCAAACAAAACCGATAAAAATGTCAAAACTCTTTGACTGCTGATTTCATTTCACTGATTGATTCAGTTATTCAGAGATAAAGAGGATGCCAAATAGTGTAGTTCTTTTATTTGTTTTTTGATTTACTTTTTTTTCAGAAAACAGAAATTAACGATGATGAAGAAGATGAGGACGTTCCTGAGCAGTTAGAGCCGGTCGTTGACAGACTGCTGACTACTCTATCTGATCGAGATACGGTTGTCAGGTTCGGGCGACTGACTGATTTTATGATTTATTGATTGAGTGAGTTTCCCATTCTTTTGCTCAACTGACTGACTATAACTTGGTCAGGGTTTAGTGTCGTCAGAAATGATTTTCATGGACTCAATTTGAAACAATCTGTTTGGCTTCACATTGCGCGCGCGAAAACTTTCCGAATAAGAAACACTGGATAGGCTTTCAATCTGAATTGTTTTTCAGATGGTCAGCGGCCAAGGGTGTGGGTCGTATCTGTAATCGATTACCGCACGACGCCGCCGCCGATGTGGTGAACGGCGTGTTTGCCGTTTTCGATAAACCTGCTGGTTTGATGAACTAACTAATTTGATTTTGAAAAGTTATTGATGTTAATGATTTTCACGTCAACGAAAAACTTGCGGAGTTGTTTTATTGTCTTGCGTGTTTCACCGCAAATTTTTTTGGGTGCAACAGTTCTTGAAGTATGTAAGTACACGCAACGATTAATGTTATGGTTAGGACTGTAGTAAATGAGTGTGACTTGATGAAGTAAATCATGCAAATCTAGTTGTATGGTGTTTTTCCTTATAGTTTAATTGTAAACTATGAATTTTTCCATTGTAACCCCAGATCAGATGAATACAAATCGTCTAAACTTTGTTTTCAGATGATGACTGCAGCTGGCATGGAGCGTGTTTGGCTCTGGCTGAACTGGCGCGTCGTGGTCTGGTGCTGCCTTGTAATCTATCAAACGTGGTCGAGGTTTTGTGCAAAGTTGGTGGTAATCTGTTGGGTACAATCATGCCACACTGATTATGATCATCAACTTGCATAACAATTTATGCTTTATACTTACACGGACCACATCACTCACCCACTCACTCACTCGCTCACTCAGTAACTCACTCATGCACTCACTCACTCACCAACTCATTTATCCACTCGCTCGCTCGCTCGCTCGCTCGCTCACACACTCACTCACTCACTCACTCACTCACTCACTCACTCACCATCTCATTCGCTCGCTCACTCACTCACTCACTCACTCACCCACTCACTCACTCACTCACTCACTCCAGTGTCTTGTATTCGATCGTCAACGTGGTCGTCACTCAGTGGGCTCCCATCTTCGTGACGCCGCCTGTTACGTTTGTTGGTCGCTGGCTCGAGCGTTCGAACCTGAGCAGATAAAGTTGGTGGTGTTCAGGCTTTTTTTTATTGTTGTTGGGTTGTCTCACTTGTATGAAGATTTCGCGCTGAGTCCCAATCACGAATGTTGCTTGCCATAGGCATATCATGAACTCAGAAAAATACTAAAATACATAAACCAACGGCCGATTGTATTCCTAAGTGTGTCAAAAAAGCAATTAATTGTTTAATATTTTTTCAATGATTGCACATGACTTTTTTGCATTTGCATTTTTTTTTGCAAGTGACTTTACTTGATCTTACCTTATTCGTCGCCGGTAAGCTTTAAACATATTTTATGACTTACCATGTACTAGGTAAACATGTTCCTAAATTACAGGCCATACGCCAATCGTGTATCCGCCACTTTATTGACGGTTGCTGTGGCGGATCGGGAGGTCAACGTTCGACGAGCGGCCGCCGCTGCCTTTCAGGTATTTCTTTCGTTAAATCATACCCTATTCGCGTTTTCTTGTCATTTTGAAAGTTGTTGTTGAGCGTTCGAATTTTTTTGAATTTTTCACACATGACTTTTGGATAACAGTAAAATTTGGGTTTAGTTTATTTGTAGATATTCGTTACATGGTACTTAGTTAATTTTATTCACCAAAAACGGAAAATGGTATATTAGTTTCAAGATCAGTGAGAAATATGAAAGGTAGATTATTCGAGATCGATGACATTAAGTCACAACAGTTTTTTTAGGAATTATTCAAGTTGTTATTAAATCTCACGAAATCCAGATAACAAGATAACTTGACCAAGTAAAAGACATTTGTAGGAGAACGTGGGACGTCAGTCGGCTTCAGTACCGCATGGCATTGATATCGTGACTGCGGTCGATTACCAGGCCGTTGGTCAACGTCAACGTTGTTATACGCAGTTGGCTGCCTTTGTGGCCGGTATGGATGAGTATGTCGAGATTTATGTTAGTTCATTTATTTATGTCGCCCGTCTAGTCTATTGCGTAGATCAATCTCTATGCACTCTGGCCGCTACGAACTTCATGAAAACACTAACACTTCATAAACACTTATCTTTGTTCCTTATTTCTTTATCTTTTTGAAAACTATCTTATGTTGGAAGAAACACAACATTTAATTTTTACTTCATTTTTATTACCAATAATAATTATTTTGGTTGTACATAGTATTTTTTCAGACAGATCACCTGCTCTCGCTGAAGATTGGCCACTGGGACGAAACGGTACGCCGTCAATGTGCCATGGCACTGAATCAAGTCGGCACCAAACGACCCGAATACACACATAAGCATGTCGTCGAGAATCTCAGGTTATTAACGAGTCTGCAACGTTGAGATCATGTTCTTCAGTAATGGGATCAGATCAGTCCAAAATTTTGCCAGAAACATGCTTGTCCGCTTTTAACTGCACGCCAGGCTGTAAAAACCCACTCTGAGGTTGAAATGCCCAGTCGTCTCCTGGTGAGTGAGACCAGGACAACTACCAAACCGCTTTATTCTTTACATCTGCGATTCACTGATGTTGTGAATCGAGGGCCTACCCAACCCGACCATGTTTCTTCGTTTTCATATGCGTCTCAGTCAGGCATTTTTGTTTTCAGCCCGCGCTGTCTTATCGTTACGGATATGTTCGAACGCCAGGGTGCGCTACTGTCGCTGGGGGCGTGTCTTCTGGCGTTGGCCTCCACTACTTATACGCTGACATCAAGCGTGCCGGCGGTGAAGAAATGGGCAGATATTATCACGACCATACATGGGAAAGCTGGTTGGTTTGGTATTTATGTTAATCGATGATTGATGGATGGAACGATCGATGATGTATATTATTACAGACGTTTACTACCGGGGTATCGCGGCCGATATCACCAAAGCCGGGGTAAATGATTACGTTCGCGATTTGGCCAAATCCATTCTGATCTGGTTGAAGTCGGACTCGACGAAACCGCTGGAGTCTGATGATAATTGGTGAGTGAGTGAGTCAATCACTTAGTTAGAGATTGCGTTAGTCAGTCACTAAGTGAGTTACTCAGTCAGTTTTATAACTTTGAAACTTCAACAAAAAATCTTCAGCCAACTCCAACTGATCGTCGAATCCCTTCGACTGGCCGTAGCGGAAAATCTTCCCCATCTGAAACCGGAGATTCGTCAGTCGACGGCCGAAGCCTTGGAGCAACTTCATTTATGCATGCAGCTGATTTCTGGTTAGTATTTTTCAAACCTCCATTAACTAAATCTCTCACCCACCCACCCTCTCACTCACTCACTCACTCACTCACTCATGCCCATGCACTCACTCACTCACTTCCTCACTGCGGGCAACACGGACACATAATGGTATCGGCTTCCATTGATTCATTCACTCACTCACTTACTCACCTGACTGACTCAATCAGTCGCTCACTCACTCATTCACGCACTTGCTTGCTCACTCACTCACTCACTACAGGCAATACGGATACGATCAGCACTCAAGTCACATCCTCCTACATTCCATTAATGGTATCAGCGTCCTTAGAATGGCAGCGACAGGCAGGTGCCGTGGCGTTGGCTTCGTTACCGGCAGCTGCCGTCGATGCTGCAGTTATAGATAATCTGGTGACGTATGCCACTTGTTATGATAAGGTTGGCGGTAAGGTATTTGATATGATGCGGTATGGTATGATTTTCACATAAGAATGGTAAGATGGTAGTTATTGTAGGTTTCTGATTGGCTTTTTTTCGTACTTCCGTCGTGAACAATAAAAAGATAACCTGTTTCTTCTGTTATTTTCGAAGCCGTTGGAGGTGTCGTGAAACGTTGAAAACACAGATAATGTTGCTAAAACTTGGTAGCCAGTAAATTACGGCGCGCAATCAGAATTCGAATCTGGTCGTCGCGCGCTTCCAAATTTTTGGGATAAAAGTCATTTTTCATAAAATACAAGGAAAATATACAAACGTTGCTTCTGATTCGTTCCATATGTGCGTATCGGGTTGATAGAATTAATGACAAGGTGATACCTTGATCAAATGTCATGATATATGTTGTTTCAGACGAGTATAAACTGGGCAGATGCACGTGTGGATTGTTTGAAAGCGCTGGCTACTCTACACGAACGACTGGGTGATGCGGTCGATGATGCACTCGTCGGGTTTGCAGTTTTTTATTCACTTACTCATTCACTCACTCACTCGCTCATTCACTCACTCTCTCATTCACTCACTAATAAATACTAATTTAGGAGCAGAGGTGGGCCGCTGGGGGAGGGGGGGGGGGGGGGGTAGGGGTTATTCCCCACTTTTCAGGGTCGGCAGGTAGCCTACCCCCTCCCCCCTAGACAAAAATTTAGGTCGCCTACCCTCTCCCCCCGACTCGAATTTTTTGAGAAAATCGGCCTCAAAACCTCGATTTTGAGGCTTATTTTTTCAAAAAGTTTTGGCTGTGAGAATTTGTTTTTGAACAAACACGTTTTCTGGGTCAATTTTCTTGGTTAAAACCTGGAAAAACCGGTTTATGAGAAGTTTATACCTTATAATAGGAGATTTTTTAACAAAAACGAGCAAAAAACAAGGCTTATTTGTGATTTTTTTTTCCTACCCCCCCTACCCGACCTTACCCCCCGCTTCTCGGGGCGGGGGCGGGGGGGGGGGGGGGGTTAGGGTAAATTGTTCAAAAGGTAGGGTAAATTGTTCAAAAGGTAAATTGTTCAAAAGGTAAATTGTTCAAAAGGTAAATTGTTCAAAGGTAAATTGTTCAAAGGTAAATTGTTCAAAGGTAAATTGTTCAAAAGGTAAATTGTTCAAAAGGTAAATTGTTCAAAGGGTAAATTGTTCAAAAGGTAAATTGTTCAAAAGGTAAATTGTTCAAAGGGTAAATTGTTCAAAAGGTAAATTGTTCAAAGGGTAATTTGTTCAAAAGGTAAATTGTTCAAAAGGTAAATTGTTCAATTTCTGGTAAATTGTTCAAAGGGTAAATTGTTCAAAAGGTAAATTGTTCAAAAGGTAAATTGTTCAAAAGGGGTAAATTGTTCAAAAGGTAAATTGTTCAAAAGGTAAATTGTTCAAAAGGTAAATTGTACAAAAGGTAAATTGTTCAAAGGGTAAATTGTTCAAAAGGTAAATTGTTCAAAAGGTAAATTGTTCAAAGGGTAAATTGTTCAAAGGGTAATTTGTTCAAAAGTTAAACTGTTCGAAAGATAAATTGAACAAACAATCAGTCAGTCAGTCAGTCTGTAAATCAGTTTGTCAGTCTGTCTGACTGTCTGAAATCAGTCAGTCAGTCAGTTAATAGTAAGTAGTAGTTTGTAGTATGCTCGTTTGTTTATGTAATTTGTGCTAAATTTTAGCTCGTGTGCTCATCTTGATAACTTGATCTAGTTGACGGTACTGCAATTAGCCCAGTTTTTATAAACAAACAACCATACAACAAAATACTAAAAATACAACTTATTAAAGACTGACTGACTGACTAACTGACTGACTGACTGACTGACTGGACTGACTGACTGACTGGCTGACTGACTGACTGACTGGCTGACTGAATGACTGACTGACTGACTGACCGACTGACTGATTGACTGACTGAGTGACTTACTGACTGACATACTGACTGACTGAATGACAGACTGATCGACTGGAATGACTGACCTGCTGGCTGACTGACTGACTAACTGACCGACTGACTTATTGACTGACTGACTGACTGACTGACATACTGACTGACTGACTGACTGACTGACTGACTGACTGACTGACTGACTGACTGACTGACTGACTGACTGACTGACTGACTGACTGATTCACTAACTGATAGTTCGACTGATTAACTGATTTACAGACTGACAAACTGATTTACTGACTGACTAACTGACTGACTGACTGACTGACTGACTACTGACCACAATAACTAACTTCATGCAAGTTTGGTTGGTTTCTCATAAGGTAAACTTTAAAAAAAAAATTTTTTCAAAGGTAAACTGTTCAAACAATTAATTTTTCAAAGGTAAATTGTTCAAAGGTAAATTGTTCAAAAGGTAAATTGTTCAAAAGGTAAATTGTTCAAAAGGTAAATTGTTCAAAAGGTAAATTGTTCAAAAGGTAAATTGTTCAAAAACTGGTAAATTGTTCAAAAGGTAAATTGTTCAAAAGGTAAATTGTTCAAAAGGTAAATTGTTCAAAAGGTAAATTGTTCAAAAGGTAAATGGTTCAAAAGGTAAATTGTTCAAAAGGTAAATTGTTCAAAAGGTAAATTGTTCAAAAGGTAAATTGTTCAAAAGGTAAATTGTTCAAAGGGTAAACTGTTCAGATATTTGAACAATTTACCTTTTGAACAATTTACCCTTTGAACAATTTACCTTTTAAACAATTTACCTTTTGAACAATTTACCTGGCCCCGCGGGGGGGGGGGGGTAATCTGAGATTTCAAAATTCTACCCCCCCCCCCCCCCTACAAAACGCCGAAAAACCCGGCCCACCCCTGTTCAGGAGAAAATGTTTTTTTATAAAACAAGTTCATAAAATTACTGTTTGATAACATAAGCCGCTACTCAAGTTTACGTTAATTTCAGCACGCTGTACACGTGCTATCTGAAAGCGTTCAACGATTACACGATCGACAAACGTGGTGATATCGGTCGATATGTTCGAGATGCCGCCATTGTTTATATGACCGGACTATTGAGTCGAGGTTGCTTTTTTCATTAATATAATTACTCTTTCCTATCTTTTGACTTTACTGAAATTTTATCGAAGCGCCTTGAAAATTTATATTGATTGTTAACGAAAATTGATTTCAAGAAATCTCCCGCCTCAACAAGGAGCAGGTCAACGCGGCAGTAGGGAAGATTCTACAGCAAAGCTGCGAAAAGATTGACCATACGAGACTGGTTGGTTATGTTAGAACTTCGATTGAAAAACTGTTGGTTTTCATAATTTTTAACGCCCGATCCATATTTTTGTGGTTATCATATTCAAAGCATAGCAAATGTATAGTCGTTGCCAGGACTGAAAAAATACTCAGACATTTTGTGTAACAAAAATTCTTGATTAGGTTATTTCAGCTTGCCGTTAACAACATGCAAATATTGCTGAGGAACGAGGCCGTTTGCGCGAAAATGGATCAGGTCCCGCTGTTGATCAAGGTAACTACTGCTGTTTTGTTGTTGTTGTTGTTGTCAGTGTTGTTTTTTTTTGTTGTTGTTATTGTTGTTGTTGTTGATCAACTCAACTGTTATTGTTGAAGGTTTTCATCGAATCGCCCAATCTCATCTACGACGTCGACTTTGATCGGCTCTGCGCCCTCGTTATCGCTGATGCGCCCTTTTCCCGGTAATTTTTCTCAATTTTGCTTTTATTCTCGTCCCTCTCGACTCTTGAGTTGATGAAATCGTTCAATTAAAATTACTTTAAACTTTTTTTGTTTGTTATGCTGCATTCACATATTACAATCTTTGCTTGACGCTCGATCATAAGAGAGAACGGTCTCAGCTCGTCTGAATTGAAAAAATTATCCGACCGACTTGATTAAATGTCTCGCTACTTCAGGATTTCTCACTTCTTACTCTTACACTAACTCACTCCTTTTTTTAGTTCTCACTCAATCACACACTCACTCACTCACACTCACTCACTCACTCACTCTTTTACTCACTCTTTTACTCACTCTTTTACTCACTCTTTCTCTCATTCACTCGCTCTTTGCAGAGATGTGCTCATATCATTCATCGTGTCGGCGGGCGGTCTGAGTGAATCAACTCAACGGACATCAAGTAAAGCGTTGATGTCAGTACTCGGTGAACCGAATATGGGTTGGTGTTGGTGTTGTTGATGATGATTTTGTTGTTGTGATTGTTTTTTTTTTATCGTTGTTGACTCCACACTTTGTTCACACTCACACATCTTTAAGTAAAGCTTTTAAAATAAGTATTCAGTATTTTTTTAGTTTATTTTTTTCAGGCCCACGTCTTCTATCGATTCTTCGAGAATATTCGCGTGTGGATCGAATAATGACGCCTCTGTTGAACGTGTTGGATACGGCCTTATCATCAGACTCTCTATGCACTGATACTGATGATAAAGAGTGGCTGACGGAGATGTTTGAGTGCGTGGCTAAGGTTCGGTTACTCATTCAGCTACTCACTAATTCAGTCCCTCCTGTTACTCATTCAGTTATTCATTCAGTGCCTCATTAAGTTACTTGTTCATTCACTCACTCCCTCTTTCATACACTTTCACTCACCAACTCTTACTCACGCACTCGTTCACTCATCCATTCACTCACTCACTCACTCCTCTATTTCCAGGAAACTTTGTTGAAAAAGTCCCCGCGTCGTGTGAATTTGGGTGTGTCAGTCTGTTGTGCTTTCATACAATTTGATGACATGCCTGAGTTGAGAACGGCTGCCATTGACAAGGTTGTTGTTGTTGTTTTTATTGTTGTTGCTGTTGTTTTTGTTGTTGTTGGTATTGTTGTTGCTGTTGTTGTTGCTGTTGTTGTGGTGTGGTTCATTGTGATATTTGTTGTGGTTGTTGTGACTGTCAATAAAGTTTCTGTATTTTTAGGTCAGCAAGTGTCTGTTGCACGTTTATCCAGTCGTCAGACGGGCTACCGCGGATAAACTGTATGAAGCCATACTCATGTTCGGTCAATTGGACAATCATAGTGAATGGGTTGGTCAAATGTTGTTTCTGTTGGTGTTGATATTGTTGTTGTTGTTGTTGTTGTTGTTGTTGTTGTTGTTGTTGTTGATGATGTTGTTTTTGTTACTGTTGGTGTTGTTGTCAATGTTGTTGTTGTTGTTGTTGTTGTTGTTGTTGTTGTTGGTGTTGTTGTGTTTGTTGCGGTTGGTGTTGGTGTTGTTGTCATTGTTGTTGTTGTTGTTTCTGTTGTTGTTTAATTGCAATTTTCATTTGGATGAATGCATGAATGAATGAATTGCAATTATAACTTTTTTTCAAAAGGATGTAACCAGCGCAGTAATTTAATTATCGGCAAATGCATTGGCCGTAAATTTCAAAACTATAAAAAATATATGATTTTTTTAGTACTACAATATTTCCCAGGTGATGAACATCTTATCAGAAACGCGGTGGGATGAGCCGATTGAGGATCTCAAGGAACTTGTGGAGGAGATGCGTGCCAAATTGTGCCCCGTTGATTGAATAAAAAGATTCAAATCGCGCGCCAATTTATTGTGTTTGTGATTACTTGGTTTACTTCATTCAGCTCTTAGCTTTGTCAGCTAATTCGCATATGCAGATTGAACGAAACACAAATTTCGCGCTAAAATAATTCTGGTCCGTTACGCTGTTGTTTGCTTCTTAGGGGTGGCCCATTTTGCCAAATGTTATCAACTGATTGTTATTTTGTTATTTCTTCCTGTTGTTTGTCATATTCTTGATATGTTTCAATTTCTTTCATAATCGTAGTCTGAAAACCAGTGGCTTTATTTAACACAATAATGTTTAGCTAACATGCGGGCTTTTATCAACCATTCTTCTTCTCTTCCGATTGTCTCATGCAATCATACATTTTGTTTTCATGCGTGCAAGTATGCCGTCTTCATATTCTTATCATTACTTTCTGTTGTGAACTTATCTTATAGCTTAGACAACGTTTCTTGTTATTCAAATTCATATCTAATGCTCGGTTAAAGTGTTTATCATATTCCATTGTAAACTCTACACCATTAAAAAATCTATGTGCGTTTAAACATTTTCCGCAAAAAAGTTGACAACGAAAAGTGCACTCTTAAATGAACTACGTTAGTCTGTCATTTCATACTTATCGTATATCTTTGGTATGCTCAACCAAGCCTACTGTGACATTTTTCTTCTTTATTACATTGTTGTTGATGCGTTATTCAATCTTAATTATTGTATGTTACCACATTTGCATGATATCAATTAACCGTTAATATTAATCATGAATCCGTTGTGAGTGAACCAGTTGTTAATTTATCGGATGCTCAATAAGCTATAAATTTTTGGGTGATCGATCCATTGTTCAAGGATAAACATGATAATACTCCTTTATTATATTTTAATTGTGAATGCCTATTTTACTTTCAGTCGCCTGATTTTGTGATTTCAGTTTTCCCTTTGTTATTCATATGCAATAATTGCTGTTTTTTGCCACTTTATTTCTGTTTATTACTCATAAAATGGAATGAACTGTGATTGTTGTGAAATGAAAAATTCGTCCAAGTTCGGAATCGGAATCTATTTCGCAATAGTCTGTTTTATTTAGGTTATTTTTCAATCAGTCATGACAGCAGTCAGAACTATAGGCTGGACAATTGGTTATTAGAATGGCCACAGAAGGTAATCAGTGTTTCCCCTATAAAACTGAATCTTGGATTTTGGGGTCAAATTTAGATTGTAACGTTTTTGTAATAAACAAGAAAAAAGAGAAAAAATAATTTTTCTGTAAATCCAAAATGTGAATTTTTTATTTTGGATTTTGGATTCAAGGGAAATTATTTTTCATATTTTTTTCTAAAACGTCGATTTCTGTCAAAACCCAAAATTGACTCCAAAATCCAAGATACAGTTTTATAGAGGAAACACTGATCACCTTTTTGTGGCCATTCTAATAACCAAATGTCCACCCTATAGTATAACTTTTTGGCCGATCTAATTTTTTTACTCCGAACCATTCACGAATAATCATGGGAAACGTGACTGTTTAGCCTAGTCAGAGTTTCTTGTTATTCCACATTTTCTACCGTTATTCTTTCGGCGTCCCACTAAGTTCCAGTGTCCGTTCAACCGGAAGAAAAACGCTCAGATTGTCACATCACAAGTAGACAACATGAAAGTCTACCATGAAACGCTACCAAAATCATATTTTTGGTAAAATATTATAAAAAAATACTTTAACATAACAAAAACTATGAACAAGCTATATTCTCGGTCATCGAATGAGTGAATACAGATGATTAACTTGTCAAATAGCGAAAGAGAAAATTGGAGATTAATCAACCGTCTATCACCTCTTCTATTCATCATGATGAATAGAAAGAAAAAAAATGATGAAAAATAATATGTTTAGAAAAGAGCGACAAATTCAAATTCATCACAATAGAACTTTTGCAAAAGGGTTACAAAACATGGACAAACCCAATAGAAGAAAAGTGATGAATTTAAGGTATTTGGATATTAGGTTACTCAATACCGTATACACAACATACAATACCGTAACTAGAAATGCAAAGTTACGGTAATTTGCAGATTTGATACAAAGTTAATTTTGGTTTTGAATAATCAGTTATTTGACATATCAAGAGGTACTCGGGTGTTTTCGAGGGTGCTGATTTCAAATTTCATACTCATTTATGAATCAAATACTTCGTTGATGCTTTAACTGATCCCTTGATGAGAAAAAGTATTTAAATAGTTAGTCCAAGGTACTCTAACATGTCAACAGTAAACATAATGGCATTTTATAAAATAAACTTAATTGGCTTTTTTTTTACTCCGTCTCGAGCTGATATTTGTCAGTAGAAGAATATAGGGCTTGTGGAGTGGTATGAAATAAGCTATTTTACTTTTGATCTGATACGTGAATTATTTGTCATTTGTTCATTATAATATTTTCATATACGAACCAGGAACCACGATTCGGCAATACAAGAAAGACTGGGATGATGAAAATGAATACAGATGAAACTTAGCAGTTTTGAGATAAAACAAAAACGATTGACTCTTGACACATTTTAGGATACATGTGAATGTGAGACGGAAACCAGTTCAAACAAACGGTAATCCACGTTAGAGATTCTCTATATCAAATCATATATGGCCTGAAATTTACAAAATTTACTTTCTATCAACCTAACGGACATCCTTCAACACTAATCCCATGCGAACAGATAAGAGTTGGCATCCATATATGCACAATAACCCATTCTCAAAACCGCATCATTACCCGCTCATCCATACCCAGGAGATCATTACGAATTTCGCTTATTTTCTGTAGTAAAACCAAGCATCGGTTTCTGCAATAGAAAATAAATGAATGCTAAATAAATGTTTATAAGATGATAGTATCAGCAATAGTAGCTGAATACCCATACAGATACAAATGATACCGCATAATACCCATTTTTTTCTTCATTCATCGTCAACATTTTCTCGGTTAATCTTGCTAATTGCCAACAGTGGATCAGTCAGCAAACTAATCAGTCAAGTCAGCCCGTTATCGCATCGACCACTTAATCAACAATCACATCAGTCAATTAGGGATTAAACTAGAATCACTGAGTCTGAATGAATAATCACCACAGCACTCAATCAGTCATCAAACTATTCAGTCAGTCAGTCAGTCATCGCATCAATCACTCGGTCGATAATTACCTTAGTCAGTCATAACCATAATTCAGTCATCATAACATCAAACATTCAGTCATAAGTGTTGCCCATCATTGTAAAACCAAGCGTATTTGGTTGACTTTATTAATTAAGAAGTATCTGTAAATAATTAATGAGTCAGTCACGAGTCACGGTAAAATACATTTAATTATTTTAGGCAGGCTGTAAGGCAGTTAAGCACAATAAAAACGCTATTTCCCAATCGTCAATACAATCATAATGGTTTCTCCGATGGGATTCGAACCCACAATCTTCTGACGGAAATCAGACGCGTTACATTACGCCACGGAGACGTGACCACAAATGACAATATTTTCGAAAGCTTGCTTTGTTTATCAGACTAGTAAACTAATGATAATTTTTCTGCCAAACAGCCCCCAGAAAAAAGAGCGCTTATCAACCAGTAATTGAGCCATCACACAAGTAGGTCAACCTGACAAATCAGTAAGTAATGTCCGTCAACCATCAGAACATGTTTGGTGCCGGCTTGGTGTTGAATAAGAACTGCAATTCAATGGTTTGAGCCATTTGCCATTGAAAGCAGAAACGGTGTACTGTGCTTTTGCCCCAACTTTTCATCGTCAAACATACCGCCGTAGATGGATTCGCCAACCGTGCCATTGCCAGCCGTGAAATCACCGCCTGTAAAAAAGAGAGAAAATTCGGTAACTATGCCAGGATAGCAAAGTTGGAAACCGAATCACGAATATAGTGAAACAACATAACGATAATCCTATACAGAAATGATTACGAATATCTCTGATACAAACACAACAACGTTTTCTGATTGTTGTGCTGTGCCCTAACCCGGAACCCGGGTTCCGAACCACGAAAGACAAAAGCAAAAGTGATATCACCCCATCTTTAACGCATTTCGAAACTGAATACTAAATCTTGATTACTGAACTAACTGAACTGAAAACCAACTTCACCTTCAAGTTCTTCACGACCCGATGAAAGCTGCATCCCTTGTAGTAGAGAGGTTTGCCTGTTTCCTCGCTCTACCCACATACGCCCGTACACAGCGACTGGAAATTCTCGCACGTTTTCGGGCACTTATCCGCTCGTACACATCGACCAGCTTCCATGAAGATCTGCTGAACGGATTCCATGAGTTCAGGTCACATGCCACCACCCGGAATCAGTGTCAGTTGGTAGGGAACTCGACGCATGAGTTGAGGAGGTGATGAACATCAGCATCATTATTACACAGAGATGGTGATGACTGGAATGATTCGTGAATTGAAAAAAGAAAAGACGTAGAATTAACCTTGAAGTGAACTATAGGCCGCGCAGAAAAGTAAATTCGTATAATAAAATCTAGTGACGTAAGCCAATTGAACCAAGCGATTAATTTTTTTATTAAAACAAATTTTTATTTAAAATGGTGACCACTCCATTCACTACGCCCAGGGGAAGAATTCTACGGCTTCTGCGAAAAATCATTGAAAATGCAATTTCATACATAGAAAAAGTTTACAGACAAATTATTAGCAATAAGTTGGTCAGTTCAGGAGTTCTTGCTGATTAACAGTAACAGATTAACTAGAACTTTAACAACCAAAAAAATTATTCAACTGCTAGCTCTTTTTACCAGGTACTGGTACACAGGGTACACTGGTATCCTGTGACCGTTTGGCTACAGCTGGTTGAATTCCTGATGAATTACCCTCTACTCACGCTCACGCGGATTGTTGGAGTGTATGACTGTTTAGTTGACTGACTGACTGTCCGACCTCAGGAGTAAAAAACTGACCTTCTGACTGATTAGCTGAATGTTTGAATGACTGAATGACTTACCTTCGGAATGATTAACCGATTGACTAACGGAGTAACTGTCTGAATGACTAGCTTATTGATGGGTTTACCCTCATATTGTCCCCGTTCACGTGTGTATCCGAGGTCTTCTTATTTTAAACTGAAAGTAGTGTATAAGAATAGGGCCAGCTTAAGCCGATGTCTATAAAAATAGAGCTCTAAAGTAAAACCCTTGATTACTGAAATTCAATAAAATGCCAGTAAAAAAACGCCAGTTTCAAAGTTGAGATGCGGCTTCAGAATGAAGCTAACGTTTTTTTAGAGAACGGGTCTTTGGTACGATTTCGACAAATAAAACTCTAGCTTCGAAGCTAAGCCGCAGCTCAACTTTGAAGCCGGAGCTTCTAATTATAAAGCTGGCGTTTACCGGATTTACGTAGTTCTTGGTTTTAATTAGAAGACGCTAGCTTATACTGGCCTTAAACTTTTACACTACATCAACCTTAAGCCATGGCTTAAGAATAAAGACCTCAGATAGATACGTGAATGGGGCCGTTGACTGACTGATCGACGATGGACTTTACTGGCTAATTGATTGACAGGTTGATTGATCAACTGGCTGACTGACTGGCCGATTTTTTGAGTGACTGATTGATTGACTGTGACCTAATTACTGACTATCTGAATTTTCGAGTGAACATTTGTTTAATTACAGCTGTCTAAATCAGCTTCCCAGATTTAACTTGCTTTTTATTCCAAAAGTTTCTGGTCTCGATTTTGATATTACAATCGGATTAAATTGTTCCGAAAAAGATTTTGGTTTACAAATAAATAGTCCCGGAGTTTTCACAATTGTTCAGGGTTGTTAGTTTCCAGTTTTGGTGTGTGGATAACGCATTAATCCATAAACTGCTTACCGTAGCTCAGTTTACGATATTGGTTAAGGTGTGTCAATTATTTGTCGGTTTATTTTATTTAGATTACCGGTATTCGTTTTATTTTTTTATTTTTAAATGAGAAACAAATTTCCAAACATAAAACTTTAGAAGAAAATTAACAGCGTAAGCGGTTCTGCAACATCGCAATTTTTTTATTGTTAACTGTTGACTTAAAGATAACGTGTGTGAAGTGCTCAGTGTCAATACGTTAACGCAAGCGATGCTAAACGATGAAAGTCGTTAAAGTACAGCTTCCTTTCCATGAGTTTTTGCAATGAAACTTTTGAAAAACTTTCATGAAATTTTTCAGTGTACTTGAAACTCACTCCGACGATGCAATGAATCTGAAACTAACTATAAAAGCACTTACTTTTTAGTCAAACAGGAAAGCAATCGAAAAGCAAATTGATTAATTGTAAAAAAATAACTTGAGCAAACAAAAGTCTAAAATAATTAACAGTAACATAAAAATGAAAGAAATGAGAAGTCAGTTAGTTTATTGAACTTAAGCTTATTTCAACCTTCCTGCCCTTATTAATATTATACTAAAAATCACTGTTTCCTCAACTAGTCAGTGATGTTGTCAAAGATGGAGCTTTGATACAGACCTTCCAATGATTCAAACGAAAACAAAAATAAAAACACAAAGGTTACTGTAGAAAACTAGTGAGTTACTGTAGAAAGTTTTTCGAATAATCTAATTTTATAGTACTTAAATTTTTGGAGCAATACAAAAATTAATTAAGTTTTAACTAATAAATTAATTATATAAAATTTGATTAAAATACGATGTGACAATTTATAAATTTCTTTGCTATCTACTCTATTTTAAATGCTTATTAATTCTAGGTCAAAGTTTCCAAATCATCGGTCAAAATGGTGATGAATGTGGCTGCGCCGAAATGCGTGAAGCCCGCCGGTAAATTGGCTGATGAGCTGGAGAAAACCGTGTCACAGGCTCTTATGGATTTGGAGAACAGTAGCGACATCAAAGCTCAGCTGCGGGAGCTGTACTTCGTTAAAGCCAAGGTTTGTTTATTTCATTAAACTTCTGACGGGTGCCCCCGCTTTTAACTATCTATTTTGGATCCGGAGAAATACAATGTAGTTAATTATGGAATTGGAAAGCTGAAATGACAATTTATTGTTTTGTGTGTTGGAACGGTTTTATAAAAAAAAATATTCACAGCCAAAAGTTTTACAAATGGAATTTCGCGTAATTACCACTTCTTTGCTGATGGTGAAGATAAAGTGGGCTCTCATCTAGATAATGAAGGTTATACATTACTGTGAGAAAGTGTTGGAAGTTTTTCAGTTTGATAATGATACGTGAATGAGTACCTGAGTAAGTGAGTGTGTGTGAGAGTGAGTGAGTGAGTGAGTGAGTGAGTGAGTGAGTGAGTGAGTGAGTGAGTGAGTGAGTGAGTGAGTGAGTGAGTGAGTGAGTGAGTGAGTGAGTGAGTGAGTGAGTGAGTGAGTGAGTGAGTGAGTGAGTGAGTGAGTGAGTGAGTGAGTGAGTGAGTGAGTGAGTGAGTGAGTGAGTGAGTGAGTGAGTGAGTGAGTGAGTGAGTGAGTGAGTGAGTGAGTGAGTGAGTGAGTGAGTGAGTGAGTGAGTGAGTGAGTGAGTGAGTGAGTGAGTGAGTGAGTGAGTGAGTGAGTGAGTGAGTGAGTGAGTGAGTGAGTGAGTGAGTGAGTGAGTGAGTGAGTGAGTGAGTGAGTGAGTGAGTGAGTGAGTGAGTGAGTGAGTGAGTGAGTGAGTGAGTGAGTGAGTGAGTGAGTGAGTGAGTGAGTGAGTGAGTGAGTGAGTGAGTGAGTGAGTGAGTGAGTGAGTGAGTGAGTGAGTGAGTGAGTGAGTGAGTGAGTGAGTGAGTGAGTGAGTGAGTGAGTGAGTGAGTGAGTGAGTGAGTGAGTGAGTGAGTGAGTGAGTGAGTGAGTGAGTGAGTGAGTGAGTGAGTGAGTGAGTGAGTGAGTGAGTGAGTGAGTGAGTGAGTGAGTGAGTGAGTGAGTGAGTGAGTGAGTGAGTGACTGAGTGAGTGAGTGACTGAGTGACAGAGTGGCTGTGTGAGTTACTGAATAAATGAGTGAGGGAATGAGTGACTGACTGACTGAGTTAGTGATTGAATAAATGAGCGATTGAGTGAGTCAATTAACGATTGAATAACGGATTGAGTGAATGAATTAGGCCGCCAGTCATTGAATAAGAGATTGAGTGAGGGAGTGAGTTAGTGAGTCAATTAACGATTGAATAACGGATTGAGTGAATGAATTAGGCCGCCAGTCATTGAATGAGAGATTGAGTGAGGGAGTGAGTTAGTGAGTGAGTGAGTGAGTGAGTGAGTGAGTAGGTGAGTGAGAAAGTGTGTGAGTGAGTCGACAATCAATCCAAATTGAAAAAAAACGTTTCGAGTCCGCTCGAAACCAAAAAATTGAATTTTCGTTCGATGAGATTTTTTTCGAAAATCTTTTCGTTCGATTAATTTCGAAAGTTTCGTTTTGAACTCAATCACCAGCATGAAAATAATTTGGCGTAAAACTTTTCTCCAAACTTTTTTCGCTGTAAACAAATCCCGAACGGTGCCCTGAATCAAGTGATTCAGGGCACCGTTTATAGTTACAAGAGTGAACTCCCTTCTGACGATCATGTGGTGTTATTTCCTTCGTTCTAGAGGGCAACTACCGCAACACGTATATGATTTATAGATGTTGATGTCCTCTCCGATATTTCGGATTGTAGGATATGCAGTCTTCAATGCCATAGTAGCTCCGATCATCTGCATGTTTGAGTGTCAGTCCTAATTTTTTCAAAAGGTAAATTATCATTTCATTATGGTGTTTTGCTTCATGTGTTTTGTATCAATCCACTCTGAAATGCTGTCGTGTTGCTAAAAATAAAGCAGAAGATTTTTTTGTACTGCCTGATTTTCATCTTTATCAACTTGCAGGAGCTTGATGTCGGTGGTAAAAAGGCCCTGCTCATCTACGTTCCCGTGCCACAGCTCAAGGGATACCAAAAAATACAGCCTCGTTTGGTGCGGGAGCTCGAAAAGAAGTTCAGCGGTCGTCACGTCATGATCCTAGCCTGGGTTTGTTTGATGAAACTCATACAGGGTGTTGAGGAAAAGTAGGGCATATGTAACTGAGAGTCAGGCAGGACTGAGTAATGTTAGTGATTGTGAATGTCTAATGTGAATATGAAGCTGTGTGAAAAGTGAGGATTTGTTTGTAATGATTTGTTTGTGTAAACTGAAATAACAAAAAAAACTCTGTAATATATTTTCAGCGCCGTGTCATCTCTAAGCCGAAGCGCGGAGTTGATCGCAAACCGCTCAAGCAGAAGCGCCCACGAAAGTGAGTTTACAGACGATAGTACTTTTATGTTCAAAAAATGTTTAACACAGTCGATTCGTTGGAATATACTTTCTCTTCTTTTTTCATCATCTAACTGTTTTCATTCCAGCCGAACACTCACCTCGGTCCACAACGATATCTTGAACGATCTGGTGTACCCAGCCGAAATCGTTGGTAAGCGCACCCGCGTCAAGTTGGACGGCAAACGCTTGATGAAAGTGCATCTCGATAAAAACCAGGAAACCACTGTAGGACACAAGGTACTGATTTGTTTTTAGGAATCACTTTTTTCAACTTGCATCGTCATTTTTGTCACTGAACTCAACGGTATTTTCGCATTTTTTTGGTTAATTATTGGTTATAACTTTCTTTAACTATTTTCAGACCCAGACATTCACAAACGTGTACAAGAGCCTTACCGGCAAAGAAGTGCAGTTTGAGTTTCCCGACAGCATCTACTGAATGTTCTGATCATATAGTGATTTGTTATTGATTACCGTTGATTTTGATTTGTTATGAATTGTGGTCGCATGTGGTAATTCCTATTGTCTATTGAAAAATATAATATAATAATAAAATTCTATATAAACTACAATATGTTTAGTTTGGTATTTTTTCTGGTTGAATTGGGACTGATTGGTAGTTTATTGATAGAGTGAGTGGGATAGTGATTGAGTGTTATTTAATTAGTGCGTGAATGAGTTAATAAATGAGTGAGTCAGTGAGGGACTGAGTTTGAGTCAGGGAGTGAACAAGTGAGTGAATGAATGAGTTAATTAGTGAGGGAGTGAAAAGTGAGTAAGTTAATGAATGAGTGAGTGGGTGAATAAATGTATGATTGGGTGAAAGAGTGAGTGAATGAAAAAATGAATGAGTTATTCAATAGATGATTGATTGAGTGACGGATTGATGGCACATTTGACCCACTGATAAGTGAATAGGATGACTTAATGGGTGACTGATTGATGGAACGAGTGCCCGATTCAGTGCATAACCAACGAGATTACTGATTGGTTTCTCGGTTCATTGATCGATGTAATAACTCACTGACAGATGGGTGACTGACTGAGAGACTGATTGATGGACAGACTGGTTGACGAGAAGACTGACTGAGTGAGTAAATCACTTCTTTACGGAGTGACTGTCTGACTGAGTGACTAATTGATATATTGAATAGAATACGATTGATGTTCTTCCTCCATTTCGATTTTAAATTCGACACTTCACCCGAATTGAAATTCTGAACTAACCTTCAATTCGAGCTAATGACTTTTCGAGCAAACCTCAATTCGAACGAATGATTTTTCGACAACATAGTTGTATACTAATCATCTAAAGACAATTTCAAATCTTGTAACATTTAGTCCAAGATTATACTAATCATCTACTGAAATTGTCTTTTTTTGTAAACCTTTTCTTTTAATTATACTAATCATCTAGATGATTAGTATAATGCGTAGTGAGTTGATTAATCTCCAGAAAATTAGAATAAACAGGGAAACGTAACTTTTATTTTATAAAAACGATCATTCACTTCTGTATTCACCCGTTTTTTACTCCTGCCTGCGTAAAAACCAGATTGTAAAACTTCAAAGTCCTGGCATAAAAAAGACATAGTTCATTTTGAATGAACAGAAAATCCTGATTCTAAAAAGCAAGAAAACGTTTTCCGCAACCATAAATTGAATTGGGTTACGGTAGTTAGTGAAAAATGTAGAGGTAATCACCGTTCTAACTACTTTAAATTTTTTTAATTTTTGACCACCTGTTCTCTTTCCTGATTGGCCAGCGCGTCGCGCGTTTTTGAAAGTTTGAATTTTAGTGGCGGAATAGAACGAAAAATAAAGGATAAAATAATTAAATTAAAATAAAATTTTAACCAACTAAAATTGTTCGGTTTGATTGGTCGTTTTTCTCGTATAATTAAAAGAGTTCCGCAATTTTTCAGGTATCGTTTAGCGAGGTGTGGGCAAGGTAGTGTCCATCTTCAACGGCTTTTCTTCAATTGATTAAAATCGGCAGTAAAAATCTCGGAATTTCTTCAAAAACTCTTTAACCAAACCCGTTAACCCGGATCCGAATGAAGCGAGCCATGTCTTCGCATTCAGCCGCCGGCCGAAACGTCGACGAAACGCCCAAGTCAAAACGGCAGGCGCTCATCTCCGAATTCGGTTGGTGTTCTATCTCTTCAATCGTTTTTTTGTATTACCTCGTCAAGATCATGATGCTATTTTTTCTTTGTAATCAGACTGTTTAAGTGTAGTCAAACGTAAAATTTTCTCTTCCACTGGTAAGGGAGATCCGTTGACTAAACGAGTCTTGGTAAGTTTAGAGGTCTCCAGCCTTCCCTTCCTGCGTACTCAAATAAGCTGTGTAGGACTGAAAGACTGGGCGTGAGTCTGCAATATTTTTATGTCGGCTTAGGTTTTGTTCATTTTACTGAATTTATGCCACTTTGTTAAATTTTTATTTACCATTGAATCCTTTTCCCGGCACCATCTCGAAACCGCATCATCGCCAGCACGATCAATGTGCCGCCATGGGCAACGGATCAGGATCAAGATCACCATCCAGTGCTGCCTGCTCGTCCCACCACTTCACCAACAAACATCCCAGCACCACGTCGACAATGTCCAGGTGATGTCCGTCCTTATAACTAAGCTAAACTGAAATTATTCCGAATTCTCGTGCGAATATAAAAAACCCTGTTGAAACCAAAAGTTATGTGCAAATGAATCTTTTATTAAAATTATTATATCAAGTTTTCAGTTCACCATCACCACGTCCCCCTTCACTAACGTCAGCCAACAAATCGTACGTTACACCCAAACGGTCGCCGCCCAGCCATCTCAAACTGCCGTCAGCGCCCGTAGCGCATCAGGTGAGGCAGAAAATGGATTTCATGATTAACAAGATCAACAAGGAAAAATGCCAACTTTATGTGAAATAAATTAGAGTAGTCTAACAAGAGTCAGTGTTAAAATTACTGTTAAAATAAAAGTTAATTTTGTTTAATGATACACTTTTTTTGAAATATATCTATTTCTATTGGCACCGTTTATATTTTTATAATAACTAAACGAACCAATTATTAATGTAACCAAATCAAATTAATTCATACAGACCAATAAAAAAACTTCATTACAATTAAATAATTTACCTTATACACAGAACACGGTTCATCGTCGACGCACTCGTCGGCGCCTGGATGGTCATCCTACCTGTCCCACCAACGATGACCAATCATCGACCAAGCTCGATCTCGATCGAGAACTGCAGCTGGCTACACAGACCGGTTTGTTTTCCACTATTAAATCTGTTAGATTGAAATCTTCATTAATTGATTGTTTCAAAATCCTAATTAATCAATTCCAAATTTTGTTAAAAAATGTCAAAATTATTATTTGGTGTTATTATCTATGATAGATACTGAATCTGAATAACCTAATTTTCGCGATTGTGACAATATCACTGTTCACTCAATGTCATATGTACTGAACTAAATATACCAAGCTGAAAGAAAACAGCAAATATTAATTCATGATATCTATTTTCAGAGCCCAAGTCGATCTCTGATGGCCTGGGAAAGTTCGCTGAACTGCCGGTGACCGCTCTGTTTCACATGTTCGATGTGGCATCGTGTTAGTTGTTAATGCACGTTCAGTTGTTCATGATTTTTTTTTTGGATTTCCTCATTACCGGGGCATCAAGGCACACTAAAACCATAACAGAATGGTGTTTTCATATTGACCAGAGACGTTGAATAAACTGACGGGCAACGACATTCGGCAGAAGCCTTAGAGCAATGCGTCTGTATTTGTGTGTCAAGTCTGGTTTCAAACTGAGAATTAGCAGTACACGAGGCTGGCGCACTAAATCAGACAGGTGGATGTGATAACAACGGCAAATTGTTTTGTAATTTCAGTGGTGACCCTATCCAAGATGGCGGTCACCAGCCGTTCCATGCGCTCCATCGTGTGGCAGTATTGCAACGGTCGATCGGTCATGGCACAGTTTCAGCAGGTTGCGTTTTTTGTAGATTCAAGTTTAACTCAAATCTGTGTGTTCCATTTCAAAAAATTTGTCTTTTGGTTCTCAGACTAAAACATTTTAACTGGGATTTTTTCATTACTGTCGCCATTAGACATGATAATGTTTCTTCTAGAGTTTGCAACACCCGGGTGCACCCCGTTTCTGTGCCCAGCACAACACCACGCATTTGCATGCCCATGAACCATCACCGTCGTTTTCCGGTATTGGTTGGTTGTCCTTTTTGATGTTTTCAGAATGCCAGAATGAAATGCAATGAAATAAAACTGTCGTTATCACAGTATTACAGAAAAATACGAATATTTTTAACGGTAGAAAAAATGACTTTTTATATTTTTTTGTCCTTTTGTCGTCACTCCAAGAAAACTGTCACCGTAAACCTTTTCTACCGTTCCTCCATTTCAGTCAGTAATTTTTTATTTAAGTTCTAGGTCGCCTCTTGAAGGCCGTCACCTGCGTTGAGCCCACCGAACAGCGGCTTATGACGGCGCGCGATTTTATTACTGAGGTTTTCTTTTCTCAGAAGTTCATATTTATTTTTTTCTAATTCTGCCCCTGGTCCCACTTTTCCCGGTCAAGTTGATCTTCTCAAAATCAAGTCGAACAATTTCATTTGTATATAAATATTTCGAAAAATATGAAAAACGATTTTTTTCCCAAGGCGCACCTGTTCCATAGTGCTATTATGTTATTATTTCAGCTCCTAGAACCGACGATGCAGGAGAGCGAGGCATTCAGTCGCGAGGAGGATCATAGATCAGATGCTACTGTGTTCGAACAACAGGCTCAACTCAACCAACATCATTCAAGGCTTCGTGGATGTGGTCGATTGATCATGGCTGTTGGTTGTTGTTGTTGCAGATTTTGTTGCTGCCATTGATGCTGTTGTTGTTGTTGTAGATGTTGTTTCTGTTGTTGTTGTAGTTGTTGTTGCTGTTGTTGTTGCGTTTGTTGATGGTGTTGTTGTTGTTATTGTTAATGTTGGTTGAATTCGTGCTGTGCACTGAAGGAGAGTGCAGCAGAACATATAAAAAATTCATTATGAAAACAAACTTGCACGCCAATACCATATCGAAATGGTATTTCACCAACGGTCAAAGGAAAGGTTGTATAAAGCAATACTATAATGAACCGAAACTTATGACATTCAAAATTTGTAACGATAATAGTGAAAAGTATATAATAATTTTTAGTTGGTCGACCGCTGGGACTTCCCCGAGCTGATGCACATGTTCGACACGTTGAGCTCGATCCGCGGTGGTGCGCTGGCCAGTCTGATTCGACAGGTGGCCAATACGTCCCACGATATTGGTTGGTTTCAAAATTGGGTTTTTACTGATTTATAACGGGCTATTTCCCGATATTTGTGTAGTCGTCTTAGTAAGTCACTTTTTCTAAGTTCGGTGCATGACTGACCCATAATTCATGAGTTATTCATTAATCATCCTCGGATGGTCAGCTGTTTTTTAACTTATAAACTTGCTTTTGTGTGTTATAAAACTCCATGTTCTGTTCATGATTAATGATTTCACTCTAATCTTTAATTAAATTTTTTTATCTAATCTTTAGTTTAATAAATCTTCGTTTTAATCGTGACACTTTAATTATACACTCTATGTTGGGATTTGTTTTCTTCATGATATGAATGAATTTCTTTGAAGTTATAATAATCCACAGTTCAATTGACACTTCCAAGTCATATATAGTTTTATTATATCAATTAAGTGATTTTGTATTAATGTTCATAGACCACAACATGGACGCACAATTGGCTTGCCGCGATATGCTGCTGTGTATGTTCATTCAGCAGACGTACAGGGACAAACGTGACAAGCTATTCTGGCTGTCCGCCATACTGCGGTAAGTCGGGTGCTGGTGGTGTTTGATTTATCCAGTATTTGTGTCACTTCTATTCTAATTTACTGAATTTAGTTTTTCATTTGGTGCGTTCACGATTCCAGCTCTGCACTACATTTCTCGTTACTTATAAGTTTTTATGTCCTTCATTTTGGCACGCATTCAAATTTTCAGAGAAATCATTTTTAAACGACATTTGATCAAATAAGAGCAAACGTTCCGTCAAATTCATCGTATAAGTTGTAACCCATCCGTGAAAAAAGTTTATAACAAAAGACTGAATCAAGTTATATACATTGGTTGTTGCAGCAAAACACAGTTGAGTGCCGTCCAGCAAGCCCGTCTAGTCGGTGTCCTCTGCATGCCCATCACGCTCGTCGATCGTGCTCACGGACGCATGAATCGTTGGTGCACACATGTTTCCTTCTCAATTCAATTAAAATGGGTCTTAGAAAAAACTTGAGTTAATCAATACATTCGCGTGACAATCACTCGTATTCTCATGAGTTCATGACTCATGTGTACCTGACAAATAATTAAATTCGATTTTCAAACTTATGTTAACTTTCATGACTTTTTCTTTTTATTTACTTTGTTTAAAATTGCTGTTATTTATGGAAATTTTCTCTCAATTAACCATAATTAGGTCGCATCGACTGGCAGTTGCTCAGCGATGAGACCACCACGTCGTTCCTGCAGACCTCGAATCGACTGGTCAAGTTCAGCACGTTGTTCGGCATACTGCTAATGCCGTTGACACAGGTTGGCTGACGTGCTTGCCGTATGATTTTTCCCAACGTGTTCAAAATGTTGTAAAAAGTTTACAAACACATGCTTTTTGTCACATGGTCCGTGTACGAACAAACAAGTATTTTTTCTTCAGAAGTGCTTACTCTAAAATGATGTGAGACGTTGAATAACACATACTTTTTGCCACTTAGTGTACTTGAATGAAACTTTACTGTTTCCGAAATTTGAATGACCGCCTGCTACGCACCTTCGGTCACCCAAAATTTGAGGTTGAGTGAAAACGTCGGTCTTTTTTTCAAGCGTGGGGATACGGTGTTTTCTGTTACGAGTTGAATTCATTATCCTTTGTTTTCCAGGGCGATAAGTGCTCGATGCCGCATCAAATGATCTGGAGTCGTGAGGACATATATGCCCTGGTTGAGCAGGTCACAAGTCGGTTATCGTTGTTGTTGTTGATCAAGTTGTTTCCGCTGCTGTTATCTTTTTTAATGTTATTGGTTTTCGACTTTTCTGGTAAGATTTGGTTGGCTGTCGTTGACGCAATGAAGTTGTTGTTGTAACTATTTTGTTGTTGGTAGTATCCAATTGTTATATTAGTCGTTGTTTTTAATATTGATTCAGATTTGTGCTTGGTGGCAACGTACAAAATATCAATAAAAAACGTCATTTCTTGCAGCCTACCCGGAGGCCTGGGCACTGGACAACTTCGCGGCACTGCTGGTGATGACGCCCGGACTAGCGATGATCTCGATTGGACTCAGATTGACCATCGGCCGAACGGAGGAAGCGGCCAGCATCATGTGCACCATGAAGACGGTTGGTTGTTGTTCTTGTTGTTATGTTTGTTGTTGTTGCTGTTATGTTTTTTGTTATGTCTAATTGTTGTTGCTGTTATGTTTGGTTGTTGTTGTTGTTGTTATAAATGGCTATTGTTTTTATTGTTGTTATTTTTGGTTGTGGTTATAACTGGTTATTGTTGTTGTTGTCAGGGTTCACCAATGAATAAGGGCGGGACCTACGACTGTTCCTTCCATAGCAGGTGTGCGGTATTCCGTTCTCAATGTGAAAGTTGTGAGTGACGAGCGTAGTAAAATTTAACATTGTAAAAAATCCACATTTTCACTCACGGAGTGTGGTCGTTGGGGGCGGGACCTACGACTGCTCCTTCCATAGCAGGTGTGCGGTATTCCGTTCTCAATGTGAAAGTTGTGAGTAACGAGCGTAGTAAAGTTTTAACATTGTAAAAAATCCACATTTTCACTCACGGAGTGTGGTCGTTGGGGGCGGGACCTACGACTGCTCCTTCCATAGCAGGTGTGCGGTATTCCGTTCTCAATGTGAAAGTTGTGAGTAACGAGCGTAGTAAAGTTTTAACATAGTAAAAAATCCACATTTTCACTCACGGAGTGTGGTCGTTGGGGGCGGGACCTATGACTGCTCCTTCCATAGCAGGTGTGCGGTATTCCGTTCTCAATGTGAAAGTTGTGAGTAACGAGCGTAGTGAAGTTTTAACATTGTAAAAAATCCACATTTTCACTCACGGAGTGTGGTCGTTGGGGGCGGGACCTATGACTGCTCCTTCCATAGCAGGTGTGCGGTATTCCGTTCTCAATGTGAAAGTTGTGAGTAACGAGCGTAGTAAAGTTTTAACATTGTAAAAAATCCACATTTTCACTCACGGAGTGTGGTCGTTGGGGGCGGGACCTATGACTGCTCCTTCCATAGCAGGTGTGCGGTATTCCGTTCTCAATGTGAAAGTTGTGAGTAACGAGCGTAAATAGTAAAGTTTTAACATTGTAAAAAATCCACATTTTCACTCACGGAGTGTGGTCGTTGGGGGCGGGACCTATGACTGCTCCTTCCATAGCAGGTGTGCGGTATTCCGTTCTCAATGTGAAAGTTGTGAGTAACGAGCGTAAATAGTAAAGTTTTAACATTGTAAAAAATCCACATTTTCACTCACGGAGTGTGGTCGTTGGGGGCGGGACCTATGACTGCTCCTTCCATAGCAGGTGTGCGGTATTCCGTTCTCAATGTGAAAGTTGTGAGTAACGAGCGTAAATAGTAAAGTTTTAACATTGTAAAAAATCCACATTTTCACTCACGGAGTGTGGTCGTTGGGGGCGGGACCTATGACTGCTCCTTCCATAGCAGGTGTGCGGTATTCCGTTCTCAATGTGAAAGTTGTGAGTAACGAGCGTAGTAAAGTTTTAACATTGTAAAAAATCCACATTTTCACTCACGGAGTGTGGTCGTTGGGGGCGGGACCTATGACTGCTCCTTCCATAGCAGGTGTGCGGTATTCCGTTCTCAATGTGAAAGTTGTGAGTAACGAGCGTAGTAAAGTTTTAACATTGTAAAAAATCCACATTTTCACTCACGGAGTGTGGTCGTTGGGGGCGGGACCTATGACTGCTCCTTCCATAGCAGGTGTGCGGTATTCCGTTCTCAATGTGAAAGTTGTGAGTAACGAGCGTAAATAGTAAAGTTTTAACATTGTAAAAAATCCACATTTTCACTCACGGAGTGTGGTCGTTGGGGGCGGGACCTATGACTGCTCCTTCCATAGCAGGTGTGCGGTATTCCGTTCTCAATGTGAAAGTTGTGAGTAACGAGCGTAAATAGTAAAGTTTTAACATTGTAAAAAATCCACATTTTCACTCACGGAGTGTGGTCGTTGGGGGCGGGACCTATGACTGCTCCTTCCATAGCAGGTGTGCGGTATTCCGTTCTCAATGTGAAAGTTGTGAGTAACGAGCGTAAATAGTAAAGTTTTAACATTGTAAAAAATCCACATTTTCACTCACGGAGTGTGGTCGTTGGGGGCGGGACCTATGACTGCTCCTTCCATAGCAGGTGTGCGGTATTCCGTTCTCAATGTGAAAGTTGTGAGTAACGAGCGTAAATAGTAAAGTTTTAACATTGTAAAAAATCCACATTTTCACTCACGGAGTGTGGTCGTTGGGGGCGGGACCTATGACTGCTCCTTCCATAGCAGGTGTGCGGTATTCTGTTCTCAATGTGAAAGTTGTGAGTAACGAGCGTAGTAAAGTTTTAACATTGTAAAAAATCCACATTTTCACTCACGGAGTGTGGTCGTTGGGGGCGGGACCTATGACTGCTCCTTCCATAGCAGGTGTGCGGTATTCCGTTCTCAATGTGAAAGTTGTGAGTAACGAGCGTAGTAAAGTTTTAACATTGTAAAAAATCCACATTTTCACTCACGGAGTGTGGTCGTTGGGGGCGGGACCTATGACTGCTCCTTCCATAGCAGGTGTGCGGTATTCCGTTCTCAATGTGAAAGTTGTGAGTAACGAGCGTAGTAAAGTTTTAACATTGTAAAAAATCCACATTTTCACTCACGGAGTGTGGTCGTTGGGGGCGGGACCTATGACTGCTCCTTCCATAGCAGGTGTGCGGTATTCCGTTCTCAATGTGAAAGTTGTGAGTAACGAGCGTAAATAGTAAAGTTTTAACATTGTAAAAAATCCACATTTTCACTCACGGAGTGTGGTCGTTGGGGGCGGGACCTATGACTGCTCCTTCCATAGCAGGTGTGCGGTATTCCGTTCTCAATGTGAAAGTTGTGAGTAACGAGCGTAAATAGTAAAGTTTTAACATTGTAAAAAATCCACATTTTCACTCACGGAGTGTGGTCGTTGGGGGCGGGACCTATGACTGCTCCTTCCATAGCAGGTGTGCGGTATTCCGTTCTCAATGTGAAAGTTGTGAGTAACGAGCGTAGTAAAGTTTTAACATTGTAAAAAATCCACATTTTCACTCACGGAGTGTGGTCGTTGGGGGCGGGACCTATGACTGCTCCTTCCATAGCAGGTGTGCGGTATTCCGTTCTCAATGTGAAAGTTGTGAGTAACGAGCGTAAATAGTAAAGTTTTAACATTGTAAAAAATCCACATTTTCACTCACGGAGTGTGGTCGTTGGGGGCGGGACCTATGACTGCTCCTTCCATAGCAGGTGTGCGGTATTCCGTTCTCAATGTGAAAGTTGTGAGTAACGAGCGTAAATAGTAAAGTTTTAACATTGTAAAAAATCCACATTTTCACTCACGGAGTGTGGTCGTTGGGGGCGGGACCTATGACTGCTCCTTCCATAGCAGGTGTGCGGTATTCCGTTCTCAATGTGAAAGTTGTGAGTAACGAGCGTAGTAAAGTTTTAACATTGTAAAAAATCCACATTTTCACTCACGGAGTGTGGTCGTTGGGGGCGGGACCTATGACTGCTCCTTCCATAGCAGGTGTGCGGTATTCCGTTCTCAATGTGAAAGTTGTGAGTAACGAGCGTAGTAAAGTTTTAACATTGTAAAAAATCCACATTTTCACTCACGGAGTGTGGTCGTTGGGGGCGGGACCTATGACTGCTCCTTCCATAGCAGGTGTGCGGTATTCCGTTCTCAATGTGAAAGTTGTGAGTAACGAGCGTAGTAAAGTTTTAACATTGTAAAAAATCCACATTTTCACTCACGGAGTGTGGTCGTTGGGGGCGGGACCTATGACTGCTCCTTCCATAGCAGGTGTGCGGTATTCCGTTCTCAATGTGAAAGTTGTGAGTAACGAGCGTAGTAAAGTTTTAACATTGTAAAAAATCCACATTTTCACTCACGGAGTGTGGTCGTTGGGGGCGGGACCTATGACTGCTCCTTCCATAGCAGGTGTGCGGTATTCCGTTCTCAATGTGAAAGTTGTGAGTAACGAGCGTAAATAGTAAAGTTTTAACATTGTAAAAAATCCACATTTTCACTCACGGAGTGTGGTCGTTGGGGGCGGGACCTATGACTGCTCCTTCCATAGCAGGTGTGCGGTATTCCGTTCTCAATGTGAAAGTTGTGAGTAACGAGCGTAGTAAAGTTTTAACATTGTAAAAAATCCACATTTTCACTCACGGAGTGTGGTCGTTGGGGGCGGGACCTATGACTGCTCCTTCCATAGCAGGTGTGCGGTATTCCGTTCTCAATGTGAAAGTTGTGAGTAACGAGCGTAGTAAAGTTTTAACATTGTAAAAAATCCACATTTTCACTCACGGAGTGTGGTCGTTGGGGGCGGGACCTATGACTGCTCCTTCCATAGCAGGTGTGCGGTATTCCGTTCTCAATGTGAAAGTTGTGAGTAACGAGCGTAAATAGTAAAGTTTTAACATTGTAAAAAATCCACATTTTCACTCACGGAGTGTGGTCGTTGGGGGCGGGACCTATGACTGCTCCTTCCATAGCAGGTGTGCGGTATTCCGTTGTCAATGATTTTTTGCAGTTGTGCTATCGGTGGCGTCTGGGCGCCGGTAATCGAGTGATTCAATGGCGTCAGTTCATGAGCGCCCTGCTGGCACCACTCACAGCCGCACAGACCAAGGTGCTCTACCTCAAGATGCATATCGCCCATCTCACCCAGGTGCAGGAGTTCTGGACCACGCAGCCTGTTAATGGTTGGTTGTCGGGGACTACTGAGATCGGGTCGGGTGACGTGAATGTTTTCGGGGCAGGGACAGCTAAAAGTTGGTAGTCAATAGGTTTGTTCCCGATTTTCTAATTCTACATCCTTTTTTCCAGAAATTTCGAGGAATTTTGGAACATTCCGATAAATGTATATACTATATTTGGCAGGGATATGGTTCTAGAGCACTGGTTTTCTGGCTGGATTGTTCCAGAAATGTTTGTGGTTTTTCAGCCTAGCCAACCAGATAATATTGTTCCACCTCTTTAAATTCATGGAAATTTCTTACAGTGACTTATCTGGAGGAGGAGCTCGCTGCGCACAAGTGGGCCACGGCCGAGGCGAGCGAACCCTGGCGGTTGAAGTGGCAGGCCACGTTTCAGGTAGGTGGAGTTTTTGTATCAACATTTTCGGCGTAGTGCATATTTTTATATTAAATCTTAGTTAGTGTATAGTTTTACATCAAATCTTAGTTAAGTGTATAGTTTTAATCAAATCACGTACATTATTTTTTTTTATGGTCATCAAAAATGATTCTCAGATTTCCTCACCAATCAAAGCATAAAAAATTTGAATGTTCGAGTTTGTTTTTATTTGCCTTTATGACCTTCTTTTGGTTTTGGTGAAAATTTGCGATGATTGATCAAGCGTAACCTTATTGAATTCAATCAATTGTAACCTTATTGAATTGAGCTATGTTAAGTGACACCTTATATTAAGCTAAGTTAAGCATAACCTCACTGAGCAAAGTTGAACGTAACCTCATTGAGCGTCGAAAATGCAAAAAAAGATGAGAATATTAAAGTGTTTAGGCTTGTAAATGTTTACAAAAATTTGAAGTTTGTAATTTACAGACACCACCGCCACTACAGCAAATCTGAGTTCAGCCTGGATCACCACCCATTTGAGGACGATGATGATACCTCGCCTTCACTGTTATGGCAATGAAATTGCATATACCGTTCTCAAATCCGGGTTTCAATAATATATACTTATATTCTTTCATGCAGTGGTAATTTTATTCATTCAACAGACGTATAAATATGTAATACTCATTATATCGTTCACTGATTTTCTATGATTTAATTAGTCTGAATAATGATTTATTTCTGGCTCGTGACTTTATTCTCCAGGGGTTCAATATACACGGGTGGTTTGGCTCTATCGGTTAATTGTATATTATGCAGCTTTTGCCGTCATTTTATGAACCATTCTCGCTATTTTTTTGTCATATTGATGGGTAATAGATTAGATTTTGATTTTCGCTGAATTGTACATTCTTTGCCACTCTCGCGTATCTTTCTTTATGTGTGTGTGAAGCTCCCGCGCCTACTGCGTTTGATCTTACATTTCACAGTTTTAGTAAAATTCTGTTTCACTTGTAGAACTTTAGCTATTTTTGCCCGCTTGCCCATAATACTATGTTCACGTTCACTCAATTGGCGTTTCGTTCTGTTCTTCGACTATGTCGTTTTTTGTTATTATCTAGCTTTTCCTGATTTTATGTACTGTTCTCTGATTTTGCTGTTCGTTTTGATTTTATGTAATGTTCTCTGATTTTCCTGTTTGTTCCGTGATAGTTTAATTATTGTTCAACTTTGAATTGTATTATAGATTTAAGATTTTGTTCCTTTTATCTGAATTCTATCATAGATCTATGTTTTTTCGTGTTTTAGTTAGGTGAATTGTATTATACTTTTTGCCTCTTTCATTCACACATATTTTCCTGTTCAGGCAGGCTTCGAACAGAGATAATTGATTCAATTCTTGGGTTTGCTTGTTTTTATGTTTCTCTTCTTTATGATTAGAGTAATTTTAATGCGATTTTTATTTTTGAACGAGTCATACTAGTTAACTTTTCAGGTTAAACTTTTTTGGTGTAGTTAGATTTGGGATAATGGTTTCTCATAATGTCTTGAATATTTTCATGCGTAACCTAAATAGGAAGAGTCAGCAATTTTAGAGTTACCGTTTCCCTAACTATGTATCACTGTGGGTTTGTTCTACTTTTACTGTTACTACTTTTTATTGTTCATTTTGAGTGCTTACCATACATTGTGTCACACTGAAATTGTATATATGATTGCGTTTGTTCTCGTTTTCGTTTGTTTCCTGTTCGCTCATTTTCTTTATTTCGGTTTTGTTCGTTCTTCGGTTTGTTTGTTCTCGTTATGAGTTTCGTTCGGTTGGTTTATTCTTCGGTTAGTATTTGGTTTCGTTGGAGCTTGTTTACTTTTGTTTAACTTTATCCGGTTTGGTTTCGTCTTTCGTTTATCGTTTAGTTCCCTTTTGAATTTGATATGGTTCGTTCTCGTTTCGAATGTTTCGTTTTTGTTTGTTTGCCTTGGTTAGTTCAATATTTGTTTCTCTATAGTAATAGAATGAACTGGACACGTTTAATAACCGAATGAAGTATTTTAGAGTGAACAATTGCTAATGTGTATAAGTCATTTTAAATTTTTTTCGTTATGCTTGTTCCTTCTTGTTTCTATTATTCGTTTTCGTTTGGTTTCGGTTCGTTCTCGTTTTGTTTCGTTTGTTCGTTTTGTTTCGGTTCGTTCTCGTTTTGTTTCGTTTGTTCGTTTTGTTGTTCGTTCTCGTTTTGTTCCGTTTATTAGTTTTTGTTCTGGTTGGTTTTCATTTCGTTTTCTTCATGCTGGTTCTTTCTTGTTTTGTTTCGTTTGTTCTCGTTTTTTTTGTTTGGAAAATTGATATTACGTTTGTTGGTTCTCGTTTTTTCGTTTCGGTTTGATTGTGAAATATCTAAAGCAAGTTTCGTCTCATAAATCGGTGCTGCGATTTGGACTTGCGGTACAGTAAGAGAAATGTTTTAAATATTAAGGCGTTATTCATACTTTCGCGAGGCCCTTGTGAATTTCGCTCAAGTGACAAGTTAAAGCGTGTTAAAACACCCACTTTCATTTCAGTTTATTCAGTGCGGTTTCGGGAATTGTCGCGGGGATGTCGCAAAAAAGTATGAATAGCGCTTTTCTGTTTCTTTATCGGTTAATATTTTAATAAAAATAAATTTGATTATGATAATTATTTAAATGTAATAGTATTATTTGTAATCGTAACTGTTCGTAATTTCTATGTCTTTAAGACAGCTGTTTTTCGGTAGATTTCCTTTTATTTTTAGATCTACTCAAGTTTATTGGTTGTCTGCAGATGAGTTGATGATTTTCGGTTGTTCTGTTTCCGTTTCGTGATATACGCAATGGTCTTATTTTTGCAATTTTCTTGAAAACTTGTTGCAGATAATTGATAACTAGAGTAGTTGTAGTTGTGAACAGGTTATTGGTATATTATAGTTCTTCAAATTAAATTGTATTTACTGCAATTAATTCACCCTCTTTATCCTAATTTATCTAGTCGTGAATCCCGGTAAATATGATTTTGTTCAAATGAAAGACTGCTATTTTTGTCGGTGGTGGAACGCACTTTATTTTTAACAGTTCGATCATATAAAATCTGGTTTCACGTAGGGAAATACATTTTTGTAACAGGGTTGCAATGAAATAAAGAAAGTTAAAGTATCACAATGTTTCATAACGAAGCCGAAAATGTCTTTGTCATATTAAATAGGAAATAGGATGGGTGTTGATAACAAATACCTGAAACTGAAAGAGTTTGTCCACTTACTCACTAACCCATTAAGTCGTTCACTCGATCATTCATTCACTCACTCACTCACTCGTTCACTCGATCATTCACTCACTCACTCGTTCACTCAATCATTCACTCACTCATTAACTCAATCATTTACTCACTGACTCACCCACTCACGCAATCAAGGAATGCGCTCGGCCTGCATCTGCCTGTGACCATCGTGGTTATGGAAGACAATTCGTGTGATGAACTTGGGCATCCAGCCTCTCTTCATCAGCTGCAGACCAATCAGTGCAACTGAAACCGCAACAACAACAATGAAAATACCAACATCCACAACATCAACAACAACTAACGCAACGGTGCTACAATTACTATACAAAACACGGCCACAGCAATGGTAATCGGCACCGCATACGTGGACCAGCCTTCTGGCAAATCGTTTAGTTTCTGAAATGACAGTCCGTTAGTCATTCAGCAAGTCAATCAGTCAGTCAAACAGTCAATATGTCGGTCATTCAGTCGATCAGTCAGTCAGTAAGTCATACAGTCGATATATCAGTCAATCGTCAAGTCAGACAGTCCATGTGAATTATTCAGACTTTCACCAATCAAGTTAAGTCAAGCAAAAGTTGTTAGTTAAAATCGGTAACAGCAAGTGATGTTGTTAATCTTGTTGTTGTTATCGTTGTTGTTTTTGGTGATGTTGCAGGTGATGTTGTTGTGGTTGTCGAAGTTGTTGTAGTTTTTACTCCTGTTGCTGTTGTTGTTGTTGTTTTTGTTGTTGTTGTCGTCGTCGTCGTCGTTGTTGTTGTTGTTGTTGTTGTTGTTGTTGTTGTCGTCGTTGTTGTCGTTGTTGTTGAAGTTGTTGTTGAAGTTGTAGTCGTCGTGGTCGTTGTCGTCGTTGTTGTAGTTGTTGTTGTTGTTGTTGTTGTTGATGTTGATGTTGATGTTTCTCCTGCTTTCGTTTCGCTCATGGTCATAAGCATCAGTAGAGCTAGCAGAACAAAGTTACTCATGATTAGATGTTAAGTTGATGTCAAGTTATGCCCGATTAAGTCAATCCAGAGGGAATCAGGCTTGAGAGTATCACACCTTATTGACCAAGATATCGAAAATCTTCTCAAGTAAAAAGCAGAATGCATGGGAATTTTTGCCGAGTTAAGCTAACAACCTTTAATTATCGGCAAGTAACAGGAAATGGCTCGAAAAAGTCATTGAAAGGTGATTATTTATATTTGATGAAAATTGTTAAGAGAGGTCATTCAAGGTTTTGTTGTGCTTCGAAGCAGTTCCAGAGATTATTAAGTGTTGGCGACGCGGGATTCACAACTGGCGCATGTTCAAGCTCGAGGAAAAATACTTTTTTTCTCTTTGGACAACAAATGCGGGCGTGAAAGGTAGCGAAAAGTGGAATTTGTTAAAGTTTGATCGCGTGGTTTTCAGAGTTTTTCTTCAGTATGCACCATAATAGGGACAAAAAAGCAAAATCACCAGTAACTTCCGACATTCTCAAGCCATATCATTTCAGTCGCTCTTGAAACATTACTGATCAGTTCATGAATCATGACATGCATGCGAGTTGTTGTTGTTGTTGTTGTTGTTGTTGTTGTTGTTGTTGTTGTTGTTGTTGTTGTTGTTGTTGTTGTTGTTGTTGTTGTTGTTGTTGTTGTTGTTGTTGTTGTTGTTGTTGTTGTTGTTGTTGTTGTTGTTGTTGTTGTTGTTGTTGTTGTTGTTGTTGTTGTTGTTGTTGTTGTTGTTGTTGTTGTTGTTGCTGTAGTTGTTGTTGTTGTTGTTGTTGTTGTTGTTGTTGTTGTTGTTGTTGTTGTTGTTGTTGTTGTTGTTGTTGTTGTTGTTGTTGTTGCTGTTGTTGTTGTTGATGGTTGTTGTTGTAGTTGTAGTTGTTGTTGTTGTTCGAGGAAAAAATCGAGGAGCTTGAAATCGAGGTTAAAAAGGATGTCGGAAAACTTCTGCATTTTTAAGATCTTTACTTTATTTAAACTATTTTATTAGGTTGTTATATAAAGGTTAATCCGAAAAAGCATGGATGATTGTTGTTTTTATTGAATGCTGTGTTGTTTTTATTGAATGCTGCTGTTCGGGTGATATTCAGATGAATCAGTTCTATTATATTGTTTATAACGCCACAAATTATATGAATTGGATCAGTAAATGTTATAGTGGTGGATACGTTTCTGCAGAAAAATAATCACGTAGAAACTTTTCTCTTCACCGTCTGTCTTCATAATTTCTGAAATGATAAATATTCAGTCACAGCTTCATCAGATTTTTTTTATATTCAACTCAAACGGCTGCGAATTCTTTTTTATTAAGAATATACTTCTAAAAATCAGATGCCGAAATCGGTGCGCAGAAAACTGTTTATGGAAGTTGCATTCTGCAGAAACTAACCATCAACATCATATTAACAGTTCTATTGAACCACTTGGATACCACATGTCAATTTGAAAAGCGAAGCGATTTATATTGTAGGTTTCTTGCAAATGAGGAAACGATGTCGATAAAATGTACCTGAACGAGGGTTAATAGTACATCTGCTTTTTCGAGTATATAAATGAGAAATTTTCTGTCGTTCACTCATTGCTCACTCACTGACGAAGGTATACTATTACTGTAACTAGTTTATGAGTTTCAACAAAACAACACTCAGTCCGTGGACGCTGAAAAACTTAGCCATCAACAACATCACCTTAAAGCGTGGTAATGTTTTTGCTAATTCTATGCATATCTAATCGAACAGTTTAACATTAACTCTGAGCAACTCATTTGCTCACTCACTCACTCACTCACTCACTCACTCACTCACTCACTCACTCACTCACTCACTCACTCACTCACTCACTCACTCACTCACTCACTCACTCACTCACTCACTCACTCACTCACTCACTCACTCACTCACTCACTCACTCACACTCACTCACTCACTCACTCACTCACTCACTCACTCACTCACTCACTCACTCACTCACTCACTCACTCACTCACTCACTCACTCACTCACTCACTCACTCACTCACTCACTCACTCACTCACTCACTCACTCACTCACTCACTCACTCACTCACTCAATCACTCACTCACTCACTCACTCACTCACTGATTTACCCACTCACTCACTCATTCACTTACTCACTCAATCACTCACTCACTCACTAACATCAAAACAACATTAATCAACGCAACAACTCAACCGTGGTTATCACTATTCCAGGTGAAAAACACACTGATTTACCGGTTCAACGATGCGTAACCAAATGTTCTATAGACCGTCTCCATAAACATATAGCCGAACCTCAAGTTATTGAGCTTCCTGGTGTACAAGTGCAAAGTTGGAATGATAACTATTATAACTTTGAATTATTTAGTGATTTCAAATGTATGGGACTGGGATGCATAACAGCCGGCTGTTCGAATCAACTTAACCGTTCAATGTTATAGCATGCAATAATCATGTTCAGCTAGAGTTAACCCGGTGCTAAAAGTTGACGGGTCTGGAATTTTCTTACAGATTCTGAAATTTAGCTAAACAAAAATTTGGTTTCGATCGAAGTTGATTTTAGTATTTGTAAGTTATATATACATTTAATGTTTTCGTTAGTGCGATGTTTTATATCAATTAATTATGTAATATTGGCTGTTATATGATTACGCTTTGCCGCATCGTTACACTTCTTATTGGATGTAAAAACTTTGTAGAGAGAAAGAGAGAGAGAGAACATTTTGTGTTGTTGTTGTTTTTGCGTGCTATTTAGTCAATCAGTCAGTCAGTGAGTCAGTCAGTCAGTCAGTCAGTCAGTCAGTTAGTCAGTCAGTCAGTCAGTCAGTCAGTCAGTCAGTCAGTCAGTCAGTCAGTCAGTCAGTCAGTCAGTCAGTCAGTCAGTCAGTTAGTCAGTCAGTCAGTCTGCCGGTAGTTAGTAAACCCATGCCTTCTCTTATAAACCTAATCTTAACCGTGTGCTTCACTGAGTAATGTATGTACCTGCTATGCATTAATCATTCTCTCAACCAAGCTTTCAATCATACAGTCAACCAATCAGTCGTTTAAAAAACAATCAATCAAGCAACCAATAAATGAAGTTAGTCCGTCAGTCAGTCAATCTAACAATCATTCAGTCCGTCAATCAAATGGCTTTTCAGTCAATCAGCAAGCTTATCAGTTTGTCAGTAAAACTCGGTTCTCTAGATAGTGTAATCCTCATATTATGCTTCACTGCACATTATTCGCTCAATAAATAGATCATTTTCTCCAAAAACATGGCTCGTCCTTAATCATTCACTCAGGCAGTAGGTCAGTCAGTCAGTCGGTCATTCAGTCAGTCAGTCAGTCAGGCAGTCAGTCAGTCAGTTAGTGAGTCAGCCAGTCAGTCAGTCACTAAGTCAGTCAGTCAGTATGTAAGTCAAACGCAGGACCTTCTAGATGTCCCAGATTCTTCAACATGAATAAATCATTCTACCACCCAAGAAGGCTGTCAGTGTTGTAGTTCCGATAATAGTGTGCACACCCGATGTTAATTTTGTTGTTGTTGTTGTTGTTGTTGTTGTTGTTGTTGTTGTTGTTGTTGTTGTTGTTGTTGTTGTTGTTGTTGTTGTTGTTGTTTTATTTTGTTTTATACTTCACCAACAGGATATGTACCTTGCCCAAGCCCATACAGTTGATCATGAATAATAATCTTTTGGCAGTAAAATCGGCAAACATCAAAGAGCCATCCCTGATCATGAGCCACCATAATTTCCTGATACAATGACGGTCCCATAACCCAAGCTCGATCCATTCGAACACGCGTTCTAATAAAACACTAGCGAGTGAAAACGTTAGAAACAACTGAACTTCTTAAAGACTACGAGAAAATGAAATATAAATTTTCAAGTTTTCCGACAACTTTTTCATAACTGCAGTTTTCACACTCTGGGGGAACTTGCTTAACTGTAATCACTTTACTCGTCCGTTCATGGAAATTAGGACCGCATGACTCACGACACGATATATGGCGTTCTAAAGGGATTAGCAGACTGACTTTGCATGCGCATAGTTTCTCTGGATGATTTTTGAAACTCTTCCGTGTTCGATTTTTTCTGTCTACACAAAATCGAAGTGTCTGATACATCTGTAAATATTAGATTGCATGCAAAAAGTCATAAAACTCTAAAAAAGCACACGTCTGAAAATCAATATATGACGCTGTCCTATGTAGGTGGATAAGCCTGAAAATCTATCTAATATCCGGCGTTACCTGACTTTGCTGTCTGTGTTTTAGTGGGATATGACCTCGTCATGTTTCCGACTGTCTAGTGCGTAGGATGCCAGTCCCGAGAACTGGTGATCCTAGTTTGAAACCTGACTTGAGAACCGACCCATTCGTTGCTCTGGGTTTTCTGTATCACTCTGACCACTACGAGAACACCATTCTGATATGGTATTTATGTGTGTGCCAGTAATGAAGACCAGCGAAAAATCCTTTTTTAAGATGCTGTGTAAATAATTATCTCAGACTCGTTTCAATCGTTAAAAAAAACTAACCATCCTGAATGAAATCATCAAGAATGTTGCCTAGTTTGCATTCGACAAAAATATATAACGGATTGTAGCATTTTTTGCTGAATTTTCCCTATGCAATGGAGATGGACGTGAAATTTTTATGCGCGCCAAAAATGTTTTTGAAGATGAATTTTGGTGACTTGAAACAGGTTTACGCGAGCAAATTCTGACAACCAATAAACTGTGAACCAGCTATAACGAATTGGGCCTATGTACCCTTCAGAGGCTTCAATTTGTTGCGGAATTTCGTTTCATTATTTAGAACGACGGACGTCAAAAGCATAAAAAGTAGACCTGATTAATTTCGCTCGTTTGTCGTTCACATTAATGTTTTCGAAGCCCGATATTTTTATAGCCTATGCTGGGTTTCTGTTACTCAGGAAAGCTTTTTGCGCGCGTTCAAGTATATGAGAAAAAGACTTTCTATTCATGACGCTTGACAACAAAACATACAATTCTTTCCAAACCTAGTTCATTGTAAAATTGAAACGTCTCATAGAAAATTTCTCTGCTAATAAAAACTCTAAGCTATTTCAGTCTCAATAGGGTACAGAAAAAACAAAACAAGTGAATATAAATAGGGTTTATGAAAAATCAGATTAATGGATATGCTAATACAGCACTATCTTGGCCCAGCCGGTGTTGCCCTGAAGATGCATTCAAAGTAGACTAGAAATAGTCTCACGCATTTTTTGTAAAACTTTCGAAACACGTCAAACGAATTTCGATAAAAGAATTTTTTTCACATGACACTTGGACTTGGACATAAAAAATTTTGCGCTTAATTAATTGTATATGTGCATAACGTGGTGAAAGAAATAGTTTATGATAACAAGAAGAAACCTTGACCAGCCTGTAAGCTCTTAACATCCTATCAATGCATGCACACCTTATCTGTACATTTAAATAGGCATGCCATTCATCACTTATCAGGATTTAAAACTTGATTTCAAAATTGATTGCGCCATTTTTTGGCTTTAATCGAAATAAATTTTGTACAATTCCATTACATTAAAACGCAAACTGTTTATATGAGTTTAGACATTCTAGTAAAGCCTTGTGACGCATATTAGAAATCCTTGTAAAGCCTTATAATATTATTTAGTAATCTCTTTCACAGACACAGATTTATGTACATTAAATTCTAATCATTTTAGTTTTCCCATCTTCACATAAAACGTTTACGTGCATGCAGTCGTTAACTATGGGGAAATCCGGTTTATGTAGATATCAAAGATTCGGACAGTAGCCACAAACAGTAATGGGATTTCAGCAAACCTTTCTGACCACTACGAAAACACCCTTCTGACTTAATATTACTATGATGCCGTGATGGCTTCAATAATGAAGAAGTCCCAATGAAGATGAAGATTATTTTAAATTTTTGAATAACTTTTTTAAGTGGCAGTAAAAAATACACAAGTAAAACTTTGACAATTTCATTTTAATCTTAAGGGTACATTGTGAATGGATCTATAAATGGGTCCACGGACCACGTCAACGTAAACACGGCAATCAGTTAATGAGCTCAGTGCACTGGCGGACGAGTAAGGGGAAAACTGGAATTCCCTCTTTTGGGGGATCCAAAAAGTATAGTTTGTTCCCTTAGAGGTAGGTAAAAAGGCCCTATTTCGGCAAATGCCCACTTCCCTCTTTGGAATGATTATCCTCCCTTTGGAGGTTTGGCTCGTCCGCTCGTGTTTCATGGTGCATCGGCTAAGTTTGCCCTCATAATAATAATTTGTACCTGTACATGTTTTGATCTTGAGACGAACCATCAAACCAGCAGGGTTCGGATGATTATTATTTTACGCTCAAGTCAAAGATGAGATATGTATAGCATTCTCTTCAGCCTGTCAGTTAGTGAGTCAGTCAGTCTGTCAGTCAGTCAGTCAGTCAGTCAGGCAGTCAGTCAGTAAGTCAGTCAGTCAGTCAGTCAGTCAGTCAGTAAGTCAGTCAGTCAGTCAGTCAGTTAGCCAGTCAGTCTGTATGTCTATATGTCAATCAGTCAGTCAATCAGTCAGTCAGTCAGTCAGTTAGCCAGTCAGTCTGTATGTCTATATGTCAATTAGTCAGTCAGTGTCAGTCAGTCATTCCGTGAGTCTGCCACTCAGTAACTACATAATGCTGCTTCGGCTTAGTTGGCCTTCTAATAATCTCCACCTATTCGCATCTCAAGACGAACCATCAAGGTTCATATCCTTATTAATCCGAACCATCAAGGTTCATATCCTTATTAATCCGTTCAAATAAGAATCGTTTTTAATATATCATTCGCGGTTGATCATAAAATTGTTTTTATATTTATCTATATATATATTATATGATTTTCATATTGTAATTTTATTTTTATAAACTCTATCCAGAACTTTTTGGCGCGAACTTTGAATTGAGAAAAACTGATTTTGACATGCATTCAGTTACAAAACTTTTCTACAAGCAAACTTTTGTTCGAATTCAGTTCCCTAACTAATTGAGATTGCTATAGAAAAGATATTTTGATAAAAAGATTGTCTAGCTATGTAAGCTATCTCATAAATAATATTGGGATTAGAGTGGCTGTCTGGCTGACGGATAATACACGCGTCCCAGGATTGATGTGCTAACCAAAATAGGGTATATAAAGTCGAAGATGAATTACTCCGGAGTCCGGACCGAATATACTAGAAAGTTTCTGTTCATTATGAAAAAAGGTCGGATTAAAATTTGACTCAGTTTCATTAGGGCCAGGCCTCAGACATTCTTACAAAGCATGAACAAATCTGACGAGAAGGAGTGGAAACGTGGATTCTCCTCCTCTGGCGTTTTTTTACTAGGATTAGTTTCGATTTGATCGGCACCATTCGAAAAAGTTGTTGCTGCGGAAAACATTGTAATCATGGTTAGAAAGGAATTGCTACCAACGGTGATCTGATGTGTCATAAAACTCAAGGAAGAAATACGTTTTACGTTTTAGTGTTTTGTTCCATATTGATCCCGTCCACTATCATAGCAGTCTCAATTGATTGGAGACTAAATTTAAAATCCAGCAGTTTTTTAAACCAAAATTTGGGGTGCTTACTATTCTATCGATCTATCTCTTCTATCAAGGAAATCAGGTTGTTTAGTTGCCCGTAATATTCACTAGAACCTCATCAATCTCATTCTTGGATCTCTGGAATTCAAACATAAAATGTTGGGGTGCTTACTATTTAACTATTTGAACATTGAAATATCGGCTGCATACATGACTGGCAGTTCAACTCCCATCCACCAAATATCCCAATGCTATAACATGCAATCATCATGTTTTGTTGCCCAGCCGAACAATACATAGGTCGTCGGTTCGAATTCTACCAGCAATTCGAGTTTTCTACCTTCTTGACTGGATTAAAAATCGTCTGTCACTATAATCTAATTAATCATACTATAACGTGCAATCATGTGTTTCGCTGGTTCGAGCTCCCGAGAACAATCGAGTGGAAACCATTTCAAGACTCTGCAGAGTAACATGTACATTCAAACATTCCAGCTTGAGTGAGTGAGTGAGTGAAAGAGTGAATGAGTCAGTGAGGGAGTGAGTGAGGTAGTGAAACATGAACTTCTCATGAACGACTTAAAAGATATTATGTCATACAGCTGATGAGTTGATTTGAATTTAGCTTCTTAATCAACATCCTGGCAGTAATGTTTTACGGTATGGAGAGCTGAAAAGTCTGCTTTTTCACTACAGATTCTCGAAATAATCTTTATAACAGGCAATCATTTTGATCAGAGACTTGCTCATAATGGTGCGAGACTTATAAGTTAAAATAGCATTTAGCACTTTTAAGTACTAATAGCATTTTAAGCATTTAGCACTTAGAACACTATTACAGTAGCATTTAGCATAGCAGTTGATTAATCATTTTGGATTTTTCACAGACAGTTTTATCGGAAACAAAAAAGAACTGTTCTTGTTTTCCGACACTTTTTTCCTTAACAACCTTTCAGTTGAACTTTATTTTTCCTGAATTTTGTACGCTTATTTTCAGGTTTTCAAACAGTAAAATGATGGATAAAGTTATTGATTATTTAATTGCCATTACGGACACGGTAATATGGTGGACTCTACCGGCTTTAGTGGTAATCGGAATTATGGGCAACCTGTTTACTGTTTGGTTGATTCGCGTCGTGAAGGCTCTCAGGTCTTGCTTACTCACTCACTCACTCACTCACTTACTCACTCAATCACTCACTCACTCACTGACTCACTCACTCACTTACTTACTCAATCACTCACTCACTCACTCAACCACTCACTCACTCACTCACTCATTCACTCATTCACTCACTCACTCACTCAATCACTCACTCACTCACACACTCACTCACTCACTCACTCACTTAATCACTCAGGGCAAGACCGCCAAATATTTATCTCGCGTTCATCGCCGCCTCCGATGCCTGTTTTCTTATCGGCTTACTTCCTCAATGCCTGATATCGATGGGTTTGATTGATGTGACTCGGGTAAGTGACTGATTCAGTGAGTGACTGATTCAGTGAGTGAGTGAGTGAGTGAGTGAGTGAGTGAGTGAGTGAGTGAGCGAGTGAGTGAGCGAGTGAGTAAGTGAGTGAGTTAGTGAGTGAGGGGGCAAGTGAGTGAAAGACTGAAAGAGTCAGTGAGTGATTCAGAGAGTAAGTAAGTGAGTGAGTTAGTGAGTGAGTGAATGGGTGAGTGAGTGAGTGAGTGAGTGAATGGGTGAGTGAGTGAGTGAATGGGTGAGTGAGTGAGTCCGTCCGTGAGTGAGTGAGTGAGTGATTCATTGCAGATGCTATGCACCATACCACTATTTCTACTCAACAGTTCCTGTATGATGTCGGCATGGTTGATATCGTTACTGGCCGTGGAAAGATGTGTTGTGGTGACGAAAAGAATGCCTCGAGCTCTGGCCGACTCACCCAGTGTTCACGTTGGTTATAGCCGATCTAGGGTTTCTTGTTACTTTAAAAGTTTCTTGGCGCTCAGTTTGAATCGAAGGATTCAATTACATAGTATCAAGCTATAAAACGAGCGTGTTTATGGACTCAATTTTTAATTCTTTGATTTTTTGCTGTTTTTTACGTTTGCTTCTCTGTTGCGACATCAATTACAATAATTTTTCTTGACAATAATACCATAAGCTCTAGCCGACTCACCCAGTGTTCACGTTGTTTATAGTCGACCCAGTTTTTCTTGTTACTCAGAAAGTTTTTGGTGCGCAGTTTGAAATCAAATGAGTTTCAGATTTTTGAGAATTTTTTTCACATGAGCCTACGAACGTTGCGAATTATTCATTGCCAATGTACGAAACAACCGGTTCAGGGAATAATTTTTAGAAGGAAATTCCTTGACCAAGCTATAAAAAAGTTTTCGCAACGGTTCCAAATATTTTTTGGTTTCTCTAATGTTCGTTCACATGTAGTCTGTGTTATCATCGAACATATTCTACCCAACAGCTTAATGATGTTACCAATACCATGAGTTCAAACCGACTTTCTCTGTTCGAAATAAATTTCAGATTTTTTTTGAAAATTGAAAAAATATGTTTCAGGAAGGTACGTGGTACGTATACAGTTTCTTAGCTAGTTCTTCAGTTTCTTATAACCAAATAACAGACACAATCAATTTCAGAGATCTATGGTACTGGCACTAGCGATGATGCCATTTCCGTTCCTATTGAATACCACGGTGTTTATTACCAGTACTGCGTCCGAGATGCAAGTCGGACGTCTTGGTTATCTCACTCACTCACTCACTCACTCACTCACTCACTCACTCACTCACTCACTCACTCACTCAATGTCTACTCACTCACTCACTCACTCACTCACTCACTCACTCACTGCAGATGCCAACTCAACGCTCAACACCACGCGAATGGAGTGTTATACGGACCCGCAATACCTGATGTTGGCCGAAGCTATGAATATCGCCGACTTCGTTCTAGCATTCCTTCTGCCATTGATTATCGTCAATGTCGCCAATTTGGTCGTTTTCTGTCATTTACGACGGAAAAGAGCCCTGCTAAATATGGTTAGTGAGTGCAGTGAGTGAATGAATGAATGAGTGTGTGAATAAGTAAGTGAGTGAGTGAGTGAGTGAGTGAGTGAGTGAGTGAACACTTCATTTTATTCATGTTTCACGCTCAGGGTAAAGACGCGGACAATCGTTCATTGGACGGCTCTAATACCAAAGACACTGATCTTTTGCGACGACATGTACATCAACGATTTAAAGTCAGACAGAAGCAGCAGCTAGCAGGTTGATGACTGACCGACTGATTGACCGACTGATTCGTTTACTGACTGAATAACTGACCAGTTGACTGACTAACTCATTCACTCACTCACTCACTCAATCACTCAAAGTCATCCACACTCACTCATTCACCCAAACTTACTCAATCACTTACTCACTATCAGGCATTCTGGTCGTCGTCCCCACGATCTTCCTCGGTCTCAACCTGCCCAGCTATACGATGAGGATGGTACACTTCCTGATCATGGACCCTGTACCATTGACCGTACTGTTCCACAAACTCTTCACCTATCTGCACTATGTCAACTTTGCCATCAACTTCGCCGTATACTCGTTTGCCAGTCGGAGCTTCCAGTCAGCCGCTCCAGCAGCTCTGAAGTACCTGATCTTGGGCATGCCCATCGAGAACCATCTGAATGATACGGATTTTGGTGAGTGTGTGCAGTGAGTCATTATCTCAGTCAGTCAGTCAGTCAGTTAGCCAAACATATTCAGTCAGTTACATAATCAGTCAGTCTGTCACTCTGTCAATTAATTAGTCAGTGTGTCAGTCTTTTAGTCCGTCAATCAATCAGTCATTTATTCAGTAAATCAAACAGTCAATCAGCCAGTCATTCAGTCAATCAGTCAGTCAGCGAGTCAGTCATTCATTAATTCAGGCACCTCCATCATGCACACCTATATGCAGCATCGTATCAATCTCATGTACAAATCGGCTCCTTCAACGGGCGGGCCCAACAGTTTGAACCAACCAAAGCGCTCTGTATCCTTAAAAGGTTATGTATCTGGTTAAGACATTATCACCTTATCAGAAACTGATTGTATGTGAAAAAGCCCGCATAAACCATAGTAAGTCACAAGAACACACACAAAATAAGCAATGAGATCAGCACGTTACTCCTAGTCTATGTCTGCACAAAAACACACACGATAATTTCACATGTAAATGGTCAATTTTCCACTATGAACAGAAACATTGAACCAGCTTCATCTTGCAGATCATGCAACCTTTTCAACATTGGTCGGTGGGAGTCCGTCCCTGCCAATGGAGAGTGTGAACGCCATTCACCGATATCGTACGTCGGGCCGAGGTCAGTGAGTGAGTGAGTGAGTGAGTGAGTGAGTGAGTGAGTGAGTGAGTGAAGTCACTCTGACAGTCGATCAGTGAGTCAGCCAGTCATTGATCATTGACGATTCAGGCACCGAAAGCGGCCACAACGACAGCATTAATCGTCAACTGGACCTCCCGGTTAACAAGTACCATTCCAAGTCCTTAGGAGGTGCCGAGTGTCGGTCAATGGAAACCTTGCAGTACTTGAACACACAACAACAGGGAAAGAGGATTGTAAAACAAACATTTTTATGATGTACAACAACAACAATACAACAATTTGAAATACGTCAATAAAAAACATCAATAAAATAACGACGACAGCAACAAGAATAAGAAGAAACGCAACAACAACAATAACAACAACAACAACAACAACAACAGGTGTTTGAGGTTTGAGGTCGAGAGGAACGACAGCTCGACAATTAGAACGGAACTTTTTTGTGATCGGAACATACATGATTCAATATTTTTTTATGATGTATGATGTATGCATTAACAAATACTTACCTATAACTTTTTTTAATTTCTACATAACCATATGTGATTTGAACTAAATATCTGCAAACAAATTGTCCGCAATTTGAAAAATATAAACATGACATATTCAATTTCATAGTGGCATGGCATAACTACTATAGTGCGTTTATTGGGTTACGACTTTTTGTGGGACACTCCACTCCATATATGCCCATAAAAACCCCTCACTCATGCTCAAATAATGTGCACGTCTGTCCGTTCGATGGGGTAAATTAATCTACTTTAATTAGACCAAAAACCACCTCATTCCACATGATCACAAGTGGCTTCTTCGATCATGGAAAAAATAATTTTTTGATAGTATTTGGGTGTGTTTGGGTAACACTATAGAATAGGAAAATTTTAATTTGTTGTTATCTTGTTAACTTAATTAGAAAAAATAGTTTCGAAAACAAAAAAAGTATTGCATGTCTAGTAATAAACATAAACAACGGTACTATGAAAGAAATACGAACGAAGTTTGAATTTTGAAAAGTAAATGTCAAAAAATATATGTATCGAATGTTAAAGGTTTCCTGTTATCAAAATTTAGTCGAGAGCGCACCAAAATCAGTTCTGAGTTTTTCTGAGTAACGGAAAACCACAAATAAACTAAAATAAATTAGCGTCAACGGTAAGCGGAAATATAAAAAACAGCAACAATGAGCACTTTTTTAAATAAAAGCTATATACAAAGAACAAAAAATATGAAAAAGAGGCTATGCTAAGCTATCTCCTTCACTAACGTAAAGTCTATGTTCGGAACTATGCCGTTTTTTATTACATCTTGGTTGCATGTATCTATCGCAATTAATTTTGTGCTCACATGTAACCAGTCTGTTAATTGACCGATAAAGCAATGATGATGACTAAGCCTAAGCCGTACAAACAATCAAATGGTAAGTAGCTGTCGTTGGGTCACACGAATTCTGACAAAAAACCGGTACAGTTAACAAATATGCCTGCCAGGAGATGGGCTACTGTTATTAGTGGATCTTGCTGAAGCTGTGGCATCTTGAGGTGCGATGTTAATGGAAATAAATTGAAGCTTGGGAAACTATGTTGGTTCTTTCCTTTCAACCAGGTGACCTAAGTAATGCTACATGAAGGCAGGCCGTTCCTCATTGGAAAAGCCCGTCATGCGCCATACTTCTCGGCAAAAACATGTACCCCTGCCCAAGCAAGCGCACTCACTCACTCACTCACTCACTCACTTACTCACTCCCTCACTCACTCACTCACTCATTCACTCACTCACTCATTCACTCACTCACTCACTCACTCACTCACTCACTCACTCACTCACTCACTCACTCACTCCCTCACTTACTCACTCCCTCACTCACTCACTCACTCACTCACTCACTCACTCACTCACTCACTCACTCACTCACTCACTCACTCACTCACTCACTCACTCACTCACTCACTCACCCACTCACTCACTCACCCACTCACTCACTCACTCACTCACTCACTCACTCACTCACTCACTCACTCACTCACTCACTCACTCACTCACTCACTCACTCACTCACTCACTCACTCACTCACTCACTCACTCACTCACTCACTTACTCATTCACTCACTCACTCACTCACTCACTCACTCACTCACTCACTCACTCACTCACTCACTCACTCTCTCACTCACTCACTCACTAACTCAATCTCTCACTCACTCACTCACTCGCTCACTCACTCACTAACTCACTCATTCAACCACTAACTCACTCACTCCATCAAATTCTTGTTGCCACAGTTTGAACTCTAATTCAAATCAAACATTTGTGCAACGTGAAAAGTTTTTACAATACAGATTTCTTGGTTTGCTGATTATTTTGTTTGCGCTAACGAGTCCATCGAAAGTTTGCGAAATTTTTTTATTTAATTTTATTAATTTCTGTGAAAATTTTGCTTTTTTTCGTTAAAAAAATTAAATGCTGAAGCAGTAAATCAGTTAGCATCATAAGTTATGAAAGACGTTGGGTGGCTGTACTTCCGGCTCAAAATATTCAAAACCAGCTGAAAACGTTTTGCGCCGGTAATCGCGACCCGTCGACCGGTCGACCCGTCGACCGAGATCGGTCGACCGGCCATTTGGAGGTTTTTAGGCTGCCTACATAGCTGGATAGGTTTAGAAGGCTAGGCATGAGCATCAAAATTAGGTTTCTGTGTAGGCTTAGGCTTAAGCTTAGGTTTTTGCGATAGGCTCGAGCGCTACGCGCCCGAGCCCATACAAAAACCTAAGCCTAAGCCTAAGCCTACACAGAAACCTAATTTTGATGCTCACACCTGCCAAACTGTTAGTATAGTGCTCCAGAATAACTTTTGTAAACTTAAGTCGGTGCTAGGAACTAAGCCGAAGCCGTACAAACAATATCAAAATTCTGGGTCGACGGGTCGACGGGTCGACGGGTCGACGGGTCGCGATAGCCGTTTTGCGCTTCTATTTATGCAAAATGTTAAAATATATTCATAAATATTAGTCATTCTTTTTAGACACATTAACCTTTATCATCATGAGTCGTCGAGGTGGCAATGGAGGTCGACGTGATTTCAAGCAGATGACAAGAAATGTTGGTTTCGAAAATTTGTTCAGAAAGTTACTTTTTCTTCTTGGTTAAGCTTTTTGCAATAACTTATCGGCTGGGCGTATGCTAACTTTTTCTTACTGCCTCGGGACCGGCCCCCGGCCGTATATCTCAGTGGGTTGAGTTGATTATTTGACTTTGGATCTCCGGGGCCCGGGTTCGTTTCTCGGCTGCTGAGTGCTGAGTTAGGGTTAGGTTATGGCGGCTGATCAGCTTAGCTATACATGTTGAACAGACCAGGACAATTACTGAAACACCTCATGCCGCACCTATGTGGTTCAGGTTCATCAATATGTTTTTTTCAGATGAACTCGGTATGGAATTCGCGACGCAATGACGATGAGTTCGATGCGGACGGCGACTTTGATACCAGCGGAGTGAGTTTCATCTAATTGTATTATTACAAAACCAATTATTAGTACTGTTCTGTTTCCAAATAGGATCAATAATAGAGTTTTTGATAAACAGCTTAGGAATTCATCATATTGTGGATGGTTCAAGATGGATGAAACCGTTATCTTGAGTAACAAACTTGACTTTTTTTAATTTTTATTTTATATTTTTGACAGATCAATTTTAAAGTTGATTTATGTTTCTTAATCTTATTTGAGGATGGCAAAACGGGCTGTTTCGGTGGCCGCAACATGCAGTCTAATCGTCGACGTTACAATGGCAATGGGAGTGGTGGTGGTCAGGGAACGTCGGGCACGGGTGGCTTTCAAAATGGTTGTTGTTATTTTATTTGCCGAAATATTTGTTTTGAACATATAAAATGTTTAATTATTGTTTATCAACAAAGGAATGGTTCTGAAAGGTGTTATGAAATTATTAAGATTCTAGATTGACTGATATGATAAGTTTAGGGGGGTGAAGTTAACTCGGAGAAATGTGGCGGCTGTTGGCAGTAACAACTGATGACCTGAGTTGTTTGTCCTTGTAGTGTAGTGTAGTAATTGCTTTTATTGTGAGACTACAAAGACGTCAAGTGGTGTGTGAGTGTCAAACCGATTCCGTGGATTTTCGTGTGAGAAAAATCGTTTTTTAAACGGGATATATAGTTTTTTCGCGATTCTCCGTGGCAACTGGATAGCAAGCACCATTAAACCGCGGCTAATTCAGGCGGCGGCAGAAGAAATAATCACTACAACGGTGGGAGTGGTGGTAAGTCAGGTGGGTGTGCAGTGATCATCAAACAAAATTATTGTCTAGTAAAAATAAAATATCTCCAGGGTTTTCAATAATTATGCGGCCCGAAATTACTGTCTCGGCGGTGGTCAACTTTTTGTGGTCCTTCTTGTTTATCAGTTTCATAGTTTTGATATGTTTTTGACATAATGGCAGTGGATAACGATTATTTCAAACGAACATTCTGTCTTTTTTATGTGCCACACTCACACAACCCACCATCGCTTGCAAAATAACTCACGGCAGGGGTGGGCCGGGTTTTGCAGGGGGAGGGGGGTAGCCGACCGAAAACCCCGTCCTACCCGCCCTGTCCGAAAAGTGGGGGGGGGGCAAGGTCGGGTAGGAGGGGGGGGGGGGTAGGAAAGTATTTTTTCGCAAAAAAGCTTCGTTTTTTGTTCGTTTTTGCTAAAAAAATCTTCTATTATAGGGTATAAACATCACATGTACCGGTTTTTTCAGGTTTTAACCAATAAAATTAACCCAGAAAACGTGTTTGTTCGAAAAAAAATTCTCACAGCCAAAAATTTTTGAAAAATGAGCCTCAAAATCGAGGTTTTGAGGCCGATTTTCTCAAAAAATTTCGAGTAGGGGGGGGAGGGGGTAGGCGACCTAAATGATAGGATGGTACACTTCCTGATCATGGACCCTGTACCATTGACCGTACTGTTCCACAAACTCTTCACCTAACTGCACTATGTCAACTTTGCCATCAACTTCGCCGTATACTCGTTTGCCAGTCGGAGCTTCCAGTCAGCCGCTCCAGCAGCTCTGAAGTACCTGATCTTGGGCATGCCCATCGAGAACCATCTGAATGATACGGATTTTGGTGAGTGTGTGCAGTGAGTCATTATCTCAGTCAGTCAGTCAGTCAGTTAGCCAAACATATTCAGTCAGTTACATAATCAGTCAGTCTGTCACTCTGTCAATTAATTAGTCAGTGTGTCAGTCTTTTAGTCCGTCAATCAATCAGTCATTTATTCAGTAAATCAAACAGTCAATCAGCCAGTCATTCAGTCAATCAGTCAGTCAGCGAGTCAGTCATTCATTAATTCAGGCACCTCCATCATGCACACCTATATGCAGCATCGTATCAATCTCATGTACAAATCGGCTCCTTCAACGGGCGGGCCCAACAGTTTGAACCAACCAAAGCGCTCTGTATCCTTAAAAGGTTATGTATCTGGTTAAGACATTATCACCTTATCAGAAACTGATTGTATGTGAAAAAGCCCGCATAAACCATAGTAAGTCACAAGAACACACACAAAATAAGCAATGAGATCAGCACGTTACTCCTAGTCTATGTCTGCACAAAAACACACACGATAATTTCACATGTAAATGGTCAATTTTCCACTATGAACAGAAACATTGAACCAGCTTCATCTTGCAGATCATGCAACCTTTTCAACATTGGTCGGTGGGAGTCCGTCCCTGCCAATGGAGAGTGTGAACGCCATTCACCGATATCGTACGTCGGGCCGAGGTCAGTGAGTGAGTGAGTGAGTGAGTGAGTGAGTGAGTGAGTGAGTGAGTGAAGTCACTCTGACAGTCGATCAGTGAGTCAGCCAGTCATTGATCATTGACGATTCAGGCACCGAAAGCGGCCACAACGACAGCATTAATCGTCAACTGGACCTCCCGGTTAACAAGTACCATTCCAAGTCCTTAGGAGGTGCCGAGTGTCGGTCAATGGAAACCTTGCAGTACTTGAACACACAACAACAGGGAAAGAGGATTGTAAAACAAACATTTTTATGATGTACAACAACAACAATACAACAATTTGAAATACGTCAATAAAAAACATCAATAAAATAACGACGACAGCAACAAGAATAAGAAGAAACGCAACAACAACAATAACAACAACAACAACAACAACAACAGGTGTTTGAGGTTTGAGGTCGAGAGGAACGACAGCTCGACAATTAGAACGGAACTTTTTTGTGATCGGAACATACATGATTCAATATTTTTTTATGATGTATGATGTATGCATTAACAAATACTTACCTATAACTTTTTTTAATTTCTACATAACCATATGTGATTTGAACTAAATATCTGCAAACAAATTGTCCGCAATTTGAAAAATATAAACATGACATATTCAATTTCATAGTGGCATGGCATAACTACTATAGTGCGTTTATTGGGTTACGACTTTTTGTGGGACACTCCACTCCATATATGCCCATAAAAACCCCTCACTCATGCTCAAATAATGTGCACGTCTGTCCGTTCGATGGGGTAAATTAATCTACTTTAATTAGACCAAAAACCACCTCATTCCACATGATCACAAGTGGCTTCTTCGATCATGGAAAAAATAATTTTTTGATAGTATTTGGGTGTGTTTGGGTAACACTATAGAATAGGAAAATTTTAATTTGTTGTTATCTTGTTAACTTAATTAGAAAAAATAGTTTCGAAAACAAAAAAAGTATTGCATGTCTAGTAATAAACATAAACAACGGTACTATGAAAGAAATACGAACGAAGTTTGAATTTTGAAAAGTAAATGTCAAAAAATATATGTATCGAATGTTAAAGGTTTCCTGTTATCAAAATTTAGTCGAGAGCGCACCAAAATCAGTTCTGAGTTTTTCTGAGTAACGGAAAACCACAAATAAACTAAAATAAATTAGCGTCAACGGTAAGCGGAAATATAAAAAACAGCAACAATGAGCACTTTTTTTAAATAAAAGCTATATACAAAGAACAAAAAATATGAAAAAGAGGCTATGCTAAGCTATCTCCTTCACTAACGTAAAGTCTATGTTCGGAACTATGCCGTTTTTTATTACATCTTGGTTGCATGTATCTATCGCAATTAATTTTGTGCTCACATGTAACCAGTCTGTTAATTGACCGATAAAGCAATGATGATGACTAAGCCTAAGCCGTACAAACAATCAAATGGTAAGTAGCTGTCGTTGGGTCACACGAATTCTGACAAAAAACCGGTACAGTTAACAAATATGCCTGCCAGGAGATGGGCTACTGTTATTAGTGGATCTTGCTGAAGCTGTGGCATCTTGAGGTGCGATGTTAATGGAAATAAATTGAAGCTTGGGAAACTATGTTGGTTCTTTCCTTTCAACCAGGTGACCTAAGTAATGCTACATGAAGGCAGGCCGTTCCTCATTGGAAAAGCCCGTCATGCGCCATACTTCTCGGCAAAAACATGTACCCCTGCCCAAGCAAGCGCACTCACTCACTCACTCACTCACTCACTTACTCACTCCCTCACTCACTCACTCACTCATTCACTCACTCACTCATTCACTCACTCACTCACTCACTCACTCACTCACTCACTCACTCACTCACTCACTCACTCCCTCACTTACTCACTCCCTCACTCACTCACTCACTCACTCACTCACTCACTCACTCACTCACTCACTCACTCACTCACTCACTCACTCACTCACTCACTCACTCACTCACTCACCCACTCACTCACTCACCCACTCACTCACTCACTCACTCACTCACTCACTCACTCACTCACTCACTCACTCACTCACTCACTCACTCACTCACTCACTCACTCACTCACTCACTCACTCACTCACTCACTCACTCACTCACTTACTCATTCACTCACTCACTCACTCACTCACTCACTCACTCACTCACTCACTCACTCACTCACTCACTCTCTCACTCACTCACTCACTAACTCAATCTCTCACTCACTCACTCACTCGCTCACTCACTCACTAACTCACTCATTCAACCACTAACTCACTCACTCCATCAAATTCTTGTTGCCACAGTTTGAACTCTAATTCAAATCAAACATTTGTGCAACGTGAAAAGTTTTTACAATACAGATTTCTTGGTTTGCTGATTATTTTGTTTGCGCTAACGAGTCCATCGAAAGTTTGCGAAATTTTTTTATTTAATTTTATTAATTTCTGTGAAAATTTTGCTTTTTTTCGTTAAAAAAATTAAATGCTGAAGCAGTAAATCAGTTAGCATCATAAGTTATGAAAGACGTTGGGTGGCTGTACTTCCGGCTCAAAATATTCAAAACCAGCTGAAAACGTTTTGCGCCGGTAATCGCGACCCGTCGACCGGTCGACCCGTCGACCGAGATCGGTCGACCGGCCATTTGGAGGTTTTTAGGCTGCCTACATAGCTGGATAGGTTTAGAAGGCTAGGCATGAGCATCAAAATTAGGTTTCTGTGTAGGCTTAGGCTTAAGCTTAGGTTTTTGCGATAGGCTCGAGCGCTACGCGCCCGAGCCCATACAAAAACCTAAGCCTAAGCCTAAGCCTACACAGAAACCTAATTTTGATGCTCACACCTGCCAAACTGTTAGTATAGTGCTCCAGAATAACTTTTGTAAACTTAAGTCGGTGCTAGGAACTAAGCCGAAGCCGTACAAACAATATCAAAATTCTGGGTCGACGGGTCGACGGGTCGACGGGTCGACGGGTCGCGATAGCCGTTTTGCGCTTCTATTTATGCAAAATGTTAAAATATATTCATAAATATTAGTCATTCTTTTTAGACACATTAACCTTTATCATCATGAGTCGTCGAGGTGGCAATGGAGGTCGACGTGATTTCAAGCAGATGACAAGAAATGTTGGTTTCGAAAATTTGTTCAGAAAGTTACTTTTTCTTCTTGGTTAAGCTTTTTGCAATAACTTATCGGCTGGGCGTATGCTAACTTTTTCTTACTGCCTCGGGACCGGCCCCCGGCCGTATATCTCAGTGGGTTGAGTTGATTATTTGACTTTGGATCTCCGGGGCCCGGGTTCGTTTCTCGGCTGCTGAGTGCTGAGTTAGGGTTAGGTTATGGCGGCTGATCAGCTTAGCTATACATGTTGAACAGACCAGGACAATTACTGAAACACCTCATGCCGCACCTATGTGGTTCAGGTTCATCAATATGTTTTTTTCAGATGAACTCGGTATGGAATTCGCGACGCAATGACGATGAGTTCGATGCGGACGGCGACTTTGATACCAGCGGAGTGAGTTTCATCTAATTGTATTATTACAAAACCAATTATTAGTACTGTTCTGTTTCCAAATAGGATCAATAATAGAGTTTTTGATAAACAGCTTAGGAATTCATCATATTGTGGATGGTTCAAGATGGATGAAACCGTTATCTTGAGTAACAAACTTGACTTTTTTTAATTTTTATTTTATATTTTTGACAGATCAATTTTAAAGTTGATTTATGTTTCTTAATCTTATTTGAGGATGGCAAAACGGGCTGTTTCGGTGGCCGCAACATGCAGTCTAATCGTCGACGTTACAATGGCAATGGGAGTGGTGGTGGTCAGGGAACGTCGGGCACGGGTGGCTTTCAAAATGGTTGTTGTTATTTTATTTGCCGAAATATTTGTTTTGAACATATAAAATGTTTAATTATTGTTTATCAACAAAGGAATGGTTCTGAAAGGTGTTATGAAATTATTAAGATTCTAGATTGACTGATATGATAAGTTTAGGGGGGTGAAGTTAACTCGGAGAAATGTGGCGGCTGTTGGCAGTAACAACTGATGACCTGAGTTGTTTGTCCTTGTAGTGTAGTGTAGTAATTGCTTTTATTGTGAGACTACAAAGACGTCAAGTGGTGTGTGAGTGTCAAACCGATTCCGTGGATTTTCGTGTGAGAAAAATCGTTTTTTAAACGGGATATATAGTTTTTTCGCGATTCTCCGTGGCAACTGGATAGCAAGCACCATTAAACCGCGGCTAATTCAGGCGGCGGCAGAAGAAATAATCACTACAACGGTGGGAGTGGTGGTAAGTCAGGTGGGTGTGCAGTGATCATCAAACAAAATTATTGTCTAGTAAAAATAAAATATCTCCAGGGTTTTCAATAATTATGCGGCCCGAAATTACTGTCTCGGCGGTGGTCAACTTTTTGTGGTCCTTCTTGTTTATCAGTTTCATAGTTTTGATATGTTTTTGACATAATGGCAGTGGATAACGATTATTTCAAACGAACATTCTGTCTTTTTTATGTGCCACACTCACACAACCCACCATCGCTTGCAAAATAACTCACGGCAGGGGTGGGCCGGGTTTTGCAGGGGGAGGGGGGTAGCCGACCGAAAACCCCGTCCTACCCGCCCTGTCCGAAAAGTGGGGGGGGGGGGCAAGGTCGGGTAGGAGGGGGGGGGTAGGAAAGTATTTTTTCGCAAAAAAGCTTCGTTTTTTGTTCGTTTTTGCTAAAAAAATCTTCTATTATAGGGTATAAACATCACATGTACCGGTTTTTTCAGGTTTTAACCAATAAAATTAACCCAGAAAACGTGTTTGTTCGAAAAAAAATTCTCACAGCCAAAAATTTTTGAAAAATGAGCCTCAAAATCGAGGTTTTGAGGCCGATTTTCTCAAAAAATTTCGAGTAGGGGGGGAGGGGGTAGGCGACCTAAATTTTTGTCTAGGGGGGAGGGGTAGGCTACCCGCCGACCCTGAAAAGTGGGGGGGGGGGTAACCCCCCCAGCGGCCCGCCCCTGACTCACGGGATTAACTAACTTAACATCTAACGTTTATTATGTTTTGTGTACAACATTCGGGTTTGAGAAGTTTTTTTGTACTTGGGTGAAATTACCTCCAGCTCCAGTACCTTCAAGGCATCGTACCCCTTAACTTAATGTGATTAAAAAAGTCTCATGTAGTCACTCATCTTTCCCCATCCATTCTAACTTGGGTAAAATCACCCTTTTATTGCCCTCTGGTTTTTTCTCAGACTATACCAATAAAAGTAAAAATTAAGGAAAAATAAAATTATATATATTTTTGCAGGCATGCAACGTATGGCATCGTCCATTCTGCGTCGGGTGGGGCTGAGAGGCGGAAACCAGCAACCGCGCGGACCTGGTGGCTATGCAGGTTGGGCTAAGATTTTTTGGATTATTCTACTAATCAATTATTGTTTCTAAATTAATAATTATTTTAACATGTAATTGTTAACCTAACCGTTTCTTCATCTGTAATTATTGTTGTGTGATCTATTCAGTTGCCTTCGTTATTGTAATTTCGGTTGTTGCCAAAAATGAGAATAATTGGGTCTTATATTGGAATATTTTGACTGTACAAAAATAATGGTTTGCAGCTCAAGATGATGAAGATAAAGACACAAAACCAATTAAAGTAGAGTTGGCTTCTTCTGCTGTGATCAGCCTAAAGTCAAGATTATTGAAGATCAAAAGAGAACATGCGACTCGCGGTAATTTGTTTCAAAATACGGGACATTTTCCTTATTAGTTCTGGCGTGACATGACAATCAACTTTAAATAATAATAATAGCAATGGCGAGTAAACTTCAAGGATGAATTAATATTACGTACAATACAGTTTGTGATTGTGTAAATATTGTGGATTATTAGAAAATGATTTTTTACTTTGCTGTTCAACATTCAGATCGCCGCGCCGAGCTGAACGCACGCACGGTGGCTGGCACGAGCAATATGGTCATGTGGAATATGATCAAGGTGAGCATATCGTATTTAAATCTAGTGATAATTAACAAAGTAACTAGTAAAAAATTCGATTATTTTTTTGTATTTTCTCTGAAGGGGATAACAGATAACGCGATAAAGCATGTTTGAGCTCTTATGCATCATACACGCATTGTGTTTTGAAACGTTTTTCTTAATTCTTGTACCACTTAATGGAGCTTGGAGCTATAGCTTTGAACAAAAAAATTGGGCTAATTGAACCGAGAATCAGTTGTTTGATTTTTTGTATCTGAAAAAATATGATTTTATTTATTAGTTCAGTATTGCCAATTTCAAGGTACTGCGCGCCAAACGATACGGCAAAGAGTGGATACTGCGCGCCATCGGTGACTTTGTGGAGAATGATCCCGACTACATACCGTTGCTCTTCAAGTTCGTCGACAACGATGCACACTTCTACATTGAGAATGATGAGGTTAGTGCAATATTTTATTCGAAAATTAAACTAGTATACAGTAATAAATAGCAAAATACTCATACTTTACACGAAAATTACTAGCTTCTGTTATCTATCAAGTCGATGGGATTACCCTGTTGTTTCAGCGCAGGGAATAGGAAAGGATTATCCCTGTAAAATCAAAGTTTACGTGTGAATTAACCTTTTTCGTCGATATACGACAGATGAATTATTCTTGTATTTCGGAATTCGCGGTTACTAGTTTTCAACACAATTTACATGTTGATTACATTTCACGTGATGATTACAATTAAAGTCATTACCCCTATTCCTATAATATACAGCCGTTTTAGCTATAAAGTATTGACTATCATTATAATTTTTCACATGCGTTCAGTGCGCCGAGGCGATTCGAGAGGGTAACAATCGAATCAAACACCCGGATTCGCCCAAAGCATTGACCATCACCACTCAGAAGGCGCCGGCACCCTTCAAACCGCTGCCACCACATGAGGAAGAACTTATCAAGGTCTGGCAATTAAATTTGTCTTTTTATAATTTCAGCTGGAATTCATAACTGACACACAGTTCACGCAAAATTCATGTTTTCTTATATAAACTCGTTTGTTGTTGTTGTTGTAGTAGGCGAAGATGTTGTTGTTGTCGTTTCACCATTTTGCGATTACGTCGGCTGGACAGTGTGGGTGTTGGACAATTGCTGTCTCGTAGATGTTTTTCTGGACTTGTACAATGATTCCATAAAACTTTACAGGATTATCTTAAAAAAACTGATTTTTTCCGCACTTTGAAAAACCTTGTTTTTATCTTCAGAGCCTGCTGAATGTTTTCTTAAATTTCACCATATTACCTTTAAACTGATTTATTTTTTAATTCACAAAATCATTAATTGTCGTTCCTTGCAGAGCGTGCTGGACAAGCGCTATCTCGTGGACACTCGGCATCTGGATTTGTCCGAGTTCGATCAGGATCCGCTGTTCAGGGAGTCGAAGTTCTACGGTGGTCTGGGCCGGCATAACGTGGTGATGTGTGTCGTGCGTACCATCCATAAGTACTGCAACAACCTCATATCCATTGACCTGTCGAGGAATCAACTCAAGTTGGTTGTTGTTATTGGGGAATGTGAGTGCAAAATGTCAACAACGCAGACACACACACATACGGTTACCACTGATAATAGTGCTCGAGTTTGGAGCCAACTCTGAGGCTGGAGTGGCGAGACGTATCCTGGGGAGAGCAGAACAGATCCCAGACATCCTTTCCCTCACCGCATGTGGTTCATCGATGTTGTGAATTGAGGGTCAAACAAAAGAGACAATACTTACACTTTACACTCAGAATGTACTGTCATTGCGAAAGGTACGTGCTATAAATACTGACACACCATCACAACTTCAATTTTTTCAGATATCTGGACTACCTCGGCAACCTGGTCTCGTGCACACCCAACGTCGCCGCGCTTAATCTATCCGAAAACGAGGTTTGTGTTATTCTTTTTTTCTTTAAATTAAATGTATATTTTTTTCTGCAAGTTTTTCAGTTGATCTTTGTCAATTGAAATCTCGGACTATTTGTATGCGAATTCAGTTTGGTCTCTGTGGAGATGGAGAGCTATCATTACAAATATTGTGTTTTTAATTCTCAGAAAATTGAAACATCAAAGCAACAACATTACATCAACATAACATAATGAATTATAATGAACGTTTTTTTGTTAGTTGGAACACATACGCGAGCTCGACAAACTCAAGGGCTGGCCGTTGACCAAGCTCATTCTGGACCGCAATCCGCTCTGCAAGAAATACACCTCACAGGATCGCTACATCAGGTTCTCCCATATCGGCCCACCAGCTAGCTTGATTCGTGGTTTCTTTTAGAATTATTCTCACCCAAAATTTATGTATTTTCATCGTACCATTTCCGCTCACGTATTGTCCTTTATTAGGCATTCAAGAAAATTTTTATTATGTGTTTTTTTATATTTGCATTAGCATAAGATTCTTATCGAGCTCAAACTAATACGGGTTCTTATAAAAATTTACTGCTCAACATCATTTTTCGTCAGAAAAAGTTTGGTTTCTTTCATTAGCATTTGATCGACAATCACACTACTTTATTTGCAATTTTTCACGCGGGTTGCTAAGGAACCGTAGCTCAATTTATTCGCTTTTTCGTCGAGTTTGAGCGATTTGTAAGATTACTGACCATTTAGGCTGTATTTTCAGGTTGTATACTTGGGTGTTGGTGTACAGTACTGCTGTGCTCCGACTGGCTTGTCTTCTTCTGGGTTCAAAGCGTGAACACCTGTGTCTAGAAAAGTGCCGTCACGCCCAGAACGATATTCATGAAACCTTTAAATCTTTGAATTGAATAACCCTGTTTGCTTAAAAAATTATGAGCTAATGGGTTGTAAAATATCATACGAAAAAATTTTTCAGAACAATTTCTTGATGCGATGCGTTCAAGATTTTTATGAAATATTCTAGGGTCTAGATTGTTATCGTGTTTTCAGCGACGTGCATCAGTATTTTCCCGGTGTGCGTAATCTGGTTTGTTGTTTATTTTTTTATTTGATTCTTTTTTATTTTACTATTTTTTTCATTTATTTATTCATTCATCTGGGTAACTCAATAAATTGAATTAGTCATTATACATTTTCAATCTGCTTGAAAAAACATAGTTGTGGTTGTCTGGTTTTTATTGAGTCATACTCATTCAGTAGTCCGTCTAGAAAACATTATAAAAATGTATTTGAAAAATTTGCCATATTTCTAGGACGATGTCGAAGTGCAGCCAAAGGAAGCCAGTTCATTCGGTTGGTGATTGCATCATTTTTTGATTGGTGAAAAATGCTTTTATTTTTTTGAGTGAAATTTTTCCGTAACTAGTTTTCAGTTTAGCAATTTTCTGTGTCACTAATCAACGCTACTCTTTTTCAGGCATAGACAACGCTTCGCTCGTCGCCTCCAAGGTACCACAATGGAAGGTAAGCGTGCCTTGATAATGATAACCTTCAAATATTTAATAATAGCCATCAAAAGTATATATAATTTATTACCTAGTCGAAAAACAAAGAAAAACATTATGCTTCATATCATTTTCTTATTTAATTATACTTAAATACTGTTTTAAAATGTGGGGAATTATTTTTCAAAGTGTGGTAGGCTTTCTGTTTGCATGGATTGCCAAAAAAAATTCGCAAATTTTTTTTTTCATTTATTCATTTTTTTTACAAATTTTTGGTATTCACCCAGGATCGACCATACATGTCCCAAATCATCAGTAGGGTACTCATTTAGATTTATTTAATGATTCTGATGACTTAGATAACAGTTTTGAGAACAAACTCGTAAGGAATAATTGATTAAAGTAAGGTAAAGAACTGCCTGGAATTCAAGTGAAAAGTTGTAGTGTTAACTACTCCAACTTGTGAATCGTTACATAGCTGCATCAAATGTAAGAGAAGGTGATGCACAGTAGTCGACTGTGCGACTCAACTCAACCCAACAGCTGTATGCTATAACATGCAATCATCATGTTCAGTGGGTGTTACCCGGGTTGGACAAGTTAACGTGTCTTTTTTTCACTTGAATCTCAAGAAGCTCTTTAGCTCGGGCTGGCGATTGAGCAGATCACCGTAGGCTTGCACCATCATGTCTGTTACGTGTAGGTGTGACACGTGTGAGCGCTGGCCATGACTGAATATAAAAATTAATTCATTTGGCGGCTTAGCATATTGACTGGAGGAGACGGCATTTTGTCCCCATTTATGAAATGGGGACAAAATGTGTTCCTCGTTTAGTGGGCAAAATGTGTTTTTAGACCTTTTCTCACACTTCTGACATTTTATATTACACTTTAGAGGTGTTTATTAACGTTTATTAACGTATTACAAAGACATTTTCGAAACTTTGTAAAAAAAATGACAAAATTTTTTTTTTAATTTTTTTTGGCAATTCATGTTTGTTTGTTCATTATTTGACCTTTTCTCGTTCTTCTCATAGTAAAATGTTTCTCGTTATAGGTTGATAGAACATTTGTTAACTTTAGCGGCTGGAATTTACAGACTTTTTTTCATTATTTGACCTTACAATAAATCTTTTCAAATCAAAGTTTTTGCTAGTACAGCTAAAAAAATTACAAGCCTTAACGAAAGCAATTAACAAAATTTATCATTAATGAATCATTATTTGAATAATTATGCAGCCGGGTTTCTACGTGTCAGCCCAGATCAAGGGTCTACTGGAAACGTTCATCATGGAGTACCTGAGTCTCTACGATGGTGCCGAACCGGACGTGAGTCGGCAGAAGCTCATACCGGCTTACGATGAGAAGGTTTGGTCGTTTTTTTCATTAAATGTATTTCTTTATTTGTTGTTGTTTCTTGGTTTATTATTATTTTTGTTTATTTTTTCGACATGTTCAGAGAAAGCATCAGGAAACATTACTACGGCAGACAAAAATATAATAATGTTGATTTCGTTATAATAATTTTTTAGGAGTGTAGGCTGTTTAGTCAATCGAACTGAACACTTTAGTCCCCCCAACTATAGTTAAGATTTTTTGCGTTGAAGTATAATTTATCTCGCTGATAATTATTTATAATCTGAGATAACACTTTTTTTAATTCCCAAAATTTGCAGGCCACATTTACGATGGTGATGGAACCGCTGATCATGACGGGCGAAGGTTCAACCGTGCAGCGTTATTCAAAGTTGGTATACCATTGTCATTTGAATAGATTTTAGACTGAATTTCAATCTGCACGAATCTTGGCGGCTTCCTTCAGTGGTATTGACAACAGTTGTCATATCTTTTTTAATATCAGAGCTAGAGCATTTTTTCGAAACCTGACTTGAGACACAGACCCTGATGCGTTGCTCGGGGTTTCTGCCATTGCCCGTCAGTTTATTCAACTCTCTGGCCACTACGAAAACATCACTCTGATATGGTATTAGTGTGCCTCGATGGCTTCAGTTAATGAAAATCCCAATTCTAAAATGTTTGGTTACAGGGAGCAATACCACTTGTATCGTCGTCAGTCGCACAATCTGCTAAACGAAGGCACATGGCGCAACTTTCGCGATCGGCTGATCTGCAAGGTTGGAACCTTGAAGTAAAATCATGAAAGTATAAAATAAAGTTGTGTTTGCATTCCATTTAAACGGACTTCATGGCATAACATGCAAGAAAATTATGCGAAAGTTTTCACTTGATTTCAACTCCAACGTTTGTTAATTATTTTGTGAATTTTGTTATAAAAATATTTTTCACATTTTAAAAAGTTTAAAAGATAAAATAAGATTTAATTTTATTTGAAGGGCGCGCTGGCCGTGGTCGCTCAACTCACCAAGCTGCCGCCCACTCGCCATCAGGCTGATACGTTGATGATCGATGTGTCATTTGCTACGGTGGGTTCACACATTTTATATATTTTATAAATTCATTTTTTATTTTTTTGTTGTTGATATTTTCACATAATTATTCCTTATTGACTTTAACTCCTTGTGACCAAAATAAAAATATATTGTTTGTTTTTACTCTATTTTCATCTCTTAAATTTTCATCTTCAACTTGGTGTTCATCAAAAACTTTATATTAATCAATAACTTAGTGATCCCGTGACTTTTTATTGTCACCTTATCCACTTTTAAAGTAACCTTATCCCATATTTATGTAGCCTTATGCACTTTAAATGTAACCTTATCTACCTGCAGGACGCACTGATATTGTTTACGCTGAGCGGCCTGGTCTACGATGGTCCGATCGATTCTCAGGACAGTCGCTTCTTCTCGCGGTCCTTCCTCGTCATCGCTAAGGGAGAAAAGTTGGTTTATTTAGAAATGTGAGTGCTCGAAAAGTATAAAAACCGCCATCCGCCAAAAACTAAACATTTAAATTTTTCAAGTTGACAGGTTTTGTGACTTCCACCGCCTCACGAACATCCATTAGAACAACTATGTTCTGAATTGTGCTGAATGTCCAACGAAGAAAACGTGTATAAATAGTTGAAAATTAGAGGAAATGGAATAGTTTTCGTAATCGAAACTTTGAAGATTGAGTTTTATGATTTCTTTTTTCAGCAAAATCGCTATTCTCAATGAGCAGCTGTTCATGGCGCCGGTGGGTGAGCAAACGAAAGAGTCGTACAAGCTGTTGTTGCAGAAAGCAAATATTGAGCAACAACAACAACAACAGACAGATGTTAAAATGGAACCCGGTTAGTGTTGGAACAACAAGATCATATATTATAAAGGGTTATCAAAATTGCAAAATTTTATAATATAATGAATGATAATAAAATCTATTAAAAAAGTAATAATGAAATAACAATAGAACAATATAAGTCATATGAATGTTTGCAGGCGCCACATCCTCCATGGCACCACCGGGTATGACCGTGGCGGCACCCAACGTTGCCGTACCACCACCCACCATGGCTCAACAACAACAGTTGCAATTGCAACAACAACAACAGCTGCAACAACAACAACAATTGCAACAACAACAACAACTACAACAACAACAACCAGTTACCAGCAGTCACGAGCAACTGGTCGCTATGATGGTGCAGGCAACCAATATGAAACCGGATTGGGCGAGCAAATGTCTGATGGTTGGTGCAGGAAAATCACTCACTCACTCAGTTACTCACATAGTTACTCACTCACTCACTCAATCACTTACTCAATTTGTGTCAAAAAACGGCCACAAAATTTTCGCCGTTTATTTTTTATAAATTTGTTTTAACATATGGACCCGTTCACTTTTACACTTAATGATCCACCCCTTCACTTCACTTCACTACTCACTCACTCAGTCACTCACGCACTCACTCACTCACGCACTCACTCACTCGCGCACTCACCCACCCACTCACTTACCCACCCACTCACTTACCCACCCACTTAATCACTCACGCACTCACCCACCCACTCACTCACGGACTTACTCACTCACTTACCCACTCACTCGCTCACTTCCAGGACAACGACTGGTCGTTCGAAAAAGCAATGAAGACCTTCTCGGATATGCGTGCCATGATTCCCCCGGAGGCATTCAATCAATGATTCCAGTCAATAATTATGAAGCAAGAAGAATGGAATGAGCCGCATTTGTTGATTCTTTTACATATTTCATTATCGGACTCTGGATTCGGTTGAAATTTGTCGGATTTGATACTTGACTAAAACTGATTCAGTCAATCGCTATGAAGAGAGGAAAATGGTAGTGAGCAATTTCGTTGGCTACTTGCCTATCCTTGGTTAACTCGTTCTGAAGTGAACCAGCTGCTGACTCATAAATTCGTGATCGATCATTTCGTGTTTCTGTGTCTGTTTTTAAGTGTGCTTTCAGAGTATGAAGGGAAAGAAAACAAACTTTTGACCACAAAACAGACCGTAATATCAACAGTCTTAAAACTTGCTTTGAACTCTGAAAATATCCTTATTCTTACTGCGTCCCATGTGATTTTTTATATTCCTTGAAATCGAGAAACCTTGCTTTCTAATCCCGGTCTTATAGTTGGCGAGGGAAGAATTTTTCCGGTAGCTTTTGGTAGTCGAGAAGAACTCGTTTAACAATCAATTTTCAGAAAACAAATTTTTTTCGGAACTTGAAATTTTTTTACCACCTGAATCTGTGTTGATTTTTTGTTTTCTCACGTTTTTCATGAAACATCACAATTCCATACCACTATCCGTCAAACCATGTCTAGTGTTCCCAGAAATATCTAGAATTTCTAGAACATTCTTTTCGCTACAACCACCCCCCCCCCCCTCCCACCCTCCGCAAAGCCGCAAAAGAAACAACAAAACCCGGTCCGGTGCTCTGTTGCTTTTCTGAGTAATAGAGCCAAGGGTGAAACGGCTTTACCCCCTCCTTTCGGGATTGTTTGGCACTGTTGGTGTTCCCCGTTGTTGGGAGCGTGTGTCTAAAGCACCCGACGTCGAGCATCCGTTCCTTCGGACGCTAAAACCCCAACCTCTTCGGATCCCGTCATCCCGGGATTTCTCCTGAAGTTGGTTCAACTTCGGTTGGCTGATTTTGGGCTTTCTTCTTCCTACCTAGGTACTTCCAATTGTTTTTTTTTGTTGTTGAACCTGGACGTGGTTTGATGGAAAGTGGCATGTGTTCGGTTGTGGTTTTTTTTTGAAAGTTTGATCGAGGTTTTGCTGGTGGTTTCAGAAGGGTGAGGTTTTATTTTTTAACCTAGTGTTTGCAGTCGAAGGGTTATAGAGTACGGTTTCTTTGTAATACATTATTCATGATTGTGAAATTTAGTTATTTTGTAATCGATGGAAAGTTTGTCGATTTCCTTGCGGTGATTTTCTATTGTTGATTTAATGTGGTGATTTTTGCGCGTAGTAATTTACTCGTCGTTTTATATGGCGCCGATTTTTATCATGAACGCGTGAATATAATGATTTCTTACTTCTCATTTTTGAACTGTACTTGCGGATGTTTTCCAGTTTGTCTATTTGGTGATGCGAAGTAGTTTTTTTTATCATTTTTCGGAACCGCGAAATGTCGTAGTTTTATTATCAAGCCCATGCTTCGGGATGTCTAAATCCTTTTATAGTTGTGGTTTTTCGCCGAATATAGTGACACCCTGTACTGATTTGTTTTATCCCCCCCCCTCAAGTGTCTATCTGTAAAACCTTTGCCATGCATTGGGTGAAAATATATTGAACCAGCTGCCTGAATTGCAGGCACATGCCCCTAATTATAGTGTTTGTGAATGGCTATCCTAGTTTCTTGTTAGCCGAAAACTTTTTGGAGCTAGAATCTGTTTTTGACTCGCTTTCATATTTTATGAAAAATGAAATTTTTTCCACATTAGGGCAACATACGATTACGAAAACTGCGCCTGATTCATAATATAGGTGCGTAATCCACCACAAAATTAATTTTTGTTAACAAGAAACCCTGACCAAGCTATACCAGAAGTAATTTTCAATCCATTCTGTTGACCATTGTTTCATCATTTGTCAGATTTTTTTTCATCTGTATTAGAAATGTGTGCATTTCTTTCTGTGTAGAAACTAGTTTGTTTTCGTTCCTCTTGTTGTACTCCCTCCTATCTACGACTTTCTCCGGATGTTTCGGCATTCTATTGTACTTATACGTGAACTCATTTGAGGAGAAATTTACACATTTCCTTATTATTTGAATTACCAAATTTTTTATATTAATCTTTCAAGTTTCGTTTTGTAGTTTTTTTATGATCAACAGTGTATTACTATTGTTATTTGCGGGCGTTCCCAGTAGATTTCTATTCATTTACTCCCCTCTTGTTTGATTAATTCTTGTTTTTAATGGAATAAAACATGTTTGATTCTGGTTTTCTACGTTGTTGTTTTTTATACCCCGTTTGAGGAAAAGGGTAAGTTTTTGTAAAAATATGAATTGGTCCTATCAACGTAAATCAACGATTTGGGTTAAGTAAAACTTTTTTTGCAACTACTGTATAATACAAAAGAATACTTCAAGCAAGTGTATTGAAGAAATTGTAGTTACTGAATGAAAAAAATCTGAATAAGAGGCGCAGAACACAAGAAAAGCAGTAAATCTCAAAGTCAAGGATACAATACAAATTATTAACCCAACATTACTTGTTTGCCGTAACAAATTATCAACCCCACATTGCAGCTTTTTCGAGTTGGAGAAACAGAAACTACTAAGATCCTATGAATAGTTACCCATAGTAGCTGATAGGTGAGAGCTGATAGGTTTTGTTGAGTTTAGACTCCTAGAGACCAGTCCATCACCATTTATCATAAAATACGATATATAATACATACACGTCTCCCATAAAATACGATATATATTACAAATACAATACTATCATAAACTAAAATACATATAAATCTATCATAAAATAAGATATATAACACATGAACACTGTCTTGTATTTATATGTTTTACACCACCGGCGTCAGTCCCGCATTCACGCCCGGGAATTTCCGTTTCTGCATGCTCAGGTCCTCGCAGTTTCGGATGGCATTGGCGTCGAACTCATGCAGTGGGTACTCACCATTCAGTGCGTTGAACTCCTGCAATATTGGAATTTCAAGATATCAATATTCAATACAACAACACCGAAATTATTATCGTATTATCTTCATTATTATTATCTTCAACTTGGAATCATCATCATCATTTTCATCATCATTGTCTTCCTTATAATCAACAAACACCACATTTACCATAACAAGAATTGCAACAACAACAACAACAACAACAACAACAACAACAACAACAACAACAACAACAACAACACAAACAACGACAACAACAACAACAAACCAGGTTCTGTCCTTTCAGGTTGATCTGCTTCAATGCCACCGGATCCAAAACATTTGATTTGGCGATGAAGTTCAAGATGATGTTGATGCGCGTGTGCTCACTGAAAAAGTGTTGTTGTTGTTGTTGTTGTTGTTGTTGTTGTTGTTGTTGTTGTTGGTGTTATTGTTGTTGTTGTTGTTGTTGTTGTTGTTGTTGTTGTTGTTGTTGTTGTTCGTGTTGTTGTTGACCAACCTGTTGTTGCCCTCACTCATGTGTGGCATGTTGCCATGGAAAAACACAGCGTCACCAGCTGCCAAATTGACATCGAGCACTGGATGTTCCTGGTAATTGATCATCCGATAAAAAACACAAAATCTATTTAGCACTAGGAAAGTGGAATTCTCCCGTTTTTGGCATTTTCAAATAGTAAAGTTTGTTCCTTAAAATGTAGGAAAATGGCCAGAATTTCTGTTATTTCCCCCTCTTTGAAAAGATTCCCCTTCCTCTGGATGTTATGCTCGTCTGCCAGTGTGACACTTGAATTGAAGAAGAGTACGAGTAAACGTGTAATGCAAATAACGGGGCTGTAGCTCAAATGGTAGAGCGCGCGCTTAGCATGCGCGAGGTACGGGGATCGATACCCCGCAGCTCCATGTTTTGGTATAAAAAACACCAGCCATACTTGATAAATTCGTAGGATAACCAAAACAAACAGGTTTCTTTTTACATCGGTAACTTAATATAAAAAAGTTTGAGAAATTTAACAACAACAACTAACTGACAACAACTTTGATAGCGCTTTGGGTTCCAAAATCGAATGTCCGTGGTCCTCGATATGAGCAAGACGACCATAAGTATGACCTTGGTCGATTATCTGACAGTAAAACGGTTAGTCAATCAGTCAGTCCCTCCGTCAGTCAGCCAATCATTCAATCAGTCATTTAGTCAGTCAGTCAGTCATTCAATCAATCAGTCAGTCATTCAGACATTCAGTCAGTCAGTTAATCAATTCCTCAGTCAGTCATTCATTCATTCATTCATTCATTCATTCATTCATTTATTCATTTATTCATTCATTCATTCATTTATTCATTCATTCAGTCAGTCATTCAGTCAGCCAGTCATTCATTCAGTCAGTCAGTCATTCAGTCAGTCAACCTTGATGCCGCCGTTTTCAACATCACTTAAATTTATACCACAGGCTACAAAATTGTGATTGATGTACCCGTGGCTGAAAAAAACGGACAATGTTGGACTGACCGAATTAATAGGCCGATTGACGTCTGACTGATTTACCGACTGACTGACCGACTGACCGACTGACCGACTGACCGACTAACAGACTGACTGACTGACCGACTGACCGACTGACTGACTAACAGACTGACTGACTGACTGACTTATTGACTGACTGACTGATTGACTGGCTGAATGACTGACTGACTGACTGACTGACATACTGAAAAGTCTCCAACCCAAAATCCTGATGCCATCGCTTTTC
>OZ038448.1:10092661-10099216 GCA_964036265.1 Daptonema setosum
ACCTGTTTAGATCAATCTATAAAGCTGAGTTAATGTTTCACGGTTTGAGAAAGTTGAAATGTCTGTTCCTTACTAGAATATTAAAAGCGTGTTCAAAACGAGCCGTTATATCTGGTTCAGCTGGTGCGAACTACCGAACTATCATTTAACACAGAACTAAAACAAAAGATGATAACGAGTTACAGAAATAAAAGTGACCGACAAAAAATAGCAAACAAAATACTGTGAAAAAATTTGTCAAAGAAAATAAAGAAATATGTAGTTCAGACTGAAGATTATCGGAAACATATCAAACTGTATTGTATACTAAATTGGAATTTCCATTACGAGTTGTATTTATATTGGTTCACATCGCCGGCGTCTGCCCCGCATTCACGTCCAGGAACTTCCTTTTGTGCATTTTAAGATCCTCACAGTTTCGGATGGCATCCGCGTCGTACTCATGGAGTGGGTACTCACCATTTAGTGCGTTGAACACCTGCAATATTGTAGTTTTAGGATAACAACTTCAACAACAACAACAACAACAACAACAACAACAACAACAACAACAACAACAACAACAACAACAACAACAACAACAACAACAACAACAACATTAACAACAACAACAACAACAACAACAACAACAACAACAACAACAACAACAATGACAACCAACCGGGTACTGTCCTCTCAAGTTGATATGCTTCGACGCCACCGGATCAACAACATTTGATTTGGCGATAAAATTGAAGATAATGTTGATGCGCGTGTGCTCACTGAAAAATGTTGTTGTTGTTGTTGTTGTTGTTGTTGTTGTTGTTGTTGTTGGTTGTTGTTGTTGTTGTTGTTGTTGTTGTTGTTGTTGTTGTTGTTGTTGTTGTTGTTGTTGTTGTTGTTGTTGTTGTTGTTGTTGACCAACCTGTTGTTGCCCTCACTCATGTGTGGCATGTTGCCGTGGAAAAATACAGCGTCACCAGCGGCCAGATTGACATCGAGCAAAGGATGTTCCTGATATTTAATCTAATATAAATCGTACGTTAAACACCAAAGTTAAAGGGTTCCCTGGCACTAGCGGATAACCTAAACCTCCAAACGGATGGGAATTTCGTCAAAGAGTGGGGAATTCCACTTTTCCCACCACTTCTCGCCCTCTAGTGGTCCCTGGCTCAACAAAGATGAACAAACTTAGGACTGTAGCTCAAACACGTTAAACACTAAATCTGTATATACATACAGACACGCCCGACCCTATTTTGTGACACTTACACAATTGTATGAACAACCGTGACGTGCAAGTAACGGGGCTGTAGCTCAAATGGTAGAGCGCGCGCTTAGCATGCACGAGGCGAGGTAAGGGGATCGTTACCCCGCAGCTCTATGTTTTGGTTAAAAAAAACACAAACCATTTCTGATAAACTTTAATACTGAAAGAACTCTTTTATCAGTCTCTCCATACACTGGCGGACGAGCTAATCTTCCAAAGGGAGAAGAATTTCATCAAAGAGGGGGGAATTGGCCGTTTTCAAGTCATTTTACCTACACCTTAGGAAACAAATTATACTTTTTAAAAACCCCAAAAAGCGGGAATTCCACTCTTCCCACCCCTTCTCGTCCGCTAGTGTCTCCATATGAAAACTTGATCAAAAAGCTTCCAGCCTTAATCAAAGATGCTGTTTTAAGATATTTAGTTGTTTGTTGTTAACATTCTCAAACGTGAAACCACTGGTGGACGAGCTTATCCTCTAAAGGTAGGGGAATTTCGTTAAAGAGGTGCAATCAGCAGTAAGAAGGCCATTTTACCTACACCTTAGGGAACAAATTCCACTTCTTGAAACCGCCAAAGAGGGGGGAATTCCACTTTTCCCAACCCTTCTCGTCCGCTAGTGCGTGAAACAAATATAAAACGATGGTCGGAAGAAAAAAAATTTAAATACTCGTGAAAGGAGTTTCTGTTAGTCTAAGAAGTTATCACAAAAAGGCTGATGTTTTTTTTAAACAAAATATGGAGCTGCGGGGTATCGATCCCCGTACCTCGCGCATGCTAAGCGCGCGCTCTACCATTTGAGCTACAGCCCCGTTGCTTAAATAATAACAACTAACAGACAACATCTTTGATGTGGCTTTTGGATCCAATACTGATTGTCCTTGGTCGTCGATATGATCCGGACGACCGTAAGTATGGCCTTGGTCGATAATCTGATAGTCAGTTAGTCAGTCAGTCAGTCAGCCAGTCAGTCAGTCAGTCAGTCAGTCAGTCAGTCAGTCAGTTCAGTAAGTCAGTCAGTCAATCCGTTAGAAATTAAGTCAGTCAGTCATTCAGTGAGTTTGTCAGTCAGTCAGTCAACCATTGAGTCAGTCAGTCAACCATTGAGTCAGTCAGTCAGTAAGTCAACCTTGATGCCACCGTTCTCAATATCACTTTTCGTTAAAGCTACAATACAGGTTACAAAGTTGTGATTGATAAACCAGTGGCTGAAATCAAAATTAGTCTGTGAAACTGACTGAGTAACTGACTGACTCATTGACTGAGTGATTCATTGACTGACTTCTCAATCGACCGATTGACCACCAACCCGAAATCCTGATGCCATCGCACCTCACCGCCTGTATGAGGATTTTTCTTCACAAACTTTCCATTAGACATATAAAGATCACCACTATCGATCAGCTGTGAATCAGTCAAGCTTTCGGTCAGTCAGTAAGTCAGTCAGTCAGTCAATAAGCCAAATTGTGAATCAGTCTATCAGTCCTAGTCAGTCAGTCAATCTGTCCCTATCTTTCTGTGTAAAGTTGTGTCAGTCAGTCAATCAGTCAATCAATCAGTCTTTCTGTATACACGTGAGTCAGTCAGTCAGTCAGTCAATCAATGAGCCCATCAATGTCATGAGTTAGTTAGTAAGTCAGTCATTCAGTCAACCTGTTTGGCAACTCCAGCTACTTTGCTGTTTCCAGAGAGTTTGCCGATAATATCAGTGCCGGGTTCAATCCATTGGGTCTGTAGAAACTAGTTACTCACTCACTCACTCACTCGCTCACTCACTCACTCAGTCACTCACTCACTCACTCACTTACCGTACTCACTCACTCACGCAGTAACTACTTAACTCACTCGTTCACTTACTGACTCACTTACTCACTGACTATTTCACTCACCCAATCACTCACTCCTTCACGTATGTATGTACCTGTCTATAGTTCGTCTTTTTTAGGTCTTGCACTTCGAAAGTTGCTTTATTGAAGTCTTCGTCAGCGTCCAAAGTTTTACGGAGCTTCGTTAGCTCCTCCGAAGCAAAAAGCCCTCTTAACAGTAGTATGTAGTCTTTTGTCTATTGTAGATTGTTTTTCTAACTTAACGATAATACGACTGACATAAAACTCCGTTCACTGATAGACCGATTGATTGATTGATTGATTGACAGCAGCCTGATAAATTACTGTCAGATTGATTGAGTGTATGATTGATTGACTGATACCTGGCAAACTGAATGGTTGCTTGAATAAATTATGCTTTTGTCAGATCGACTGAGTCAATGATTCCCCGTCTCACCTGACTGGCTGAACATCGCTTTATTGGTCAATTATAAAACTGACGCACTGGCTGACTGAATGACTGACTGACTAACTTGTTGATTCACTGGCTAACTGACTGACCTTACTATGATGAATCCGTGATGGTCAAAGTCGACCTTCATCTTCTTTATTATCTCCGGTTTTAGAGACTGTCCCTCATTGTAGGTGAAATAACAATCATCTGGAAAGTTGTTTTCACTCACTCACGCACTCATTGATTCACCTAACACTCACTCACTCATTCTCTCACTCGCTCATGCACTCATCCACTTACTCGCTTGCTCACTGATCTACTCACTGACTCACTCACTTACTAACTCACTCAGTCACTAACCCATTCACTGATTCACTCACGCACTCACTCACTCACTCGCTCACTCACTCACTCACTCACTCACTCACTCACTCACTCACTCACTCACTCACTCACTCACTCACTCACTCACTCACTCACTCACAAACCTTCATTCGCTTTGAATGCAGCGCCGTCCGCCACCATTTTCTTCTTCTGTTTAATATTTTTTTGAACTCTTAACTTTAAAATAATTTTTACATTCAGTTTTCAGTCAGTCAGTCAGTCAGTCAGTCAGTCAGTCAGTCAGTCAGTCAGTCAGTCAGTCAGTCAGTCAGTCAGTCAGTCAGTCAGTCAGTCAGTCAGTCAGTCAGTCAGTCAGTCAGTCAGTCAGTCAGTCAGTCAGTCAGTCAGTCAGTCAGTCAGTCAGTCAGTCAGTCAGTCAGTCAGTCAGTCAGTCAGTCAGTCAGTCAGTCGGTCATTCATTCAGTCAGTCAGTCAGTTAATAGGTCAGTTACTTAGACAGTCAGTCAGTCAGTCAGTCAGTCAGTCAGTCAGGCAGTTAGAGGCGTCAGTCATCAACCTAGAAAAAGATAAACAAAACCGCCGTATCAGTTTATTTCATAATTACATGATCACAGTTTTATGACATCAGCTGATTACCAATCGATACGCTTATAAAAAAACAGAGTAATGGAGATAAATGGCCAATTTCGCTGATCATGTCCTCCAGTGAAATCATGTAAAGGAAAAATTGCGTTTAGGCATAAAAACGTGTTGCATATGGCCTATCCAGGGTTTCTTGTTAGCCAACACTTTTTGGCGCGCATTTTAAAATCAAGTCTGCTTTTGGCACGCTTTCCAATTTTTGAGTAATTAGATCTTTTTCACATAGCATTTGGACAACATCGAAAACAGCGCTTAAAATTCATGGCGTACGCAACCGATCGACAAGTTTAAATTTTGATAACAACAAACTCTCACCAAACTAAAACAAAATCCACCTGAAACTTGGCAAATTCATGTTTTTTATTTCTCGTCTTCAAATTCAACTTGGTCTACTAATCAAATGAGCATGCAAAATGACCAAACCTCGTAAGAGAGGGGGATCTTTCCAAAGAGGGGATATTGGCAGAATTTCAGGCCATTTTTCGTACACCTTTAGGGAACACTCTACTGTTTGAAACCGCTAAAGAGGAGGAAATTCACTTTTCTCTATTCTTCCACATGCCTATATTACTGGTTATATTATATTCATTATTAATTATTATATCACTATCAACTACAGTTTTTCGTATGAGCTGTGCTAATTTTGACGTATTGAATAAAAACATTCCTATTCATATCGTCAACGTGAACTTTGTATTTTATTCTGACACGTAGATCAGGTCAACAAGGGAAGTTATGTTGACACAACAATCTGAAATCCGATTATTTCTCTGTTATCAGTGACTTTCTGACTGACTGACTGACTGACTGACTGACTGACTGACTGACTGTCTGAATGTCACATAGGACGGGGACGGACTACAAAATAACAAAAAAAATCGTCCATAAAATAATTGACTGGCTAACTTTTCTCCATATGCAATTTCGTATCGCTTCGAAGTCACGAACTTGTTTTAAGCAGCTTTTTATAAGTTTTGTACATAATTCCTAAGGTGTGATGGAAAACGGTGTTTTAAATGATAACGTACTGCAAGGCTGTTTATGAAAAGGACCAGTGTATGTCAAATAAAACAATGAGACCAATTGTTTTTTACCTTATTTTATCTTGCTTTATTTTTTCAAACCTTCCCTACAGAACCAAAAAACAGCTCTAAATAAAATTTTTAAGGTACATTTATGTAGTTAGAAATGTACATACATTTCAAAGTGAAAGGTACATTCCGGGTATCAGCAATCTATCGTTCGACATGATGAAGAGAAACTCACAGGTCCAAACAGTAAATATTCATGATTCTTCCACCAGTTACATAATTAGGAAAAAATATATTCCTTATTGGAATTTTCCTTGTTTTTATTTGTATTTTACATACACTGAGATGGAATGTTTCGACTCTTTCTAAGACAAGGAAAATATAAGTCGCAGAGCAATTAACGTTCTTTCTTGAATTTGAAAGATTTTTTCTATCAGCAGTGGCAGATGAGCGAATCCTCGAACGGGTGCCTCCATAGGTAACCTTTTAAAGGTGCCTTCATAGTCAGTTGCAAAAACAGTTGTAAAAAAGTAGCAAAATTTGCAAAAGCAGACGTGCACTGTGGTTATTTCACAGGACCGTAATGATGATTGTAAAAAATGAATGTAAAGCTCTCATTAAGTTTCACCAATTAACTTCCTGATATCGACATTTTCTGACTATGTAACTTCATTCCACCGAGTCTTGTCCATCTAATGGCTATAACACACATACATTATAAAATAATTGTATGATGAAAATGTAAGAAATTTATATAATTTTGCAAAAAATATTTTGCAGTTTTCCTGCGGATATTTTTTCAAAAATTTTTGACCGTTATCAAAAATGCATCGTTGATCACAGTAGGGGCGGGGGTTATGTATTGATCATTACCGAAAAGTATTATACAAAATTAGAAACATACATTGAAAACACATGTAAAACTGAAAACACTCTAAAAATATGAAGTGATAAAACCTCGAATTTTATTATGATTGTAAACACAAACTCAAGATTTCACAAAAAGAT
>OZ038448.1:10099416-10176916 GCA_964036265.1 Daptonema setosum
CTCACTCACTCACTCACTCACTCACTCACTCACTCACTCACTCACTCACTCACTCACTCACTCACTCACTCACTCACTCACTCACTCACTCACTCACTCACTCACTCACTCACTCACTCACTCACTCACTCACTCACTCACTCACTCACTCACTCACTCACTCACTCACTCACTCACTCACTCACTCACTCACTCACTCACTCACTCACTCACTCACTCACTCACTCACTCACTCACTCACTCACTCACTCACTCACTCACTCACTCACTCACTCACTCACTCACTCACTCACTCACTCACTCACTCACTCACTCACTCACTCACTCACTCACTCACTCACTCACTCACTCACTCACTCACTCACTCACTCACTCACTCACTCACTCACTCACTCACTCACTCACTCACTCACTCACTCACTCACTCACTCACTCACTCACTCACTCACTCACTCACTCACTCACTCACTCACCGTTTGGCATGTTGCATAATAAGTGAGCGTTTATCACTTTTCTGTTCTGCTGCTGCTGCTTGAAACATCTTGTCCACTTCTGAGTTCTGCATCACATAACGTTCGAACAACTGGCTGGACAGATCTGCAGGATAAGTGAGTGAGTGAGTGAGTGAGTGAGTGAGTGAGTGAGTGAGTGAGTGAGTGAGTGAGTGAGTGAGTGAGTGAGTGAGTGAATACAATATGAAACCATGTACAAGTCAACTTCTGTTCCTTATATCTGAATTGCATCTTTATTTGTCAATATGTCCACAAAATGTTTGGCTAGTTTGAACCAAATCCGTCACCAACTCATTTCTTAGCACTAAACCTAAGCCTAAACCTTACCCTAATAGAAGTAAAGGTTTCAAAAATTGTTGAAATGGTGTTTCGACCAGATATTAAGACACCGAGGTAGAAGAAGGGTCTTGAGGTCTCATCAGTTAAGCCTAACCAACGCCTAGCCTAAAACTAAGCCTAAGCCTAAATCCTGGGTCAACGAACGCTCCGATGCCGATATCTTCCTCCACGTGGTAGTACAAAGATTCACTTCGTAGGCATTCAGATTCTTGCGACATCTGCCCACGAAGTCTGTGCCGACCCGCTTTTTCATTTATATTTATTATTATTTTATTATTTTTTTATAAAATTTTAGATTCTTATAGGAAGTTTCTCAAAAAAGTTATTACTGGATAAAAACATGAAATGCAAGGGAATTTAGTTTTATCTAATCAAGTACAAGCGGGCAAAATTTCTCAAAAACTCAAATTTAGAAATGAAAAAAAATTTTGGGAAAGTTTTATATAAGAAGAACAAACTCACTTACATATGAGGACAAGCACCATAGGATAGGATGTCAACACTTCGGAAATATGCAGTTTAGCCATTGGCCTGCAGAAAATATCGTTACATCGTAAAGTTATATTCCGCATGGCTGCGTAACCGCAATTCAATTTGTATGGCATATTGGTTATGAAAAACAGTGTTGATGGCACCATTTCATTACTGCAGCCAACAGGGCACACTAGCACATACCATGTCAACATGGCGCATTCTTAGTGGCCATGGCCAGAGAGGTGGAACAAACTGACGACCAATGACCGAAACCCTAAAACACCGTCCGGGAACATGTGTCCTGGCAGGTTTCGAACATGGGAGCTACGGAATGCAAGTCCGGTATGCTAACCACTACACTAGACGGGCGACAAAAAACTGAGGTCTGTTAGCATTAACCATAAATTAGAAGACTACTTTGAATGTAACCATTTTCAAAGTTTGCTCAATGTTTTTTTGAACGCACCATAAACGTTATTTTTTGCTAGCAAGCAATCATTTTCACCCATAACAATCACAGGATTCATAAAAAATATAGTAGAAAATTACGGTCGAAACATATTACAAGTCGCTTTGGTGCATTCGAACAATCGATTCATTATATCGTGGTTTCCTATGGCTACTAGACGATGAATTATGCTTACTGACTGACAGACAAACTTACTGACTGATTGACTGATTGACTAACTGACTGATTGACCGACTGACTGATCAACTGACTTACTTACTCCCCGACTTACTTACATACTTACTTACTTGCTTACTTATTTACTTACTTACTTATTTACTTACTCACGTACTGACTAACTGACTGTAGATAAATGCGCAGTTACATATCTATGTAAGTACATATGTTTTTATCTCTGAAAACAGTTGGGTCTGTACACGGACCGTACAGTGCCCTATAATACATGGCTTTTAGCGGTATAAAAGAACCATTTAAGCCGGGCATAAAACGGTAACAACTCTCACTTTTAGAACAAAATGGTACTTTGCCTGACTGACCAATGGAAAGAACGTTTGGCAAACTTTTAAGTGGAAACGATTTAGTAAAGTGTTTGCACGTTCCTTTGAAGGAGATTAATAAACCCCAACCTTTGACAGACCGACTGACGGACCGATAGACTGAGACATGACTGACTGACTGATTGGTTGACTGACTGACTAACTGAATGACTGACTGTCTGACTTACTGACTCCCTGACTCCTTGACTGACTGACGGAGGGACTGGCTGACTGACTGACTGACTAACTGACAGACTGACTGACTGACTGACTGACCGACTGACTGAATGATTGGCTGACTGACTGAAAGTGGTATCGCCTCCCCGAGTTGCCATGGTGGAACATCATAAACAAAATAATAAGCCCTTTGATGTAGAAATCATCATAAAAGGGAAGTAGATAAAAGTAAGAAAAACATGGAAGAGATCAAAATTCTAAGCCGCCTCAATCAATCACAAGTTTTTTTATCTAAAATGTTATCCTCAGCATTAATAACCATCAATGCCTGATTTTCATACAGTGCTTTTGGAAAAAAATTCACATGACATTAAGACAGTATAGTACAACTAATACAAAAACTAAAAAAAATTATATAATATTTTTTTTAATGATGAGATTTATGTTATGTGAAAATTTTTACCAGTAAAAAGGCAATATGATTACATGCCATCTATATGTAAGTATCGTTATTGATTTAATTGATATTGGCCTTAGATGTACTTAGGCGCTATTCATACTTATTTGCGACGCGTCGCGCGACTGTCGCGCGTGTTTGTTATACGTCAGCTATAACGCACACGCGCGACAGTCGCGCGACGCGTCGCAAATAAGTATGAATAGCGCTTTATAATTCTGTTTGACACGAAAATACTGACTGACTGACTAACTGACTCATTGATTGACTGACTGACTTAAATACTGACAGAATCCTATGTAGACTAACTGACTGACTGACTTACTGACTGACTGACTGTTTGAGTAAATGATAGTTGACCTAATTATCTCGATCACGCACGACATTTCTAAACTAAAAAAAATCATTAAGCTCTCTGAGTGATTAGTGTACAGGTTCATTAACTTTTTAAGGAATGTCTGAGTGAGTTATAGCTGAAAAACAGAATGACTACCTGACTTTTTCTAGTCAGGTATGTACAGGGTGTCCCATTTAAAAGTCCGGATTTTTATTTTGAACAACAATCGCAATTTTCCTTCGATTTCAAAAAATTTTGCGCCAGGTTATAGACATTTTCTGGCTATTTTGTTTAATTGTTAAATTTTTCAAATCGAGTTTGCAAATCGATTTTTATGGAAAAATTCTTAACATACCCGTTTTTCACGTTTTTGTACTCAAGTCGGCGGTTTTTAGTCGATAGCGTGACCTTCATTAATAAAGATTTATAATTTAAATCATCATTTCAGTTCAATAACGTTTTAAACTTGTTATAATACGGAATACTGATAAATTGTTAGCACTCATCAAAACTAACAATCTGCTGCTCTGACAGTAACAACAAAGCACTCAAACTTCGCATCGGCAAGCATGCACTTGCGCAGGGAGCGTGGTTTCTCCTTCCTGTGAGAGATTAACTTACCCAGCTTGAAAAAAAATTGCTAAATAACGGTAAAACACGGTGAATTACAATATTCTGGTTTGGAAACCACCACATCATGTCGGTGTTGAGTATGGATAAACCTGATGTGCAAATTTTCACAAAAGGAAACCCAAGCTCCCTGCGCTAGCGCATGCTTGTGGATGCGGAGTTTTAGCAGCATGTTGGTTAGATGATTGTTACCAATTTGATTGTTATCCGTCTAATAATATGTTTTTATCTTATTATTCAACTGAAATGATTTCTTAAATTATCAAAATTGCTTTTGTAACGCTCACGCCATCGTTTAAGAAGCCACCGACTACAGTGCAAAAACATGAAAAAGGGGGGTGTCGGGAATTTCGTCATAAAAATCGCTTCGTTGAGTTGATTTCGGAAAACAAAAAAATAAACAAAATAGCCAAAAATTGTCTATAACTTGGCGCAAAAATTTTTGAAATCGACAAAAAATGACGGTTGTTATTCAAAATAAAAATCCGGACTTTTAAATGGGACACCCGGTATATCACGTCACGGTGTTTGTGAGTCGGAGTGACGGACTGACTGACTGACTGACTGACTGACTGACTGACTGACTGACTGACTGACTGACTGACTGACTGACTGACTGACTGACTGACTGACTTACTGACTGGCTGGCTGACTGACTGACTGACTGACTGACTGACTGTATGAGTGAATAATTGAGAACAAGCCATTTTTGGGAAAATGATTTTATTATTGAGCGTAAAATGTGCAGTGAAGCATAATATGAGGATTAGACTATTTAGACTGACTGACTGACTGACTGATCGACTGACTCACTGACTGACTGACTGACTGCTGACTGACTGACTGACAAGCAGCTGGGCACACCGAGTTACTGGCCCTGTTTTGGTCATAAATTATTTGCCCGTAATTGAGTCTCAATAGGCGGTTGTTCGCGTGCAACTCTCAAGAGATTGCCTCAATGAAATAAATACCATTCACATGCCAAGTAGACCGAATTGGAATGCAAGCTGTTTTTATAGCTTGGTCTGGGTATCTTGTTATGGAAGCGGACTGACTGACTGACTGACGGACTAACTGACTGACTGAACGAATGACTGACTGACTGACTGAATGACTGACTGAGTGACTGAATGACTGACTGTCTGACTGACTGATTGACTGGCTGACTTACTGACTGACTGACTTACTGACTGACTTACTGACTGACTGACTGACTGACTGACTGACTAATTAATTCCTCAAATGTCATGTAAAAAGTTTAACTTTTTTAATGCGCGCCTTTTTCAGTGATATGAATTGGTGTAAACAGGCTATGTACGTACATAAAAACCGGCCTGCACCAGTTTTTATGGTCGAATAAAGAAGTGATAGCCTCTATACCATTAAAACGAGCACGGAATAAACAAAATAGCCAGGGTTTCTGGTTGGTCAGAAAGTTTATAGCGCGCAGTTTGAATTCAAATCTGCGTTTGGCGCGCATTCAAATTTTCGAACACTTTTCCCCCGTGAGATTCAGACAATATTCATTGCTGACCTTTTTGTATAAGCGTAACGAATACATACATACATACATTGAATTAAGTTTTGATAACAAGAAATCTTGACAACGCTATTTGTGTTGTCTGGTATACAGTAACAATGCATTGTAAGCGTAAATTGCCCAATAAACATCCAAATTATAGACTGAATAAAAACCATTCCAAATGGAATTGAGCTATGATCAAATATAACAATAAAAAAGTCCATTATGGTAGTTTTTATTGTTGTCACGGCACGCAGGCGTTTCTTTTTTGAAGGGCTACTTACATGGAAATCAATTCAAGTGAATATTTGAGTGTTAACTACTCCAACTTTGAATCCCTTCTCGCCCGCTTGTTTGTTTACGAAGATTACTACTATGTATCTACTACTAAGTCGCAAACGTCAACTACAGTTGTTCCTAACTAACGAGTGGCCAATGGCCCTCATTCTATTCAACCTACATACAGTACACCAGCGAACTAGATGGGTAGGGAAAAGTGAATTTACCCCCTCTTTGGCGGTTTCAAACTGTGAAATTTGTTTCTTAAGGTCGAATAAATGGACTCAAAACTGTTGAATCCCTCCCTTTTGAGTATTAACTGGTCCGCCAGTGCTACAGTATGTACGTACAGGGTTTCTCAGTTCTCGGTAACTTCTGGCGCATGACTTGAATTCAAAAGAGACGTTTTGAATCTGTTGAAATCAAAATCCATGGACCATGATGAACATAAAACGCACATACCATTTTATTAGCGTGAAAAACATGCGTATCGTGCCGACTTTGCGGCAAGACATTCAAAGTCTGACTGTTTGTGATCTCATGAGTACACTTGTAATCTCGGTCGAGATATCGTGTTAGAAAAATGGTTCCGTTTTACGGATAAGCACGTGTTAAGCAATGAACTGTTCGTACTGTATGTTTTCAAATCACCAAATTAATAAAAAGGTCGAAAACTTGAACACCCACCAAAAGCAGATTTTAATTCAAAATGCGCGCCAAAACTTTTCTGAGTGACAAGAAACCATAGATAGGCTATATTGGAAGAACCGTTTCGTTTCGCGAAAAAACATTAGCACTGTTCGTCAGACCATGACGAAACGAAAACATGACATGACATTCGGTGACGTCCAAAAGTCGTAAATACGAAATGACGGTATGACGAAATGCAATTAGTGGGGTTGAGAAGACAGGAACCGGCGACTCATAATGCAACTGACTGACTGACTGACTGACTGACTGACTGTATGACTGACTGACTGACTGACTGTATGACTGACTGACTGACCGACTGCATGACTGACTGACTGACTGACTGACCGACTGTATGACTGTCTGACTGTCTGACCGACTGACTGACTGACTGACTGACTGACTGTTTAACTGACTGACTGACTGACTATATAAATACGGGAAATGTCAAGACTGAAGAAACAGCTGATGGATCGGATCTTGTAAGATCCCGGAATAAACATGACTGACAGGGTAGACATAATAACAACGTATGTCTTCCGTTGTATCGTTGTCAAAACCGACCATTGCCATCACAATTTAGTAGAAGAAGGAATTTAAATGCGCGATCTTTTCCTAGTATGTTTTTATACTAAATACATACCACCACCTAAATTTTCACCGGGTTTTACTGATTATACCGGAGTTCAGGTGAACTAGAATACTTCAGACTCTTTCAACCCCAAAAACTTCTGCTACTGAAATTGATACGGTGGTTCCGGTGGTATGTATGCACAGTGGCGGTCATATGACATACGATTTTCATCATTTTGCCGAATTAATAAGTGTTGATTGAATAAGTTATTTTGCCTCGAAAATTTCATATGATGATTAATAGTAAATCAAAACCGTATTCACCCGAAAATCAATGATAATTAACGTTTGTCACATAAAGACCCTTTCGGGAATCTAGTGAAATTTGACAGACAAAAATAGTCAGACCATGAACCATTAGGTTGAAAACTTTTGGGTGAAATAAACGCTAATTTTGTTCAAAAAAATTATGTAAACATGAGCATACAAAGATAATTTACAAATTCCGATTAATAAAAAACATCGCAGCCCGTAAAAATACACCTTTTACGCCGAACTCAGATGTTGGGCCACAAGCTAGTTCAGTACGTGCATCATGCACGCGTGGAGCAAAAGTGAAGTTAATGTTTCACCGTCTCAGCAATAAAGTGTGTGTGATTTTCACTGGAATCTCGAAAGCGTCTTTAGCAATAACCGCCGATGCGTCGGCAGTGGTACGAGGGCGGTTTTACATGCGTCATACATCATACATGTATGATTGCATGGTTACGCTGTAAGTCGTATAATCTATCGATCATGAATATGGATATCGAGGTTCGATAATTATATACATAAACCAAGCACCATTGAACCAAAGACACGTGCTTCGTTATGCAAACAAACTTGCCAACTTTGAAGTTCTATAACTCACGATATAATTGGTTATGGACCGAAAACTTTCGTCCAGAGGAAAGTTCGTCTGTTTTCTCAGTTTGAAAACATGAAAAAATTTAAGTAAAACGTTATGTTGGATAGAAAACATTTATATTATATCGCACTCAGTTTTCGCTCCGAGACCAGGTGCCAAAAGTTCTGCTGTGGCAGTTGTCATAAGCTGCTGCGCTCTTTCATCAGTTCCGGTAAAGACATCTCATTCACAATACTGTAAAAGAGTTTATAAAAGGCGGTTCAAAATAATCCGTCCTTTCAGGATCCCATATATGCAGAATAAACGACAATAAACGTTGGTCAGAGTATCTTTTCGATCATAAATGCTTTAAATGAGCCCTTCACCTTATTATACAATAAAGAAACTTCAGTATGGTTATACAAGATACATGGATGCAATTTATAACTATACTATACTATACTTTCTATACTAAGTACAGTATATGATTCGTGGGACCATATACCATCTGGCTGCAGCTCAGATCGACTACGAAAAAAACGGAAGCCATGAAGTATCTCATAATTCATCATCAAGGCATGTGTTGGTTGTTTCACATATTGCTTATCTCAAAAGCGCCATACGAAAGCCGATTTCACCAAACGAACCCCCGACACTTAAGCATACGCAATATATAAAGAACAAACAAACGAACAATTAAGGTTCATAATCACTTATGTTAAAGAGTTCCGACTTACTGAGGTGCATTGCCGACCGATCCGCAAAATAAACGTTTGATAACAAGAAACCCTGACCAAGCTATACCTAAGTTCTACTAAGGGCTCCTAACTGCTTAGAATGCTATAGAGCCAGGTGCGATTAACTGTTGTGCTACTCTAATTTGAAATGCCCTAAAGCCGAGCAAAAATACCCCCGAACAAGCCAGCTCAGACTAATCGTCTTCCACTGTCACCAGTGGTATTCTCTAAACGAGTATTAATTTCTCATAATCGTTAACGTCAGATTGAGTAGCACAAAAACATAGATTACACATATTTTACTTACGTTGAATTTCGTATTACATTATACAACGTTTTTTTCAATTGTTATGCTGTGTGGTTTGTAACGACGCCGGGGAGTGTGAAGACTTAGCATAAAAGCATCGCCTCCATAACATAACATGCAATAACACGGTTTATAGAATTTCTAATCAAACATAAATCCTTGAAGAACATTTGATTCAAAAGCAGGTTCTATAATAAGTTGTATTTAAGAAACGACCAAAAAGTATGATATTTGAAAACCTTTCTTCACGAAAACAACCAACTCAAATTGATGGTGATTCGCGCCCAGGTCTGCACGAGTATCAGTTTCTCATAAGCGGTCAACGTGAGATTGAGTCGTGTCTGTATCGAGCTCGTTTTCCTTCTTGTTGGCTCCACACAATAGGGCGTCGTTGTTTGTGCCGGCGTCATCGACGCTCGTCGCCGCTGCTGGGCGAGGCTGAGTGACGTTGACGTAGATGATTGACCACCAATGTGTGACACACGTCGTTTGGGATGATTTTGAGAAATTTTAAGATTTTGAAGATTTTGAGGATTTTGAAGGTCCTGCTGATTTTGAGAGTTTTGAGGATTTTGAAGATTTTTGGAATAGTTTTGATGATTTTGCGGGTAAAGATAGGACTGCATCGCGGCCGCATCACATAGATATGGGGCGACGCCCGCTAATGGTGGTGATGTCTGCTGACTACAGCTGGCATTAGACACGCGACGTCTGGAAGTGTTTCCGTGATTTTGAGAACTTTGGTGATTAGGATAGTTTTGTGGATTCTGAGCATTCTGGTAAGCTTTTTGAATCTGTCGGAGAACACTCAGTGAAGGCGCCGAGGTCGATTGAACGCCGGCATGAGACGCACGTCGATACGTCTGGTTTTGAGACTTTGTCAGATTTCGTTTATTTTGAGTGTTTTGAAGATTCGGACAAGTCATTGTGGTAGCCTCGTCGATCGAAGGACCTCCTGATGGAGACGCCTGAGAAATACAGCGGGCAAGTGATACGCGTCGTCTACCATCATTCGGAGGGTTCTGATAAGACATTGCGGTCAATGATTCGTGTGGCTGTGTGGAGGTCCCATTACCGTACTGAGGAGCGATGAAACGAGTTGACTTTGAATCATTGTCATGGCTTTGCATGATCTCTGGTGGATGAGAGAACGATGACTCCATACATGTACCCTGATGATGGTTCAGTGAATTTTGTGAATCCGCATATGCTGATTCCATTGTGGTACAGAAATCTGTAATCAGAGCCGAGGTTTCAGGTGTTCGCGGAAGAGCTAAACCTGCATAAGACGAATCGGTGGACGTAGAAGAAACAGTTGTATGATTGGAGTCCAGACTTGGCTGTTTTGACGATTCCAACAACACCGTTGTATCTGAAGTGTGTGCCGGGGAGTTGGCAACACTGAATCGGAGGCCATGAAAACCATCCAACGTAAGACCTGAAGTCGTGGCTGACATCTGGTAGTTCCCGGCAGTTTCAGGTGTCATCGAACTCGGGTAAGTTCCATTGGTCGTAGAAACATTCACAGGGTTTATGGCAGACTCCGTCGGTCCCTCTGGTACTTCATGAAGGGATTCCAAGTTTTCTGGCAGAGAGCTCCTCGCTTTTCCGCTGGCAAACTCTTGCAGTTTAGCAATCACATCCGCATAAGGTTGACGAAGACGGGAGGGTCGTGGTGATCGCTCACGAGTGAGTGACGGAGTGAGTGACGGAGTGAGTGACGGTGTCAGTGATGTTGTGAGGGAGTGTTTCCGGATCGTGTTAGAGGGTGCGGCGGGTGATACGGCTAGCACAGACAACTTCCGTCGACTATCTGACGATAATGACGGGATGTTAGACTGCTTGCGTTGAATATTGTTGTTGTTGTCATTGTTATTATTGTTGCTATTAACATTGGCTGTTGTCATTGTTAACGGTGGTGAAGTTGAGGAAATTGTTGCTGTTGAGCTGATGTAAGGGTTACCGGTATATCCAATCGGTATACCGGCAATACTGTAGGACCGACGTGATGTTCGCGTAATGTGTTGTTGTTGTTGTTGTTGTTGTTGTTGTTGTTGTTGTTGTTGTTGTTGTTGTTGTTGTTGTTGTTGTTGTTGTTGTTGTTGTTGTTGTTGTTGTTGTTGTTGTTGTTGTTGTTGTTGTTGTTGTTGTTGTTGTTGTTGTTGTTGTTGTTGTTGTTGTTGTTGTTGTTGTTGTTGTTGTTGTTGTTGTTGTTGTTGTTGTTGTTGTTGTTGTTGTTGTTGTTGTTGTTGTTGTTGTTGTTGTTGTTGTTGTTGTTGTTGTTGTTGTTGTTGTTGTTGTTGTTGTTGTTGTTGTTGTTGTTGTTGTTGTTGTTGTTGATGTTGTTGTTGTTGTTGTTGTTGTTGTTGTTGTCGTTGATGTTGTTGTTGTTGATGATAATGATTTTGATTCTTTTGTTGATCACTATAATAACTGTTCGGCTGCTGTTGAGAGTAATGCTGACTATTGCACATTCTTGAATACTCGTTTTCATGTCCCTGTTGTTGTTGTATGAAGAAGTTTTGTTGTTGCTGCATATTTTGTTGTGGCTGTTGCTGCTGCTGCAAAAGCTCATGTTGTTGATATTCATGATTGTTGTGCTGTTGCTGTTTGTACTCATGGACTCTCTCAAAAAGTCGAGCCGATTGATGTGAGAAATTACTCGTACTTGGTGAGTATTGATGAGTACCGGAAGTTTGAGCAGGGACATGATGGTTGATTTCTTCACGAACAGGGTGACCCGTCAGAGGAAATCGGTAGAAGTTGATTGGAACTGATTTGGTACGCTGCCGCACGTAACCTGGGTACTCCATGTCGTTGTTGTTATTGTTGTTGCGACAATAGTGATTTCTAAACATATCAAGGTTAACTGTCATGAAAGCTCTATTATAAACGCGAAGCCTAGGTGAATAGTAAGTGGCAATGTAGTTTCAGGGCACCAACTAACATAACGAAAAACGAAAATAAAACAGAAAACGCCGAAGATATTAACCAACTGCACATATGATTACACAAGTCTTATATGGTTGAGCCTAAGGATTAGAAAATAACATACCATACCAAATATGATGTTCGAAAAAGTAGGATTATAAAATCACATACCCACACCTCTAGACACACCCTCTTGGCAAGGCAAGCGTTTTTCTCATGACTGATGACGTAGCTTAGTGAGCTACATGAACCGTGTGATTCTAGGTAAACATGGCTGTACCATGGAATATATATGTACGTGATATATTTCAAAATGAATTACCGTTCCGGCAAAGATGTTTTATTAGTGTCAATTTGTTGTCGATGCAATATGCGTTCCTTTAATTTTCCGAGTTATAGTCAATAGATTAAAAAATTTTGATTCTTTAAATTTGCGGTACAATTTATAGCAAAACTGTACGAAATCCGAAAAAAACCAGGATCAAGAAAACTCTGATACATACAACGTCCGTTTTCCAAACAGGCCTTAGCTGAACTTCATTTGTGAAGCGGTAAAAAGGTTACTGCAATAAAATAAATTAGAAAATATCATTCGGCCAAGCTATGTACTGTACATATGTACATCTACAGACAAACAATCAAAAAGTAACTTTTGCACCTGACTTATGCAAGTATAAGTATGTACCATATTTATCCTGTTGAAGCAGGCTCAATATAATATGGGACTAAATTTGAAAGCCTACATACCATGTTTTGGAGCTTAGTAAAACATGTCCATACATAAGTTTGTATTTACGTGTAATGAGATAACTCGGACAATTATAATATAGTCTATACAAGGTTTCTTGTTACGAAAAACGCTTTTTGTCGCGCAGTTAAAATTAAAATAAGCTTCTGACATTCGTTTCACATGACATTCGGAGGTTGGAATTAACAAATTATACGATCATTGTGAACATATTATATAGTTTAGCCAAAATATTTTGTTACCAAAATAATTTCTGTGGATCGGATTATGAATGGAATAATTTGTGACAACAAGAAAACTTGACCAAAAATATATGTATTCGTTGTGACTGCCAAAAGTCACGCACGGAATTGTTGAAAAAATCTCCGAAGAATATGGCACGTACATAATCTAATTCAGTCTGCAAAATAATTATGATTGCTTTACCTTTAATTGGCACTTTTCACCTGCTACTCTCATCACACTTGTTAGAAGATATTGCCATTGTCACAAAGATAAATTGCTTACTTATAGCGGACTAAATTAATTACAGACTGAAATTTAATTCACGGCTTTTTTACCGGAGGTAGAATATTCAGGACAATGTACTTCATGAGTGGATTGTGTAGACATTGAATGAAGAAGTAGGCAAAAAATTTGTTCCTTGTGTTGTCCAAGTATGATATGTATAGCTGGGCCAGGGTTTCTTCTTATCGAAAATAATTTTGTGGGCCGGTTACACACGTTTACAATGAATTAAGCGCAGTTTTCATATGTTGTCCAAAAGATATGTGAACAACATTTTATTTCTCAAGAATATGAAAGTCCATCAAAAGCAGTTTTGAACTCAAACTGCGCCTCGAAAAGTTTTTTGCTAACAAGAAACCATGGTTATAGGCTATAAAAAAATTTCCTTAGAATTCGAACGCGTGTCAAATCAACTATGAGTTCAAACTCCGCGCCAAAAACTTTTCGGAGAATCAAGAAACCATGAATATACTATTAAAAAAAATTCGCGCGTGTCGGCGTCAGAATGGGCTTTATTTTACAGTTGACGTAAATTAAGGCCTGACGATGTTTTATGGGTTTGTGGTTGTCATGCCCTGAACATTGACGCTGTCATGACACTAGCAGACGAGAAGGGGTGGGAAAAATGAAATTCCCCTCTCTTTGGCTATATAAAAAGCGCAGTTTTTCCCCAAGGTGTAGGTATGTAAATTACCCCGGACACTGCCAATTCCCCCTCTTTGACTAAATTCCCCTCCCCTTGTAGGTTTGGCTCGTCCGTTTGGTTGTACTATCACGTCAATAATTAAGTTAAGTAGCAGTGAAAAAAAAAGAAAAAAAAGAAAAACACAACTGTGGAGGATTTTTCAGGTCATTTAGCAAACTCTAATGAGTTCGATGGTTTTGGTTGACAAAACCATGATGAACGCCGCTATCATAACATTAGGCTAGGACGCTAGATTGGGTGCTTGTATGACGTCAAACTGCTGGATAAAATCGGAAAAATTTTTGATTGTTAGCGAACTTCAATTTTACGTTGTGATCAATTGGACTGTAGTGATGCCATGAACATTGATTGACAGTATAATGACATAACGGCTAGGACGCTAGATCACGACGCTTGTATGACGTCAAGTTATTAAATGAAACAGAATAATTTTTTGAAAATATTTTTAAATAAATATTTTGTCAATTTTTATATCACATTGAGATCCATTGGCTTGTGGTGACGCGAACACAAATCAAACAAAATAAGTATGTTATAATTCCAAAACGTAATGTGTTTACAATAAAATGTTAGTTCGAGAGCGAGAAAACGATAACACAGTTATAAAATATTTTCTGAATTCACTCGAGTTTTACTCAAAATCTAAAGAAGCGAACCATGCATCGAGAACTTTGCGCTGGAACAGTATACCCTTTTCGACCTTTCCCAACTATAGTTGGTTTCTAAACGATATCTAGTTTGTTTCCTAACTATGTATAGTTGGTTTCTTAACTATAGTTGGTTTCCAAACGATATCTAGTTTGTTTCCTAACTACAGTGTATGTATAGTTGGTTTCCAAACGATATCTAGTTTGTTTCCTAACTACAGTGTATGTATAGTTGGTTTCCAAACGATATCTAGTTTGTTTCCTAACTACAGTGTATGTATAGTTGGTTTCCAAACGATATCTAGTTTGTTTCCTAACTACAGTGTATGTATAGTTGGTTTCTTAACTTTAGTTGGTTTCTTAACAATATGTAATTGGTTTCCTAAAAATAGTTGGTTTCCTAAAAAAAGTTTGGTTTCTCAACCATTTTTATTTAGTTTAGCATTGACTGCGGTTAGACAGGGGGCGTTAATTAATAGCCGTATAGCCCACTCTCATATGATCATTAACGTGAGTGATGTAATCATTAATTATTTTCACTGTGATGCTGAACTGAGCTTCGATTAATTTATCTCTATAGCCCATTCAGAGTTTGTTGTTGTATTTTTTTCAAATCTGCTTTCGGCGGGCATTCTAATTTCTGAAGAAATATTGATATTTTTCCCAGCCCCACTAGCCAATAACATACCTAATAATTCGAGATAGCATGAAGAAAAATATAGAGATCTAAACAAATTATTTTGTGTATAATTTTATCCAGATTATGATATGAAATTAGACGTTTCCATATTTTGTAGTGAAATGAACATGCATTTCTTTCCATGACAGTATAACTTTAGTATGTATCAATGTACGAACTATCAAATCAATGATTTTTTCACAACAAGAATCCCTGGTTCAGCTATAATATAAATGAAATTTTCCTACATATATGTATCTGCTCGAAAAATACATTTATCTAAACGATTTATGTTATTTTAATTCAGATTATGATTTAAAAAAATGATTTTTGATATTTTCTAATGACATGAAAGAATAACTATGGCAAATAACTATCAATTTATGCAATGAAGAATCCATGAGAATCCTAGTTGACGGCAAGAAACCCTGATTAAATTATAGAATAGTCGATTTCTCATGATATCTTAATTCAGAATTAAGATTATTAAACAAGGTGTAGAAGATTTCATATTTTGTGGTGAAATGAACATGTGAAATGAACATGAAAAAAGCATGTCGTTTTATGGCGCATGACATGAAACGGGTAACCGTAGCAGTAATCGATTTTTCATGACCCACCTATATCGAAAAGTACATGTCTAGTCTAATCTAGAAATATTTGGTTTCCACGGGTGCTGTTATACATAAGGCAACAATGATATAAACTTCTGAAAAATTTGACAAATTTCGTGAAATTTATGGAGAAGACAGATTTAATTAAAACTGACTTCAAATTCGTACCTTCTTTACCTGTATACATACCTCCAGAACCAATATGAGAGATCCAAAGAAAAAAAATTAATTTTTCTATCAAATAAAGTTTTAATTCAGTTTCTATGTTGGGAATGTCTGACAGAAGAAAAGCTTGAAAAAATAAAACTTAAACATTTCAAGGGTGCAGTATGTATTGTGATCAAATAACCATTTCGAGTCGACATAAAAACTTTCGCCGAGGGTATAGTACAAACTAATAAAATTAGGAAACTTCATTCTAATAGGTTACCTTTGAAAGTGTTTTATAAATTATTATTGTTTTTCGTTTCAGCCTTTTAGCTAAGACACAAACAAGGTGGGAAACTGGGTCGGGTATTCAGTTTCATCTTTGTAAACAACCACACGATTTTGGTACCTACGAACACTGAAACCGAGTCAAATGTACGGCATTTATTCAGAGTAAGTGAGTTACCGAGTTACGTGAGTGAGTGAGTGAGTGAGTGAGTGAGTGAGTGAGTGAGTGAGTGAGTGAGTGAGTGAGTGAGTGAGTGAGTGAGTGAGTGAGTGAGTGAGTGAGTGAGTGAGTGAGTGAGTGAGTGAGTGAGTGAGTGAGTGAGTGAGTGAGTGAGTGAGTGAGTGAGTGAGTGAGTGAGTGAGTGAGTGAGTGAGTGAGTGAGTGAGTGAGTGAGTGAGTGAGTGAGTGAGTGAGTGAGTGAGTGAGTGAGTGAGTGAGTGAGTGAGTGAGTGAGTGAGTGAGTGAGTGAGTGAGGTGAGTGAGAGCGAATCAAAGAAGTCAGAGAGATTGTAACTGTACACAGCTAATTCAAGTAGAGCCTTCAGTTCCCCGAAGACGGCTACCGTAATGTCCGGTTAATCCAAATCCGGTTATAACCGGATACAAGCTTGGAACGCCTGTTCAGTGAATATTAATCAAATTATGTTGCGATTAAATGAATGCACTGAAGCTAACATAATAAATTATAATATTCTATAAATAAAATACTTTTTCTCTATATGATATGATTTAGTGATACGTATCATGAATTGATGATAATTTAATCAATTACATACAGTATACTATAATTGATAACTATTCAATGATGGATCTGTTCCCTTTAAGGTCATTACGGCAAAAAACGATAGACCTTCATTGAATGAAGGAAAATAAATCAAAACAAAAAAACCACGTTCACCTAACTCGAGTTGAGGAAGAAAATAATTAACTACATATGTCTACTACATATACTGTTCATGATTGATTATGCGAAAAGTCCGAATCGAATTTACGAACATCGTTAACATATGAGTAAGATTTTTCCTCTTCTGTCCGTTGCATATGGGACTTAATTTTTTGAGGTGGCTCCAAATCAAGCAACTAACTCAATTCTTAAGTGTTTTAATTTAGCTTTTTTATTCAAATAATGTTATAGAATTTCATTCAGAAGCTCAATTCGATAACATCGTGGAGGAGAAGAGGAGAGAAAGGTGGAAATCCCCCCTCTTTGGCGGTTCGAGGACGTAGAGTTTGTTCCTTGAAGTTAATTGTTGTAGGTAAAATGACCTAATTTCTGCCTACTCCCTCTTCTGGGAATAAGCCCCTCCCTTTGGACGTTGAGCGTAATCCAAACCATATTAACACTAAAATCAATGATAATTAACGTTTTTCACATGTCCGGTGGCAAAAACCGCCGATACGCCAGCCGTGGGTTTCACAGACGGATGAGCCAAATTTCCAAAGGGAGGGGAATCTCTTCAAAGACGGGAATCTCTTCAAAGAATCAGCAAAAAATAGGCCGTTTTATCTACATCTTAGAGAACAAACTCTAGTTTAAAAAACGTCAAAGAGGGTTGAATTCAACTTTTCCCACCCCTTCTCGTCCGCATGTATATTGATCTTTTAAACTTGAAACAAAGGGCCATCGGTTTACATAAAATGATAGTTTTCAACTGATGGATTTCGTTGCTTAAATATACTTTGTTTCCGTAAACATAATAAGTGAGTTAATCTTTGTTGATACGATAATTGAGAACTGTCTTTGTGCTTCCTCAAGGTCAAACGCTTCAGAACGCCTAACCGTCCTTATTATGCAACCGTTCTTAACGAGGATCTAACATGGAAAATGAGTAAAAACAATACGGCGATGCCTGATAGAAGTCCCATATCAATCAACGTTATAAGTCACATTATCTTCCTTTGATTGATATGGGACTTCTGACTTATAACGTTGCAAACACTGAAGATTCATGCACTGGACATGTATAATAAGAGACACCAATGATCTTTGATACAAAGGGGACTTATACCTTTCGGAATCACTGTTATAAGGTCAAACAGAAAATACGTTCTAAGCTAATGTGCGAAGCGGATGACATGAATTTTTCATAGACATTAGGACAATATTGATCATAATTTATACTTCATAAACTTTTCATCAATGCACATTTATTTTATCAGTTTCATTATAGCGAGAAATAGCCAGTTATTTTTATTTGTCATCCGCTACAAGTATAAAATTATATGTACGTAATGTACATACTGTAAATACGTGTTACGTTCTAAATTGACTCATACCTGATCATGGTCATATTACACGTTCATGCACAAATTACAATGGATTTTTTTTGGTATGGATTTTTTTGGGTGGATTTTTTTTGGTATGGATTTGTTTTGGGTGGATTTTTTTTGGTATGGATTTTTTTTGGTATAGGCAAATCAGGGATTTTTTTTGGTTTGGATTTTTTTTGGTACACCATCTTGAGCTTGTCCGCCACTGAAATAAGCTGAACATGATTATTCCGATCTAACTTTTTAAGCTGAATAGGAAACGTCGTAGTCAATTTCGCATAATTAATCATGGTATATATACATGTTTTTTTCTTGATATGAAACACTAGGAGTGCGCAGAAACAACCCTCAGGAAACACCACTGCCGAAAGACCCAAACTTCCAACCGGAGGGGAATCTTTACCAAGAGGGGGGAATTGGTAGACATCAGGTCATTTCACAACCACATTAAGGAATAAACTCTACTTTTCAAATTTTTCAAATAGAAAGAAATTCCGTTTTCCCTGGCCTTCTCGTCCGCTAGTGCCTCAGGACATACATACATGTCTCGGGTTTCATGGTCACATGTTTCACGTATACAAATATCATATTGATTGCACTTAGGGAAAACATGACGCATGAAGTTGTTTATGTACAGGTACACCCTGTATATGTTACAATAATAGCAGAAGAATAAGCACCTCTGGTTCTTTCAAGACGAGGATCAAGACGAGGGCCACTTGACTCTATTTCCAAAATGTTCATGCCAAACTCAGCGTTATTCCCGTTCGGCATTACCATTTTCGGTGAAGTCAATATCGGCAAACTCAAATTCGGCAAAATCAGATTCGGCATAATTTTTTTACAACAAAGTCAGATTCGGCAAAATCAAATTCGGCAAAATTTTTTTACAACAAAGTCAGATTCGGCGAACTCAAATTCGGCAAAGTAAATTTCGGTACAACCATTTTCGGTAAAGTCAGATTCGGCATAATCAATTTCGGCAAAGTCAAGGGTACTCATAAAAATGGCATGGTCTGCCAAGCATGTTAGCAAGGGACGGGTAATTCGTTCGATTAAGAGGATCTTAATATGAAAGGATGTTTGCCAAGAATATGCCGCGGGTATATAAAAGACCTGGGGGTTCACAATTAGAAGGAACATAAGAAAAACTTGAGCAAGATCTGATTATAATATAAGAGAGACTACATCAAATAATATAAACAGGCATGAAGTTAATGGCTAGGCACGGAATACCCACTGTTGTAAAAAAGAGAACAAACAGCAAATATAAAAAACAGGCATGAATTCAATGGCAAGCTAGGGGAAGACTAAAAAACATCAAACCAGGCGATGGCTATAAAACTCACATTGCCTGTCAAGCCTTGTGATCTTGATATGGAACCCTTGGTTGGGTGCCAAGAACACTCAGTATAAGCCGCTGGTTTACAGAGGACCTGGAATACACCATTGAAAAAAACACCAAGAAGACCTGGTTGTATGAGCAAAACATGTAACCGAAAGAGTGAAAGAAGCAAATTTTACGAATCGGCATAAACTCATACGATGCCATGGGTATAAAACTCACAATGCCCGCAAAGCATGTTATCTTGATATGGAGCCCTCGGTAATTGCCAAAAACACTTAGGCTGCTTTCAGAGTCCATAGGAAAGTGAAAAGGAAAAGGAAAAGCCATAGAAAATGCTCCATTTGTAAAACTATTGACCTGCTCACTTACAATTCTGTTACCGGAGTTTTTTTCAGTAAAAACAGATTTTTTACAGATACTGTTTTGGCGTGTTTGTGAAAACTGGCCCGTAAAAATAATTTTAGACAGCAAGATACCCTGACCGAGCTATATTTGGAGTTTTCTGGTCATAAAAACGTGTTTACAGCGAAAATCGAGTTACCACTAATTAATGCTGACAGGATTGAACAAAAACGTTGCATCACATGAACTATTCCACGGATTTTCCCATAGATTATCCACTGGATTGTTCTCTAAATCGATGAATGAAAAAACAGGGTTATTTTTTGCTCGACTGTTTCAATTCAAATATTGGAAACTCGGTAAAAGAGGTTTCACATTAAAAACTTTAAATAAACAAGGTCCAAATGTGGCTTACAAATTTGTTGGACACTGAAAAGATTGAACGTTTGTACCACAGTACATTGCGATCTGAGGATAAGCTTTTGTTTCGTTAAGTTGTTTACTGTTATTATTAAATAAGGAAAACTAAAAAAAGTTATTCTGCAGAATCAGAATCATAGTGAACTCAGACCAAACTTCACATATATGTAACTATATTAGTTTGTCATGATTACATTATTTAACTACATAACTACTTTATTTACATAACTAACTAAATTACGAACCTAAACGTTATTTGATTCAGCTTTAAATAGAGTTTGTATTTTCATTGAGAGAAATGAGTGCGTTGGCTACCTGGAAACTGTATTATTCTCAATTAGGCACGCAATACGTTGGATAACTCATTCATGAATAAATTATTGAGTTTTAGGCGTGTTGTGTTTTATGTAGTTTGTTGTCTATTGGTTTAGAATCTGAATTTAAGTAGGCGGTATTTTTAACCTTTGGATGCAAAATTATATAGGGGAAAATATGTACGTTAGGTAATTCATAATTAATGCATTTCGGATTTCCAATGAGGAATAAGTGATTAGGACACTAAATTTGAATGTGTGTCGAAGTGGTAAAGTATAAAACATGGGTAATGAAAAAAATCTGGGCAACAAGAAACCCTGGTTTGGCTATAAGTATAGATTTCCCGAATTAACTTAAAATGTATTCAGTTTAGAAACATTTATAATAACTATTATACATACACTCATCTGGTATTCATAATTTATCACTTCAGTCTGGTATAGCTACAGAGTCTTCTTGATAAACCTTCAGCAAAAACTTTTTTCAGTAACAAGAAACCCTGTATTGGGTATACTGACATGGCATATATTTCTATCATAACAATTTATATTTATTTTTAGATCGAGCAATCTAACATTCTGACCGGAAACTCGATGTAATTGAATGAAGGCGAACTGGCATTTAATTTAAAGTATTCGCCAACTTATTAGGAATGTCCCAGTTTTTTTGGTTCCAAAACTAATCATCATACCTACGCAATGTCCGAAGAAAATGACAAAATTTTAAACACTGTAATTTTATAGCCTTTCCAGAACTTCAGTTATTCAGAAAAGTTGTCGCGCTCAATTTGAGTAGAAATCTCTTTAGGCGCGCTCAAGTTAAGTTGATATTTCTTGTCCACATGACCTTGGTTATGGAAAACGAATGCCCAAATGTTGCATGTAATCGATTGTATATATGTAGATAGGTTACAAAGACATTGTGACAACAAGAAATTTTGACCTGTACGCTCATGATATACACTACGTTTATCAGATTATTAAAGTTCTCTACAAAAACCCCGTGCACTTTTGCCGATTTTGAAATTCTCAGAAACCATCAAAAAAGCGAACTTCTTCACTTGCCACCCCTCTCGTCCACTAGTGGTACAGTACACCTCCGTATCGTATGTATATCTGAAGGTTACACTTACAAGCACAGCTGTCCCAGGTGTGGCAATTTAGCCACAGTCCGGGGGGGGGGGGAGATTGTGGCTAAACGCGACTGTGCTTAAAAGGTACTGTGGCTAAACGGACTGTGGCTAAACTGAGTCAGACTGTGCGTAAAAGGTACTGTGGCTAAACGGACTGTGGCCGGGATGAGGGATGACTGTGTCAGGACGCGACTGTGGCTAAACGGACATTGCCAGGACTGGACTATATGTGGACGGGTAGCATTAGCAAGTGTTTGTACGTCATGTGACTGTGGCTAAACGGACTGTGGCTAAACGGACTGTGACCGGGATGAGGATTGATTGTGTCAGGACGCGACTGTGGCTAAACGTACATTGCCAGGACTGGACTACATGTGGACGGGTAGCATTAGCAAGTGTTTGTACGTCATGTGACTGTGGCTAAACGGACTGTGGCCGGGATGAGGGATGACTGTGTCAGGACGCGACTGTGCCTAAACGTACATTGCCAGGACTGGACTACATGTGGACGGGTAGCATTAGCAAAAGTTTTTACGTCATGTGACTGTGGCTAAACGGACTGTGGCTAAACGGACTGTGACCGGGATGAGGATTGATTGTGTCAGGACGCGACTGTGGCTAAACGTACATTGCCAGGACTGGACTACATGTGGACGGGTAGCATTAGCAAGTGTTTGTACGTCATGTGACTGTGGCTAAACGGACTAGGGCCGGGATGAGGGATGACTGTGTCAGGACGCGACTGTGGCTAAACGTACATTGCCAGGACTGGACTACATATGGACGGGTAGCATTAGCAAGTGTTTTTACGTCATGTGACTGTGGCTAAACGGACTGTGGCCGGATGAGGGATGACTGTGCCAGGACGCGACTGTGGCTAAACGTACATTGCCAGGACTGGACTACATGTGGACAAGTAGCATTAGCAAGTGTTTGTACGTCATGTGACTGTGGCTAAACGGACTGTGGCCGGGATGAGGGATCACTGTGCCAGGACGCGACTGTGGCTAAACGGACATTACCAGGACTGGACTACATGTGGACGGGTAGCATTAGCAAGTGTTTGTACGTCATGTGACTGTGGCTAAACGGACTGTGGCCGGGATGAGGGTTGACTGTGCCAGGACGCGACTGTGGCTAAACGGACATTGCCAGGACTGGCCTATATGTGGACGGGTAGCATTACCAAGTGTTTTGTACGTCATGTGACTGTGGCTAAACGGACTGTAGCCGAGATGAGGGATGATTGTGCCAGGACGCGACTGTGGCTAAACGTACATTGCCAGGACTGGACTACATGTGGACGGGTAGCATTAGCAAGTGTTTGTACGTCATGTGACTGTGGCCGGGATGAGGGATGACTGTGTCAGGACGCGACTGTGGCTAAACGGACATTGCCAAGACTGGACTATATGTGGACGGTTAGCATTAGCAAGTGTTTGTACGTCATGTGACTGTGGCTAAACGGACTGTGGCCGGGATGAGTGTTGACTGTGTCAGGACGCGACTGTGGCTAAACGGGCATTGCCAGGATTGGACTGCGTGTGGACGGTTAGCATTAGCAAGGGTTTGTACGTCATGTGACTGTGGCTAAACGGACTGTGGCCGGGATGAGGGTTGACTGTGCCAGGACGCGACTGTGGCTAAACGGACATTGCCAGGACTGGCCTATAGGTGGACGGGTAGCATTACCAAGTGTTTTATACGTCATGTGACTGTGGCTAAACGGACTGTGGCTAAACGGACTGTAGCCGAGATGAGGGATGATTGTGCCAGGACGCGACTGTGGCTAAACGGACATTACCAGGACTGGACTACATGTGGACGGGTAGTATTAGCAAGTGTTTGTACGTCTTGTGACTGTGGCTAAACGGACTGTGGCTAAACGGACTGTGGCTAAACGGACTGTGGATAAACGGACATTGCAAGGACTGGTCTATATAAGGACGGGTAGCATTAGCAAGTGTTTGTAGGTCATGTGACTGTGGCTAAACGGACTGTGGCCAGGATGAGGGTTGACTGTGTCAGGACGCGACTGTGGCTAAACGGGCATTGCCAGGACTGGACTATATGTGGACGGTTAGCATTAGCAAGTTTTTGTACGTCATGTGACTGTGGCTAAACGGACTGTGGCCGGGATGAGTGTTGACTGTGTCAGGACGCGACTGTGGCTAAACGGGCATTATCAGGACTTGGCTATATGTGGATGGCAAGTATTAGCAAGTGTTTGTACATCATGTGACTGTGGACGGGAAGCATTTGCAAGTGTTTGTTGGTCATGTGACTGTGGACGGGAAGCATTGGCAAGTCTTTTTACGTCATGTGACTGTGAACAGGAAGCTTTGGCAAGCGTTTGTACGCCATGTGACTGTGGACGGGAAGCTTCAGCAAAAGTTTATACGTCATGAGACTGTGGACGGGAAGCATTGGCTAATCTTTTTACGTCATGAGACTGTAAACGGGAAGCATTGGCAAATCTTTGTACGTCATGTGACTGTGTACGAGATGTACAATCACTTGCTAGTGCTTCCCGTCCACAGTCACACGACCTACAATCACTTGCCAGTGCTTCCCGTCTGTCTACAGTCACATGACATACAAACACTTGATAATGCTTCCCGTCCAAAGTCACATGACCTTATAACACTTGCTAATGATTCCCGTCCACAGTCACACGACCTACAATCACTTGCCAGTGCTTCCCGTCCACAGTCACATGACATACAAACACTTGATAATGCTTCCCGTCCACAGTCACATGACATAAAAACACTTGCCAATGCTTCCCGTTCACAGTCACATGACGTACAAACACTTGCTAGTGCTTCCCGTCCACAGTCAATTGACGTATAATCACTTGTCAATGCTTCCCGTCCACAGTCACATGATGTACAAACACTTGCCACTGCTTCCCGTCTACAGTCACATGACATACAAACACTTTATAATGCTTCCCGTCCACAGTCACATGACATACAAACACTTGCTAATCCTTAACTTCCACTTATACTAAAGTCCTGGCAATGCCCGTTTAGCCACAGTCGCGTACTGACACAGTCAACCTTCATCTCGGCCACAGTCCGTTTAGCCACAGTCTGTTTAGCCACAGTCCGTTTAGCCACAGTCCGTTTAGCCACAGTCCATTTAGCCACAGTCCGTTTAGCCACAGTCCGTTTAGCCACAGTCCGTTTAGCCACAATCCGTTTAGCCACAGTCCGTTTAGCCACAGTCCGTTTAGCCACAGTCCGTTTAGCCACAGTCCGTTTAGCCACAGTCCGTTTAGCCACAGTCCGTTTAGCCACAGTCCGTTTAGCCACAGTCCGTTTAGTCACAGTCCGTTTAGCCACAGTCCGTGTAGCCACTGTCCGTTTAGCCACTGTCCGTTTAACCACAGTCCGTTTAGCCACAGTCCGTTTAGCCACAGTCCGTTTAGCCACAGTCCGTTTAGCCACAGTCCGTTTAGCCACAGCCCGTTTAACCACAGTCCATTTAGCCACAGTCCGTTTAGCCACAGTCCGTTTAGCCACAGTCCGTTTAGCCACAGTACGTTTAGCCACAATCCGTTTAGCCACAGTCCGTTTAGCCACAGTCCGTTTAGCCACAGTCCGTTTAGACACAGTCCGTTTAGCCACAGTCCGTTTAGCCACAGTCCGTTTAGCCACAGTCAGTTTAGCCACAGTCCGTTTAGCCACAGTCCGTTTAGCCACAGTCCGTTTAGCCACAGTCCGTTTAGCCACAGTCCGTTTAGCCAGTCCGTTTAACCACAGTCCGTTTAGCCACAGTCCGTTTAGCCACAGTCCGTTTAGCCACAGTCCGTTTAGCCACAGTCCGTTTAGCCACAGTCCGTTTAGCCACAGTCCGTTTAGCCACAGTCCGTTTAGCCACAGTCCGTTTAGCCACAGTCCGTTTAACCACAGTCCGTTTAGCCACAGTCCGTTTAGCCACAGTCCGTTTAGCCACAGTCACATGACGTACAAACACTTGCTAATGCTTCCCGGCCACAGTCACATGACGTACAAACTTTTGCTAATGCTTCCCGGCCACAGTCATAAGACGTACAAACACTTGCTAATGCTTACCGGCCACAGTCATAAGACGTACAAACACTTGCTAATGCTTCCCGGCCACAGTCATAAGACGTACAAACACTTGCTAATGCTTCCCGGCCACAGTCATAAGACCTACAAACACTTGCTAATGCTTCCCGTCCACATACAGTCCCGTCCTGGCACAGTCCGTTTAGCCACAGTACCTTTTACGCACAGTCTGATCCAGTTTAGCCACAGTCCGTTTAGCCACAGTACCTTTTACGCACAGTCTGACTCAGTTTAAGCACAGTCGCGTTTAGCCACAATCTCCCCCCCCCCCCGGACTGTGGCTAAATTGCCACAGCTGGGACAGCTGTGCTTACAAGTGAAAGATCATTGCGTGGATGTACTACATGAAAGTGTACTTCATGACGTAGTTACACGTAGTGCCACAATAATAATTCAATCGCTCAGACACCTTATGTATCTTCTGATGTATACTTCAAAAGGGTAACTGACGCAGGTAAAAATAGAAACCAGGTTTAGTACGCAAATAATAATAAATTTCATATCCAATGAGTGTACATAAAATTTCAGAATTTCCAGATCAGCTTTTCATGGACTAAAATGAAGTTAATACAACTTACCTACTTAAGCGTACCGAATATAGTGATTTCGGACACAACTCAAATGTTATTTTCGGTTATACGAAAACACAATAGTCACAACTCAATTATATTCTTTATTTGTAAATTAACGACTTAGATGAACGATTTCTCTACTGGCGAACTTACCGTATTTGAAAACGCATTTGAACATACTGATGTGTACTTAAGCGTACTAAAACTTACATAACCCTACTAAAGCCTACATAACCGTAACAAAGCCTACACAACCGTACTGAAGTCTATATAACTGTACTAAAGCCTACATGACCGTACTAAAGCCTACATGACCGTACTAAAGCCTACATGACCTTACTAAAGCCTACATGACCGTGCTAAAGTCTACATGACCGTACTAAAGCCTGCATGACAGTACTAAAGCCTACATGCCCGTACAAAAGCATACATACATAACCGTACTAAAGCCTACATGACCGTACTAAAGCCTACATGACCGTACTAAAGCCTACATAACCGTACTAAAGCCTACATAACCGTAATAAAGCCTACATGACCGTACTAAAGCCTACATAAACGTACTAAAGCCTACATAACCGTACTAAAGCCTACATGACCGTACTAAAGCCTACATGACCGTACTAAAGCCTACATGACCTTACTAAAGCCTACATGACCGTGCTAAAGTCTACATGACCGTACTAAAGCCTGCATGACAGTACTAAAGCCTACATGCCCGTACAAAAGCATACATACATAACCGTACTAAAGCCTACATGACCGTACTAAAGCCTACATGACCGTACTAAAGCCTACATAAACGTACTAAAGCCTACATAACCGTACTAAAGCCTACATGACCGTACTAAAGCCTACATGAACGTAATAAAGCCTACATGACCGTACTAAAGCCTACATGACCGTACTAAAGCCTACATAACCGTACTAAAACCTGCATGACCGTACTAAAGCCTACATGACCGTACTAAAGCCTACATGACCGTACTAAAGCCTACATGATCGTACTAAAGCCTACATGACCGTACTAAAGCCTGCATGACCGTACTAAAGCCTACATGACCGTACTAAAGCCTACATAAACGTACTAAAGCCTACATGACCGTACTAAAGCCTACATGACCGTACTAAAGCCTACATGACCGTACTAAAGCCTACATGACCGTACTAAAGCCTACATGACCGTACTAAAGCCTACATGACCGTACTAAAGCCTACATGACCGTACTAAAGGCTACATGACCGTACTAAAGCCTACATAACCGTACTAAAGCCTACATGACCGTACACCTGACATAAAGTGAAATGAATTGGGACACTTCTCAGATGTTCTTCTCGGTTAATTCTATTCACTTGACCGCTTATATAATTGTATCATGCTTGCATGAATAGAGTGACTGATTGAATGACTCTCCGTATGACAGTTTTCCTATATAAGAGCCCCAGTCTGTAAGAATCGACAGGTCCGGGAAGAAAAAATGTTTTCGTTTAACCACCACCATTCCCGGTGAAAATGAGTTTCTATAGTAAATCGATGTCACTGATCACGATGGAATTGAAATTTTTTGCAAAAAAACGTTGAAAACAGAGATATGGTGTTTTTTTCACTTAAAACGCAACATGAAAAAACAACAAACCCTGCATCAAACCGTAATGCATGTAGCTCAAAACATACTCAAGTTTGGTAATTGGTATTAAACACGGTTGATTGTCATAGTACAAAGAATGTTTTGTGTGAGTTTCAGAGAAATTGAATAAACAAGTACAGAGTAACACCGGATTAACTTCGGTGCACTGGGCATCAAATAATGGTTTATTGCATGTTTTTCTCCTTGACGTGGCTAGAAAAAGTCATGTTTTGTAATTTAGGAGAAAAGGTGGTGCAGGTTGTGTTCATCATGTTCTTATCAACATGTGTAAAATAGGAAAGTGTGCCCAAGTTCCGTTTGAACGATTTTCAGAATCGATTCAGAACACCAGTGACGTATTTCAGCGACAGCCAACCAGCGGAATTTAAATTCGCCGCAGTGCGGCACAAAAACCATGAAACATCAGCTTTCATTTGAAAAAATGTGTATTAAAAATTTCAGTTCAATTGAATGTTATTTTTTTCAAGTTAAAAGTTTGTTGGCTCATATTATTTGTTTCATTGTTTATGTCCCGTATTTCAATCGAATTTTCTCTTTATTACAACATTGAATATGACTATTGAACGACCGTATCAGAAGATGGCATATGAATCTGGCGGACGAGCTAATCCTCCAAAGAGAGGGGAATTTCGTCAAAGAGGGGGGGAGTCCGTACAAAGTAGGCCGGAATCGGCAGTTGTGAGTTCATTTTACCTACACAATAAAGATTAAATTCAACTTATGATAACTATCGAAGAGGGAGAATTTTCACTTTTTTCTTCCCTCGTCCACTAGAGAAAATTGGCTCATCTGCTGGTGAGTTCGTTTTGATCGGCCAGTGCATTCTGTTGTTGACCATTATTTGGGAGCTTGCCGCTCGCTAAATTCAAAAGATAGTACTGGACACTGGTGTACACCGGCGGACGAGTTAATTCTCCAAAGGGATGGGAATCTTTCCAAAGAGGGGGAATTAGCAGAAAATAAGTATTTTTACCTACACCTTAAGAAAGAAACTTCACTTTTTGAAACAGCCAAAGAGGGGGGAATTCCACTTTTCCCTCCCCTTCTCGTCCGCTAGTGCTGGTGTATCTAATGATGAGTGTTGGTTTTTGGTTTTTATTTATACTTTGTTTGTTTGTTTGTTTCAGTCTGATTTCACATTAACCAGACAGGGTTTTTAGTTTCGCTGCACATTTGTTAATTCGCCAATATTTTTATTTCACTCAGGGCAGTAAAATACCCTGCCCACATTAGCTATAATATAAACGGTTAAACGAAATCATTGGCGGACGAGCAAATTGTTAGTACTATAAAACCCTTAATTTTTTATGACGTCGGTTTTTTGATAAATTACTCAACCCGATATTCAAGATTCAATATGAAAAATGTTAAATATGGAGATTGGTTCACAATTTTTCTTCCTCAAGTGAACGCACGTCACTCAGTCAACTGGACGCTCTCTCCATTATTGACGTTATTCTGACATCTGACAGACAGAATTGTGTGGTGTACGCTACTTATCTCACCTGAATAATCTCAAAATTCCCTGATTATCTGTAACATTTCAAGTTTAAAAGCAAAGCGCACCCACACGTTTGTTGTCTCCGAGTTTTCACATTCAACCTTATGTCAGCCAAGAGTCGGTTATTTCCATCTGGACTCGCTCGCAAATGTTACAGTCATCGTCACTAAAAATAAAGTTTTTCAGCTGATTTCCATCAAATAATTATTTATATTTCATGGAAATCTAATGCTTCGATATGGTGAATGCGTCTGCTTGTCAAGCGCAATCTACACTGCGCCCTGGTTCGTTTATCATTGTTTATCGTTTTCACTTTATTCATATTTAAATTCCTATATTGAGTGCAGTCACACACCTATGTAATCATTTATTCACACTCGTGCTATTCAATCAGTCAATCACATCGGGCACTTAGTATTGATTCAATCAATCAGTCACTCCATCACTAACTAATCAACCGGCTACACAGTCAGTGTCTCTTGAAAATTCACAACTCAACCAGCCATTTATTCAAGCCAAACTAAATCACGTTACTCACCCATCACTTTCGGTCATTCAGTTATTTTTACTAATTTATTATTACGCCAGTCACTTACTCAAACCTTCACTTACTACTCACATTCAGTCGAGTCAGTGAGTTAAATCGAACTATTTCTGAATCTGCAGTTTGACTCAAGCAGTCCCTTATCTCTCACTTATTACGCATCCAATCTGTCACTAATTCACCATCTGAATCTCTTACTCATTCAGTCACTCAATCAGTCACGCATTCAGTCACTTAATCATTCCTTCTAATGCAGGTATTCCACCCGGTCAATGCGTCGAGTCGTGCGGTCTGTGCCGCGGTGATGAGCCGATCGATCGAATATATGGGACACCCTGTAATTGGCATCATGTAAGTAATTATTTGGAAGCCTTGTGTGATTTGTGGGGCGGTCAGGTAAACCCTTTTATAACATCATTTTTTTTCGTCTAGGTTTTTGCATTTCAAATCTTGAGTGTTATCAATGAAAGCTCTGAACCCGGCTCTCTCTACCCACCAATCAACACGAGTTTTCTGTTAACCTGACGAATTTACAGCGAAATAATCGACTATTAAGATTGTTGAAACATTTTTCCAGATTACGCTCTGCCCGTCGGAGTTCCGCTTTGTTCTTCTAACATGAAAGTAACAAATTTCGATGTGTTATCGACGCCATTGATGTTGAGTTTGAACAGCGTTTGATGAACGGCTAGTTGTTGTTGTATTTGTTATTTTTGTTATTACTTGTTGTTGTTTTTTTGTTTATTTTGTTGCAGTGGATGACTTCGCCTGGGTGGCTCGTCATAACGGCGGTGTTCATCCGAACCTGATGACGAACGAACGAACGGATGATTTGATTTCTAGCTTTAAGGACATCAGGTATGTTGTTGTTGATGGTGTTGCTGTGGTTGTTGTTGTTGGTTGTTGTTGTTGTTGTTGTTGTTGATGCTGGTGCCAGTTATGTGCTAGTTGCTGCGAAATTTTGTAAAAAACTTCTAAAAAAACTTTTTTCATATAATATTCGATTTTTGGTTTATATTAACTCAGACTCAGATGAAACTGTATTTTATTCGACCTTTTCCATGAAAAATCGTTGTTATAGGTTGGCCGAGCAGAAATCACGTTTGATGACTTGCGGCCGGGGCAAGCGGATTGTGCTCAAGGAAACGTTGAAGAAGGCAAGGAAACAGAGCATCGTCAACATGCAGGTTGTTGTTGTCGGGAATGTCGTTTACTGGACTGATATGTACTTCCTGACTTTACCTGACTTTAAAAAGTTTTCCACATGTTTAAAGCAGTTGAAAAATTAGCATGATTTTTATGTACACTTCATGCCAATTTTTTATGTACTTCACATACAGCATATTCCCTGCACGTGTCTCTGGCGAGCTGCCTACATCATTGTGTCGTTCAATTACTCATGGCATCTTAATCGGTTAGCATGTATCGTAATACCATCTTATTGGGCTGTTTTTTGTTCTCTTTTCAGCTTGGTCCAACTGCGTCGGGCTTTGCTGCGGGCTTTGCATCGATGTGGCGCGACACCTCAGTCCAGTACGGTTGCCGGCACGAGATTCGATACTGTGGGCCCGCACGATTCTCACATCATCTCGGTCGGTGGTAAGGCGGAGCCCCCAACACATGGTTATCCTTCTGAGATGTGATCAACCGTCACCCAATTATCGGAGATTTACTCAAGTTTGTTTACATATGTTATATAACATTATCGTTTCATTCGTTGAGAACAATCAGTTGAACGTCGGATGGAAAACTTAGACCGGCATCCAATTTTTTTCGTGTAAATGAGACGCTTTTTTCCTTGATCCTCCTCATTCACACCGCTCATTCATTCAATGATTCACTGGCTCGCTTATTCACAATCACTCGTTCTTTCAACATTTTTCTTAGTAACTCTTTACTCATTTCTGTCCTCACTTTTCACTCACTCACACACACACACACACACTCACACACACTCACACACACACACACACACTCACTTGTCATGTGCTCACTTACATATGTACTCACTCAAGCATGCACACACTCACTCACTCACTTCATCACTCAGTAACTTATTCACTCTATTACGTACTTAAACCTACAAATGGCATTTCTAGTATAGTTGTGATGTGAGTAATATTAAATACAGCATTTCTAGTCTAGTTGTGGGTATAATTTAATATTTTATCAAATTTTTTCACTTACTCTCTAAACATTGTGTAATACTCACACTGGCGGACGAGCTAATCCTCCAAAGGGAGGGGAATTTCGTCAAAGAGGGGGGAATTGACAGTTTCCAGGATATTTTTCTTACACCTTAGGGAACAAATTATTGTTCACTATTGCTTACTCACAGTCACTTACTCACTCATTCACTCATTCGCCTATTCGCTCATTCACTAACTTTCACTCACTCTCACTCACTCACTCATTCACCCAATCACTTATTCATTCACTCATCTCTCAGTCATTCACTAACACTCGCTCACTCACGCTCACTCATTTTACACCCACTCACCCTTTTTCACTCTTTCAGTCACTCAGTTATGTTTTTTTCCTCAGTATTCTTACTTCATTTTTAGACTTAATTGTTTCTTCTTAATCACTTACTCAATCGCTCACTCAACCACTCGTTCATTCATTCGCTCACTCTCTGTCATGTACTTATGCCAGTGTATGTCAAATAAAAAAAGTTAATAAGCGTGAGTTAGTTCCTGAATGAGTGTGAGACAGTGAGTTAACTCACGCTTATTAACTCAGTCACTGAAACTGAAATTTTTTCTTCTTTTCAACACTGCAATTTGTTCTTTTTTAAGTTTTTCATTATATTCCATTATATTCACTAGTACTGATAATTCACTAGTATTTTCATTATATTCCATCATTTATTCACTAATACCAAAAAAGGAATAGTACTAAAAAGTGAGTAAGATATTGAATAGTGAATAAATGATTTATTTACTTTTAACCTAATAACTAACTAGCTACTCTTAACTCATTTTCTCTCATTGAAGTAGTCACTTCCTCGCACTCATTCACTTTAGTACTGAATCACTCATGCACGCTTTTACAGTCACTCACTCCCTCACTCTGCTCACTCACTCTCTCACTCACTCGAGTAGTTACTCGCTCGCACTCACTTAGATCTCTATCTCTAGTTATCATAGTTTCCTTAATCGTGTAATCCATTAAGTTTAAAAATTTATCATAACGCACCATACACATTATATGCGAGCTATAGGCTAGCTCACTCACTTATAACTTTTTCTTTTGCCCTCCTTAACTCACTCAACACGCTCACTCACTCAACACACTCAATCACTCATTAACAAACTAGCTTTATGCACTCACTCTTTCACTCACTCTTCACTAACACTCAGTTGTGCGCTCACTCAACTCAGCCATTCAGTTTTGCAGCGAATTTATTAGCTTTTTTTGCTTTATTCGTTTGGATGGAAAAAGTTGGCATGCCGGTTCTTATACACTATCCAACGCACTAGCGGACGAGAAGGGGAGGGATAATTGGAATTCCCCTTTTAGGCGGTTTCAAGAAGTTGAATTTATTTCTCAAGTTGTGAGTAAAATGGTATATTTTCTGCCAATTCCCCCCTTCTTAGAAAGTTTCCCCTCCCTTTTGAGGTTTGGTTCGTTCGCGGGTGATCCAACGTACAATCAATCATTCAACTATTTTTTTTGTTTATATTACATTTATGCCTCTGGTCAATTATCTTGTGAGTCATACTGAAAATAACAAGTTCAGTTGATACGATTGTGGCTTGAAAATATATTTGTTCGTTGCTTAATAACTTTCTTTGTTTATAGTTTGGCTAAGTGTCTCTGGCCAGGCACCTTCATGTCGTTCAACTACTCCTGGCATCTTAATTGGTTAGCATGTATCGTAATACCATCTTATTGGGCTGTTTTTTGTTCTCTTTTCAGCTTGGACCAACTGCGTCGGGCTTTGCATCGATGTGACACGCCACCCCAGTCCGGTTTGGTGTACGCCTTGCTGCATGACGTGCATGATGTCCGTGTTTACGCTCTTTGCTGTCAGTGGAATTCGGTGAGTTCATTTGTTTTATTGTTTTAGTTCATATGTTTGTTGTTGTCTTTATGTCTTTGGTACAACCATTGTTTTAACATATTCATGTCCTGAAACATGTAACCAACGTTGAATTACTGGAAATTTAACGTTTATTATTATTATCAGTACAATCATATAATGAATTCCCACATAAATATATTCAGTTATATGTATTAACTTAGATATATTCAGTTGTATTAACTTATGTATACGTATATATATTCACGTATTGTATACGTATATATATTCACGTATTAACTTATGTATAGGTATATATATTCACATGTATAGATATATATATTCACATGTATGTTTATATTCAATACTTTTAATCAATCGAAATTATCGATACAAGAGAATCAAATTGATAAATTCAGTGATCACACATCATTTATCACCAATTCACTGAACATCAACAAAACACTTAACGACATACTTGCGGTCTTAATCTCCAGTCATTGCGCAACCGGGAAAATGATATGATAATGATTAATCCTTTGCAATATTTTAAAATTATTTTTAAAATTATGAAATTTAATTTTCCAATTCAAAGATAAAAGTATTTTCAATCACCCACATCATTTTCCGACCGAAAATCATTAATTGTCTTATCATTGTATCGGGTGTAAAGCATAGTATACAAATGATCCTTCTTGTCCTGTTCTCATTATATGCAGTACATCGTTCACTTCGTCTTTCGGATTCACCTGCAATTGATGCTCTAGTATTAAACATCCTGTCTCGCAGTAAATATTATCTCGTTTCATAACAGGATAATAGGTTATACTAACTTTTATGAGAGAATTGGACTCTGTGTCATGACATATGATTTTATGTCTAATCACGTGTGCCACGGCTTGCAACTGATGTAGATGGCGTGGTTCATTTGTAGTATGACCTGAGAGAAATTCGTTGGATTTAGTATGAGTGCAATAATGTTCTGGTACTTAATGAAACTAAAAACGAACGTTTATGTCTCTTTACTGCCTTTCATATAATCATCTACACACAGAACCTTCTCAACTAACCGTGTGTTGTGCCGTTTATAGTTGTGCCGTTCATGCATTCAGTAGTTGACTGTTTGAGATCATCGATCCAGACAAATCTTGTCAGCATTCCAATCGCGGCGTAAAGAGAATCTCTGAATTTACATAGTGTTGAAAACACAATCTTAACTAAACTCAATCGTTGGATTTTCTTAACTAAACTCAGTCGTTGGATTTGTGAAGATTTATATTTGTTATCAACGCATTCTAAGTTCGCTTATGCTAACCACAAGTATATCTGTGAAATTTACTAATTGATCATTAGTTACTCATTTAACTATTGTGTTGACAAAAAAAATATTATTGGTTTGAAGTTGTGTCTAGTTGAACCAACTTGGGATCTGCTCCGGTCGGAAATACCTCCATCAGCCCGCATTCCGTATATATAAACTGCACATGTGCCGGATCTGTTCCACTGCTCTATAACATGCATAGACAGCTTATTGATCTCCTTTTCTTGGTAAAAATTTAGCTAAATTTCACCTTAATAATGAGAATTGACTTGATCCGAATAGTAATCACTTGCTGGGATTCCCCCTTTTGTCTGATATCGACCAATATAAGTTCAACCAAGTTCAACAGGCTAGAAACATATTTCAGTAATCAGTATTTCTCAAACCTGTAGGGCATAGGTTGTCCCGGTCATTTCAGATTCAGTGTCTTCCTCTTCGTCCTCATGAAGGACCTGAGAAAACCAAAACTTGTTGTTTGAGGATGCCTGAACAGTCTTTATCAATGGACATTACTGTCTGATGGAATAAAAATTTTAACACTGAGCAGAATTATTCTGAATTCACCGAAACCAGGCAAGAAGTTTTTCAAACCTGCTTTGCAGGTATTTGGACCACTCCGGATGGCTTGTCGTCTTTGTCTTCCTCTTCATCATAGTTTTCCTGAGATAATATGCTTGAATGTATGGCTTGGACTAACAGAACGTGTAATAATTCACTGTCATACACGAATTCATTACCCGATTTGCTCATTTAGTATCCAATCCTGAAAACCCTGCATTGAAAATATGGTAACACTGGTTTGGTTTATAGTAACACTGGTTTTTTACCAAGTTTCTCACTCAGTTCCGGTCATACGAAACCGGGTATCTATTTTTCTCAAACCTGATCTGCAGGTAGCACTGAAGCTTGGATGTCTTCATCGTCTTCCTCTTCATCGTTTACAAGTCCCTAAGATAAAAGTATAGGGTAGAGATTAACATAGAGATTCAACTGTCATTCATATGCTCATTAACCGCTCGTTAACCGAGTTGTTTATTCACGAGTTAGGAACCTAAAGAGTTGTCGCCTAACAGAGTTCGCCTAAGCTAACCATTATCACATGCTGTATCACCGCGTCGATGGTGTTTTCTTCAGCATTTGCATTGACCTATAACATGCAAATGTTATTATGAACGTGTGTTATTATGAACGTGTATAGAAGTTAACTGGTAACATTGTTATCCATAATCAACCATCCAATTTTATCTAAACCTGTTCTGATGAATGGTCTTCATCATCATCGTCATCCTCGTCAAGACCCTAAGAGAAAAATATTTGCAGTATTATGTAAAGAACCTAGCAAAACTTCCTGACATATTCATGCTAATTTATAACACTTCATGTACACGCTTATTAACCAAGCCCATATACTGAGTTGCTCATTAAGTTTCGTTCACGGAAGGTTGACAGATTTAACTGGTAACACGCAACCATTTAATTTTATTCAAACCTGCTCTGCGAAGTGGTCCATATCAGCGTCTTCATCATCATCGTCATCCTCGTCAAGACCCTAAGGAAAAATAGTTGCACTTTTCTGTAAAGAACCTAGCAAAACTGTCTAAATGACACCTAGCAAAACTTTCTCTAATATATTCATGCTCATTCATGACACTCTTTCATGCATATGCTTATTAAAGGAGGGTGAACAGTTAACCTGTATAACGCGCTGAATTATTTCGTCAATTGTGTTTTCTTCGGCTACTTCTTCACTCTCTGATAACACGCCGAGTTCTTCTGATTCTGAAAACCAATTTTTATGTTCAATCGTCAATTTATAGATTTTCTAATGGATATATAACATTGAATCTTTTGTGAAATAAAATCTTAATTTAGTCGGTCTCAACTCACCGTAGGGCCGGTTGCACAAAGTTGACAAGAAACTTTTGATCTGTATTGGCATTAAGTAATCACTTGGTGAAAACATCATCATGCCGTTCGGTTGTTTCTCAATGATCAGCATTTCAGCCAGTTCTTCTGGTCTCAGTCTTCGCGATTTTGAGCGAAGACCCTCATCAAATTTTTTCTTCAGCCATGATTTCACGGATGATGATTTTCTTTGAGCTCGTTTGACTTGGTGAATTGCCCAACCTCTGGGAAACTCGGGCCTATAATTGTAATAGTAGTTCATCAACACATTGTCTTAAGTGATAGCTGGGGTCTTAAGTGATAGCTGGGGTTTATGACTGATGTCAACTACCTGAATGATTCATAGTTATAAAATTTATGTAAAATCATGTCGATGGTTTCCTACTTTCCAAACTAAACTACTCAACGTAAACTACCAACGTTTCGCATACTTTCCAAACTGTTTCGCATACTTTCCAAACTAAACTACTCAACGTAAACTACCAACGTTTCGCTAAGTTCGCATTCTGCGACCGGTGACTCAATGTAACAGTTGAAGTCAAGATCCTCGTAGAGCTCGTTTTTCACAAAATCGAGTAGCCGGTCGAATATCGTCTTTTGTTTGTCCACTCTCGGTATCTGTAATCAAGAAAATGTTCTGAGTTTTTCTTCTGTACCTGTAATTAAGAAAATCTTCTCAGTTTTTCTTCACATATCCTACTTTTAACTATAACCTGATAGTTTATCTTCACGTATCCTAATTTTAACCATAACTTGTTTAGTGCCAAGAACTTCATAATCTAAAGACATTACTAACTGCATCATCTTCGCTTGATGTCCACGTGCATTTATTGTTGGCTTTCATACAAGCTTTTCCGTTTCCAAGTGTTTGGTTGTTGAACGACAACAATACGGTCACTTCGGAGAGTTCGCAGTGCACATTTTCCTGAAAACAGTTTTTTTTAATGTTAACAGCATGATTATAACTGATCATAGCATAACAGTGTTCTATCATGCTGGATTTGATGAAATCATTCATGATTATAACTGATTATAGTCATTGTGAATTCATGATTATAACTGATCATAGCAAAACAGTGTTCTATCATGCTGTCGCAAAGGCAATTTTCCAGACCCCACAGATTTTTCGAAAGTTTACAGTTTTTATCAAAAATCTAGGAAACGAACCCCGGGCCACTCGCATGCTAGGCAAGCACCCTTGCACTGTGCTACTGAGCCCATGCAATTAAACTGCATATACCCTACTATAACTGGCTCGCTACGCTCGCATGCTTTCTACAGCACGTGGCTATGCTACAACACGTGCAGGAGGAAATATTGAAATCTCCCCTGCGGGGCCTATCGCGCTTGTCCTCGCTCCGCTCGGACAAGCCAGCCTTACGTTAGGTTATCGGGGGCTCGCAGACAGTAAAACTTTACATGGAATAGTAATGTTGCTCGAGAAAAACTGAATTCGAAAAATCTGTGGGGTTTGTAATCATGCGTCGCAAAGGATCATAAATTCACCTGAGGAACTTTGAGGCCAGACCCAATACGGTAGTTTCTCCTACAGAGAATGTGACCCGGTTGACAGTTGTAATCAAAGCTGTGCATCACACTTATACCCGGAATACGGGGTATCTTAGGTTTTTCAGATGGGTCAGTGGTGCGCACGCAGGTGATATTCATAGATGGTTGGTCAACTTTCAAAGAATTTTGAAGAAAGATAGCCAGTTCAATTGCGGTTTTATAGTCCGCATCCCTATTAACACCCAACGCGTCGCGCAGATGACCTTTGGTGATGGCGAACAGCGAGTCGACTACCTTAAATAAATGTTGGGAGTCAACCTTTACCAACAATTATTTCGGAACTTGACTAGTTAAAAGTCAGAACATTTCCATGCAAATGTTTCTTGTTGAGTACTGTCAATAAATCACCTTTGTAACTGTTTTAAAAAATTAACCACATAAATTCAACCAACGTCTTTCCCGTCGCATTCTGCGCTGTTTTCTATCTTCATCAGTTGAAATCCGTGATTTTTCGCAATCAGTGGTGCCTGTTGAATCAGCAAGCCGTTACGGAAATGCGCTGAAAACATTAATTTCAATTACTGCGCTGAAAACATTAATTTCAATTACTTTCAATTACTGCGCTGAAAACATTAATTTCAATTACTTATGTTGAAACTTATGATGGATGCAAAAACATCATTAAACATTGACGTTAAACATTGGCGCTCGTGTTTATTCGACACTAACTTGCATTGTCTGAACGCAGGTAGATACGATACGCTTCCGGGTAATCAGATTTGATCTGCTGTAGCAATAAGTTGAACAGTGAAAGCGTTGTCTGAAGTAGTCGATCTGTTTCTGTTTTTACTTAATACGATGATTGATAGGTACAAAAACGGCAGGTTAATCCGTTTAAACGGGAGGTTCAAGCTCTCATCATATAACAATCAGTTAATATGCAAGTCGGATCAAGTTTCTCCAGTTGTTTGACCACATGGCCAACTCATAATTCATGCCATGTGGTCATTTCAATTAACTTAAGTGTCTTGCTCAATTTATATAACATTGCTGCGGAAATAGTAAGTAACAGGATAAATTTGCTAAACAACACTAACTATGGCGTCTTGACGGCATTGATCTATAAAGGTCAAATACTTCTTGGTAGTTAAAACTCTGGTTGGACTCGAATCAGATGCCGTCATAACTACGCTGCCCAAACACGACACCCCTTCTTTGCCATAGTACTCATTCTGTGGCTCTCGGTGTTGCTGAAAGGTAACAATATCAATCACTGTCACGAACATCACATCTTAAATATTCATGATTCGTTCGTGTCAAGTTTGTGCTTTACCACTATAGTGTTCGATTCGATTTGCACTGATAGTATTCGATTCGAGGTTCACGAAATTTGAGAATCATTAGTGTCTTTTATCTTCTTCAATACTAACATACCTGACTGAGAAACTTTTCGGAGTAGTCCAGGAAAATAAACACATCGCGGGGCATGAGGTTGACCTTGATGTCAGCTTTGGCTGTTCGTTGAGCGAATATCCGGACGTTGTGTTTGATGGCGGCTTCAACAGCCTAAATTGTTAATTATGATTGTTGCCCTACTGTGTTTGGCATTAAGGTTTAAAAGTGCGGGTTGCGATGAAACGCATAGATAGATAACTATCTGTCAGTGGTAGATGAACTATCAGTGGTAGATGAGTCAAAGGCAGTTGATTTCGACTCTTGAGATGACTAACCTGTACAAAGTTGTCCACACGCCACTGCGTTACGTTACGGTCTCTTTCTTCGTCAATCCTGGCAAGTATGCTATTCATATTGGATCTGAGTTCCAATGACTTGGAGCATGCTTCGCACCGATAAACGTGATCATGATCGCACTTTGTGCCACCTTCTTCGGTGTTGTCACTTAGCAAATGTGTTGCACAGTGAGCCGCGCATTCGGAAGATTGCGATAGATGGCTCATTTGGATGAACCCGAGATACCTTAAATACCATATTGTCTGATCATTTAACCTTGTGTATTTCGTCACCTCATTACTACTGTACTAGTGTGTTTCATCACTCTCAATCTGATGGTTCCATCTCTTCATCATGTGATCAACCAATAGGGACTAAGAACAAATAGGGACTAAGGACTATAAACTCACTATTCACTATTCACTAAAAGTTTCATTTTCTATAATTTTATTCACGAGCACCAACATTTTGAGTTTATCCAGTTCTTCCAGACGTTGCAGTTTGACTGGTTCTTCAATTGTGCCTTGCAATTGCAAACGTTCGATTATTTTCTTCAACTCGACAATGGCTTCGCTTGCAGCGGCCTGAATAAATCTTGAATCTCACTCACTGTTATGTGAATTTAATCAATTCGAATAATGTTGATTTTTTTGTTATATATAATCTCGTAATAAGGATTTTAATGTTCATATATTCACGTATTTCATCCAAGATGGCTTAGCCAGATGCCAACCTTTATATAGTCCAATGACCCCAACTGTTTGTTGCGTTTCGCCTTCAAACGTCGGTTGAGCAGACGCCGTGCTGTGGAAATGGAGAAAGGCATTTTGAATTCCACGTCGGATTGACCGGACTGAGTGTGCATGTCGATCAATCTTTGTTTATACGCTCTGCAGTGTTACAAATAACTTAAGTATGTTGCCTATGCCTACTAACGTGTTTTTACAGAATACATTGTTGTTTTCGGTACACGGTTACCGTAATGAGAAAATCCATATACAAATAAATGGTAATGATAGATTTTGTTCCGACCTGTATATAGATTCGGTGGTGCCACACTGCATCAACGGACACATTTTCGATTTGGTTTTATTGTCATAAATCAAAATCGTTTGTCCATATGCAACGGCGTTCAGTATTCCAGATGACTTGAGCCACCGTAAGAACCGTTTTGCTGTAATTAACGTGATATTTGTGGCTGCTCTTCAACAATTTTTATGTTCACAACCCAACCAGATATTTTACAACATGACCTGACCTGACCTGACCAACCTTCCATTATATCTAGCTTAATTCGTGTCCATACGCGACTGCTGGCGGTACAATCCCAATTTCGCTTCGTTCGGACCTGAAAATGAGGAAAAAATCTTATTTTTCACACCAGTACTGTTGTTACTGCATGGTTAGGCCTTGAGGCTTCGTACTATAATGACCCATAGTTTTAATAACCGTGCGAATAAACCGATCAATATAGTTACTGACAATTACTGGTAACTAACTTTGTATTTCGATACTTTGAATGTGTTCACAATCTGATCGATGGTGAAACGAAATTTGCCACACTCACGCATCGAACAGACCAGACCCAGAACTACGTTTCGTGTCGCTGCAGTCCTGCAGTCGTTGAATGCACGTTCTGTAAATATCATTTGACTGACAGGTAACAGGGCTAACAATCAAAATGGTATAAGAAGTTATGAGAGAAATCAACAGCGGTTTATCATGAATGTTTTCATTGATTGGATTGAAAGTAGATCATGTTAATAGATCATTGGATTGAAGGTAGATCATGTTAATAGATCATGTTAGTGTTAAATTCAAGGGGAAATTGGGGAACTTACTGTACTCCTTAAGTGCTGATGCGTTTTGGTCAGTGTCGATGGTACGGTTCACGAATCGCTTGAAGTTTCCAGGTCCCGCAATTTCATCTGTTGCCTCTTCCAAGCATTTCAACATAGACCCACTCGAATTTTGGATGTTTTTTATGTTTGGGGCTGAAAATTTGTACACGTTGTTTTGCGACACATGTTTTTCAACCACTCTCGGCCTTTACAAATTCAATAAATGTAAAGTAACTTTCGGCGCTCAAAAGTACGAGTCCGAAAGTTACATTACATCTAATGTCTAATATTATGTGAAACCAACGATTTCGTATCGATATGAACGGCTGTTGAGTGTGTCGTGAGAGCATCCCACCAATGGAGTTTAACAACTTTGCGGCTTCTTCTCCTTCAGCGTATTTGCTCAATCGACGACGTTTTACTAAACGTAGTTTTATGTAGTGATATGTTATAGTTTGTTAATATATGTACATACTTCCAGATTTGATTTAACTGATTTATTTTAGATTTTTCTAACTAATAAGTGATATGTCATATGTAGTTTGTTAATATTTTTTCAACTGATAATCAACTTACTCTGTATAGTATGTCTGCCACATGGAATGATATACTCAGTATAGCATGTTTGCCTTATGAAGTGATTTTTAATTCGAAATCAATCAGTTAAATTTAATCATTAAATAAAACGTTATTTCAGAACCGCAACCTGGCGTCTCGCTTTCGACGGTGCGCTGAGATTCCTGGCTCAGCGTGTGCACAACAGTTGGCATATGTGAGAACAGGCGTTTCGTGATTCGACGTGGACGACGGTTGATCGGAGCTCGTTCACATGATACAGAAATATTACCCTGGAAGTGATGATACATAAATTTTATCCTGAAAGCGATTTATCTACAGCAGTTAATTTTCTTCAAAAATTTCGTTCATACTGGTATCACTGAAGCACTGGCGGACGAGTGAATTTTCCAAAGAGAGGGGAATTTTCGCCAAAGAGGGGAAATCGTCAGTTTTCAGGTCATTTTAGCTACACCTTAGAGAACAACTTACATTTTTTGAAAACGCCAAAGAGGGGGGAATTTCACTTTTTCCATCCCTTCTCGTCCGCTAGTGCACGAAGCATGCATGCATGCAGTAACAGCATGCCAGAAGCAGCATGCCTTAGTCTTTATACTTGATATTTGACTGGTTTTTATTGTACCTTTTGTTTGTTCAATTAACCTCGTTACTTGACTTTGAAGTGGATGTCCCATGCAGTGGTGTTTTACTGAGGTTCGACTGTTCGTTGTCTTCTGTAGTCTGAAGTCAGTATAATAAATTTACTCCATAGTCATGAATTTGCCAGCATATGCCGCTTCTAAGCAAAATCTCAAGGGTAGTCTCAACTCAACAAATATACATGTATTTAACCAACAGTTTCAGTTTCATTGGCAACGGATTCAATCAGAGCCAATACAACATCCGTAACCGCTTTATCATCTGAATTTACCTCGTGTTTCTGCAATTATATCTCATAACAAATGAAATTATCTGAATTGACACATAGATTATGTGATTGGTGATTGCTTCCATGAAACATAGGTAACTCACTGACAAAAAATATCTAATAAACTGACGCTAACTAACTAACAAAATCTAATAAACTGACAGTTTCATTCAAATCGATTGAATATAGCAGGCCTTCAACTACATCCGAAACTGATACATCTACTGAGTGTTGTTCTCCCTGTTCTCCAGTTTTCTGAAATTTTTTATTGATTTTTCAATACTACATTTATTCGACATGATTTTCTCTCAATTAGTAAACGAATTCTAGTCCTACCAAGAAACTGAAAAATTTCAAGTATCCTGGTAGGATTCGAACCCACGACCTTCCGTTCAGTACACGGACGTGCTAACCGCTACACCACAGCTACTCCTGTCTTGCACTGTCGTATTCCATTCAATATTCCATTCAACCGGTGTTGGGTAGGTGGCAACAATTACTAACTCTACTTGTTAAGTGTCGCCGGCACGGCCCACAAAAGTCCTTGGTACCAAATTTTACATGATACCCATAGATCGACTGGATATCCTTGCACTCGGCCACACTCAGCTGTCGATATTTTCTTACGTTGGCACGTTTCGAACGTTCTAGAAATAAACGGTTGGATTTTGTTCAATTTGCTAACAAACGATTATAGAATGATTCTCTCGCATAAAAAAGATTAAACTAAACAATAGTTGACACTTCTCAGAGCCAACCTAATTAATGAAATTAACAGACAATGCAATGAATAAACTAACGTTTCTGGGAACAGAGGAAACCTTGACACGAAACTTTCTTCAAGTGCCATGATCGGCTTGAATGAGCCGGCTTAGGTAGAAGAGACCTCGCATGATGAACACAGATGCCAATATCACTGATGTCGACGTCTTGTTGAGCGTTATGTTGCAGGACTTCAAGGACATCTGAAGAAACCATGAATAACTATTTCGCCGTTAGTGAGTGAGTGAGCGTCCACTTTGTACTCAAGCATTGTCTCATGATTGGCTTTTTAATAAGTTAGATATCAAAACGTGAGCAATTGAATTAGTGTTGTATAAATTTTTGGGTTTGATTTTAACTACACCGAATAAATAGTTAGCAAATGATAGTGTTTTGTTGTTCGAATAATATAATGAGTGAGTGAATGATGCAAATCACTTTGATACATCATTTCGTTTCATTTTGTAATTGACAATCCCCCCTCTTTGGCTGGTTCAAAAAAGTAGAGTTTGCTCCTTAAGGTAAATTTTTTTCCATTTACCCCCTCTTTGACGAATTTCCCTTATCTTTGGTTGATTAGCTCGTCCGCCAGTTTGAGTGAGTGAGCGTGTGTGAGTCAGAAATAACTAACTTCAGCTTATATTTCGAATACCGTAACTCACAATTTTACTCAACTGGAGAATTTTTCCTAATCATAAAGGCGCGCTATTTGAATTAGGAGAAAAGTTCTATGTTCGATGACCTTGGTTTTCATGATTTTATTGATTTTATGGGCATTTTTTTTAAGATTAGGGTTCTCCATCAAATTTGGAGCCTGCCTGATTTTTTTCAACTTCTTACTTCACGTTTTCGATTTTTTCTTCCCCTTTTCTTTAAGAAATTCAAAATTGTCAAATCGGTTGAGTTAAACGTTTGAAAAATTCATGTAGGCTCCAAATTTGATGGAGAACTCGAATCTGAAATAAAATTTACGGAAAAGACCCCAAAATAATGTGAACCGAGGTCGCCGACCCAAACACTTTTCGACAGCTGGCGCGCGCAAATAAGAATTCTATAGAACGAGTATTTTTGTAATCTACCGTAACCAAAATCACAATATAAGCCGATTTCAGTTATAGTATGGTCAGAAATAAACTTCTTCAAACCACTGGCGGACGAGCGACATCTCCAAAGGGAGGGGAATATTTCTAAAGAGGTGTGAATTGACAGAATTTAGGCTATTTTACGTACACTTTAAGAAACAGCTTAAACTTTTTGACTAGCCAAAGAGAGGGGGAATTCAAATTTTCAGTTCTTCCCTCGTCCGCTAGTGCTTCAAACAAACTAAATATTCTAGTATAAACTCGACAGCAACTTTTCATACGTTTAGTTGTAGGTGATGCCTTAACTAGCTAGCATTACTGTATGTCACGTAGCATTCTCAATTGAATGTGAGACCCACGTAGTTTGTATGTGTAAGACTGCAGAATTGATTACGCGAATACGTACTATTAAGACTTTTCTGCGCACGAAATAACTATTTTTGTCTAAACTACAATTTCGTTTGATAAAAAGCTTCCTGAAGTCTAACACGAAGGTTTTCCTGAAATATTTTTAAAGGCTCTTAGATGGAAATTATTGCTATGCGCCAGTTCACGTAATCAGGAAGAAATAACGCGCCAATCATTTTTGTTTTACTCATTATAGAAACCCATTAACAAATGACAGTGAATGAGTTGTGTGACCAAAGATAGAGCTCTATCATAAAACATCAAGAAGTCTTAATCGTACGTACATATTCGCGTAATCAATTCTGCAATCATAAGCCTTTTCCTTGCATGCACAAGTAGAGGTGGGCCAAAAATAACCACTTGTACAAATGTTGAGTTTTCAAAATTAGTTCAATGTAAAGAATTTTATAACCCATATCCACGTGATAATAACTGAAATATCTAAGTCTGTTGTCCATTTGTCTGGATATGCATTGATTTTCGATCATAATGTTTTCAGACTTACTCGTAATTTTCACTTCCAACGTAAGAAGTTTTAACCAAAATCCGTTTTAATCAGAAATATCGATTTTTTACGTTCAACACACTCTTTCTGAATGAGAACCAGAAGATTTTAAATTCAGAATATTTTATTTGGTTGAATTAAAGACTTGCAACAAAGTTCACGTTCAGGGCTTATCAAGATTTTTTAATTATCTTTTTTTAACCATAAGGAATCAAAATACTTTAATAAACATGGAATAGTTTCTTGTTGTTTTCAGCTAGAAACTTAATCTTTAATGCCTCGTTCTCGGTTGAAAACTGTTTCTAAAATTTCTCATTCTCGAATAAAATCGGCGATTTTCCAGAACTTCATTCAATATTTTATATTCTCGATCTCGATTTTCATAGCAATAGTTTGTGCCAAAAACCACTGAAATTTTTCGATGAAAAAACACTCACGACCATAAGTTATAAGCGATTCACATCAAATTAATAGCAGAATCAAAATAAACGTTTTGGCGTATAGATGGCTTACTTAATTAATCATATCGATAAGATGGAGCCTTTTCAGATGAATTTTGGGCCAACAAGTGTTTAGGTGTTTTTACCCATCCTCCCTGAATGCAATAAGACAATGCAAAAAGTCAGGCCCGCAATGATCATGAAAACCACCGCAAATATTGTGGGTTTTTATGTCTCCTTATTGCTATAATGATGGAACTTTTGTGACGTGAGTGATAGAAAGAATGCCGTCTTGCAATGTATGTTTCGGTTACGATCACCGGGTTTTTTTAATTTTCAATCTCATTTAATTAATCATTACATTTATATGGATTTGGAAATAAATTAGTGAGTTTACAAATAGGTAAACGTATAAACGAAAAATTACTACGTGCATTCAAAATATTTATGAGATTTTTTTAATAGGGTTTGTAATTTATAACAAACTTCGAATAGTTCAAAACTTTAATCGCAATGCAAACCTTCTGTCAATGGATATGATGTACCCTTGCACTGCTTATTGTGTCCGAGCACACATCCAGTGCGGCATTGTTGCCCCCAATCCTGCGTACGGGACATCTAAAACCCTAATATCTTGATTGTACTGTATTGAATGAATAAAACGAGCAATGGTCAGTTACGGTCTAATGTACAGTCAATACGTTAGAATAAGGAGATGCCAGGATGCATATTTTAGTTCATTTCCACAGTTTAAATAAGTCTAAAAAAGGTAAATCAAACTTTCATGAACGAGCAAGCACAAAATATTTCGTCTAAATATATTTCTTAAATCGCTGTATTATCACGTTCCTGTAATTTATTTCACCTGCTATTTGGATCTCAGTAATTTCTTAATAACCCAATAAAGTCTTCCTTCAATACAGTACAACAAGATATTGACAGACACATGGAAAGGCGATGATATCACTGTATAAAAAGACTGCGAAATCTTCGGTATCATCACGGTGTTATATCAAGCATCATCAATGATAATTCATTTCAGCATTTTCTTCATAATGTTCCACTCGATACAAATCGAAGTAGCAGCAGTGCGAGACGTCGTAACGTTGTTACGTCATGAGTTCAAATAACATGAGTGTTACATACCAAATAAGCAATGAAATAGAAGATAGACGAAGATACGTCTGAAGAAGAATGACGAAAATACTCCGAGATACGAAATAAATAAAATTCTTTATTGTCGTTTGTCGTAAAAGTTCAGACAAGGCAGAGTAAAGAAACGAACGATAAAAATTTATGAATGAGAGCTCAATATGAACAAATTATCAGGTAACTGATGAAAAGAACTTGTATCGCACGACGGACGGTCAACCCCAAGACATCTTCTAAACACCAATACAGGGCAGGGTGATCATTCTGCAAGTAAACGTGAGATCTGTAAGCATAACATACTTTATCATAGCATAAAATATATAATCATTGGAATTACACTGATGCTAAAAATTAATAGCCTATGAAAACCACAACAAATTATTCATGTTAAACAGCAACGCAATCAACCAATAAACAAATGAACTCACCGAATTCCACTGACAGCAAAGCGCGTAAACACGGACATCATGTACACCAAACCGGACTGGGGTGGTGCGCCACATCGATGCAAAGCCCGCAGCAAAGCCCGACGCAGTTGGACCAAGCTGAAAAGAGAACAAAAAACAGCCCAATAAGATGGTATTACGATACATGCTAACCGATTAAGATGCCATGAGTAATTGAACGACACAATGATGTAGGCGGCTCGCCAGAGACACCTGCAGGGAATATGCCGTATGTGATCTTCAAGTACATAAAAATTGGCATTTTTTAAGTCAGGTAAAGTCAGGGAGTACATATCAGTCCAGTAAACGACATTCCCGTCTGTTGTCTCATACATACGGATACGAATCAGTAACTTTAGATAACAAATAAATCCAAACAAACGCACATTCCGACAACAGTGACACCCATAAGAGAGCGCGCGTGACCGTCCAAAGGTCATACTAATACTCATCATTCAACTTAACATTACATACAATACCTAAACCAATACCCTAGCATCAAGCGAATATTTTACATCAAAAGGTAGCTATAAAACAATCCTATAACATGTGTAAACAAACTTGAGTTTATCTCCGATAGTTGGGTGGCGGTTGATCACATCTCAGAAGGATGACCATGTGTTGTTCATGTTATGGGCAACGTGGTCGGCGGGCTCCGCATTAATACCGACACCGAGAGTCACGAAACCGACCATGCCAGCAAAGCAACTGAAACAGTTTTAGAGAACATTACTTATGTAACAACACACCATTCTCGGTTATTCAGTAGAAGAACAAACAACAGTAGTTTATCGTACAACTGGCAGGTGAGGAATTGATTCTGCCTGCCTCGTGCGTTCAAAATTTCAGTATTCTTGGTTGTATAAAATGACGAGCAATGGCATAAATTTACAGCAATGCGTCAGATTCTGTGTACCGTAACTGTTTCATGCATGATGTGTGCCAACAAGCTTATAAATCAGCAATATATCACCATTTCACCAACTTATCTGAATACTCCTGAAGACTGGTTGTCGTTTATGCTTAGACTAGAGATGTATGACAACACCAACCTGCATGTTAACGATGCTCTGTTTCCTTGCCTTCTTCAAACGTTTCCTCGACTTCTTAATCCGGCTTCTCCACAATGAGCACAATCCGCTTGCCTCACCGCAAGTCATCAAACGTGATTTTTGCTCGGCCAACCTATAACAACGATTTTTCATGAAAAAGGTCGAATAAAATACAGTTTTATCTGAGTTCAACCAAAAATCGAGTATTATATGAAAAAAGTTTTTTTTGGAAAAAAAACAACACAATTTCGCAGAAGCTAGCACATTACTGGCAGCAGCATCAACAACAACAATGGCAATGACAGGAAGCCTAGAGCAACGCGTCAGGGTTTGCGTCTCAAGTCAAGTTTCCAACCTAGAACCACCTGTTTACGAGGCTAAAGCTCTACGCACTAGTCTAGAGGGGCGACAAAAACATTGTTGGCTGACCTGTGTCAGTGCTACTTTCTGATAGCTCATAATTAACATACTTAATTTACTACGTACCTGTAATCAGTCCACATGACCTGCGCCTCATCATCGACACTGTGGACGGGTCGGGCCAGATGCAGCACTTGACCCGGACAGTACAGGGTGATTCGGACGACGCTGCATTCCTCCTGGTCGTCGTCACTGTTCACACGTTGTATGCCACCGGCTGAATTTAGAGACGACATCGACATGAGGATAGAAACAACAACAACAAAAACAGCAGCAACAGCTACAACAACAACAACAACATTAACAGCAACAACAACAACAACAACAACAACAACACCAACAACTACACCAACAACCAACAACAACAACAACATACCTGACATCCTTACTGCTAGAAATCAAATCATCCGTTCGTTCGTCATCAGCTTCGGATGAACACAGCCGTTATGAAGAGCCACCCAGGCGAAGTCATCCACTGCAACAACAAAAAAAACAATAACAAGTAATAACAACAATAAAAAAAACAACAACAACTAGCCGTTCATAAAACACTGTTCAAACTCAACATCAATGGCGTCGATAACACATCGAAATTTGTTGCTTTCATGTTAGAAGAACAAAGCGGCGGCAGAGCGTAATCTGGAAAAATGTTTCAACAATCTTAATAGTCGATTATTTCGCTGTAAATTCGTCAGGTTAACAGAAAACTCGTGTTGAATGATGGGTAGAGAGAGCCGGGTTCAGAGCTTTCATTGATAACACTGAGATTAGAAATGCGAAAACCTAGACGAAAAAATTGATGTTATAAAAGGGTTTACCTGACCGCCCCACATAATAATTACTTACATGATGCCCATTACAGGGTGTCCATTTATTCGATCGGCTCCACACCGCAGCACAGACCGCACGACTCGATGCATTGACGCTTGACCGGGTGGAATACCTGCAGTAGATAGAATGATTAAGTGACTGAATGAGTGACTGATTGAGTGACTGAATGAGTAAGTGATTCAGATGGTGAATTAGTGCGAGATAAGGGACTGCTTGAGTCAGACTGTAGTGATTCAGAAATAGTTCGATTTAACTAAGTAACTGACTCGACTGAATATGAGTAGTAAGTGAAAGTTTGAGTAAGTATTAATAAATTAGTAAAATAACTGAATTACCGGAAGTGACGGGTGAGTAACGTGAGTTAATTTGGCTTGAATAAGTGGCTGGTTGAGTTGAGGGTGACTAAAAGATTACATAGGTGTGTGACTGCACTCAATATAGGAATTCAAATATGAATAAAGTGAAAACGATAAACCATGATAGACGAACCAGGGCGCAGTGTAGATTGCGCTCGACAAGCAGACGCAGGTCACCATATCGAAGTGGTTGATTTCCAGGAAATATAATCAATTAATTGATGTAAATCAGCTGAAAAACTTCATTTTTAGTGACGATGACTGTAACACTTGCGAACGAGTCCAGATGGAAATAACCGACTGTTGGCTGACATAAGGTTGAATGAGAAAACTCGGAGACAACAAACGTGAGGGTGCGCTTTGCTTTTAAACTTGAAATGTTACAGATAATCAGGGAATTTCGAGATTATTCAGGTGAGATAAGTAACGTACACCACCCAATTCTGTCTGTCAGATGTCAGAATAACGTCAATAATGGAGAGAGCGTCCAGTTGACTGAGTGACGTGCGTTCACTTGAGGAAGAAAAATTGCGAACTAAAGTACAGCCAATCTCCATATTTAACATTTTTCATATTGAATCTTGAATATCAGGTTGAGTAATTTATCAAAAAAACCGACGTCATAAAAAATCAAGGGTTTTATAGTACTAACAATTTGCTCGTCCACCTATGATTTCGTTTGACCGTTTATTTTATAGCTAATGTGGGTAGGGTATTTACCCGAGTGAAGTAAAAATATTGGCGGGTTAACAAATGTGCAGCGAAATTAAACACCCCTGTCTGTTAATGTGAAATCAGACTGAAACTAACAAATAATTTCTTATGGATAAATAAAAACCCAAAAACCAACACTCATCATTAGATACACCAGCACTAGCGGACGAGAAGGGGAGGGAAAAATGGAATTCCCCCCTCTTTGGCTGTTTAAAAAAGTGAAGTTTCTTCCTTAAGGTGTAGGCAAAAATACTTATTTTCTGCTAATTCCCCCCCTCTTTGGAAAGATTCCCCTCCCTTTGGAGAATTAACTCGTCCGCCGGTGTACACCAGTACTATCTTTTGAATTTAGAGAGCGGCAAACTCCGAAATAATGGTCAACAACAGAATGCACTGGCCGATCAAAACGAACTCACCAGCAGATGAGCCAATTTTCTCTAGTCAAACGATGCTAAGCAGCACCATCAAATCACTAGCGGACGAGGGAAGAAAAAAAGTGCAAATTCTCCCTCTTCGACAGTTCTCATAAGTATAATTTAATCCTTATTGTGTAGGTAAAATGAACTAAAAACTGCCGACCCCCCCCCCCCCCGTTGAGGATACTCCCCTCCGTTCGGAGGATTCGCTTGTCCGTCAGTGCATCAACGGTTCCTGTGAAAAATGCTAACAATTTTCCTCTGGCTCGTCCGCCATTGCAAGCAACAACCTTGAAAATTTCCATTCTGACCTCGAAAAACTGACTGGAAAGTGCCGTACCGCAATAGCGGACGAGAAGGGGTGGGAAAAGTGGAATTCCCCCCTCTTTGGCGATTTCAAAAAGTATAATTTGTTCCCTAAGGTGTAGGTAAAAAGACCTATTTTCAGCAAATTCCCCCTCTTTGAGAAAATTCCCCTCCCTTTGGAGGTTTGGCTTGTCCGCCAGTGCCGTACCGTGGGACCTTTGTTCATTTCAAAGGGGATTCTAAGTAAGAATCGAAGTATATGTACGATTGCAGGACTTACCAAAAAAATTTTTTGTCCCAGTTAATTTTAGCGCGCGATTTTCCCATAAAGCTGATACTAAAACTGAATCCACCAATAGAGCGGTCTCAACGGTTAAAATTCCATACACTAGCGGACGAGAAGGGTGGGAAAAGTGGAATTCCCCCCTCTTTTGCGTTTTCAAAAAGTGGAATTGGTTCTTTAAGGTGTAGGTAAAATAACCTACTTTGTACGGACTCCCCCCCTCTTTGACGAAATTCCCCTCTCTTTGGAGGATTAGCTCGTCCGCCAGATTCCATACATCATCTTCTGATATGGTCGTTCAATAGTCAAATTTAATGTTGTAATAAAGAGAAAATTCGATTGAAATACGGGACATAAACAATGAAACAAATAATATGAGCCAACAAACTTTTAACTTGAAAAAAATAACATTCAATTGAACTGAAATTTTTAATACACATTTTTTCAAATGAAAGCTGATGTTTCATGGTTTTTGTGCCGCACTGCGGCGAATTTAAATTCCGCTGGTTGGCTGTCGCTGAAATACGTCACTGGTGTTCTGAATCGATTCTGAAAATCGTTCAAACGGAACTTGGGCACACTTTCCTATTTTACACATGTTGATAAGAACATGATGAACACAACCTGCACCACCTTTTCTCCTAAATTACAAAACATGACTTTTTCTAGCCACGTCAAGGAGAAAAACATGCAATAAACCATTATTTGATGCCCAGTGCACCGAAGTTAATCCGGTGTTACTCTGTACTTGTTTATTCAATTTCTCTGAAACTCACACAAAACATTCTTTGTACTATGACAATCAACCGTGTTTAATACCAATTACCAAACTTGAGTATGTTTTGAGCTACATGCATTACGGTTTGATGCAGGGTTTGTTGTTTTTTCATGTTGCGTTTTAAGTGAAAAAAACACCATATCTCTGTTTTCAACGTTTTTTTGCAAAAAATTTCAATTCCATCGTGATCAGTGACATCGATTTACTATAGAAACTCATTTTCACCGGGAATGGTGGTGGTTAAACGAAAACATTTTTTCTTCCCGGACCTGTCGATTCTTACAGACTGGGGCTCATAAATATACATATAGCATTGTCAATGGATTACGAGACTAAATTTGAATGCGCGTCATTTTTTCTCCGTGATTTTTAAAACTGTCCGATGTGAGGTATTTCGCATTTTGTGGAACTCTCATCCTGATCTCATTGCGGACTAAAGCCCGAAAATATTGCCCGAAACGTCTGATAATGAAACATTAGACAATCAGTGTCAACACGCACATCAATCATCATCACCCCATGCTATACTGTGTTAAACTATGGTGTCAAGCGCGTTGAGTTGAGGCTGATGATGTTTTATTATCAGACGTTTTGGGCACTTATTTTGCTTGCAGAAACAACATACATTTGTACGGGCTTTAGTATTGAAAAATTCATTTCAAATTCATCTTTTAAACTAGAAAAAATTGCAGCTTTTACATTCCGACGGAAGTTAGTTAGAACTTTTTTTACTAAACCATTGTAAGCTGTTTTAGAATTGAAAACTTGTTTGTTTGTTTGAAATTTAATTTTTTGCGTGAGGAAATCGTTCAGAGATTAAAACTTTCTTGATCACTGTTTTTCAACTTCCCTGTACTTGTACAACAGTACAGTAATGAAGATACCGAAAGTCCCCTCTAACGACTAAAAACGAGAAAAATAACTTATGAAAGGCTTTAAAATGTTTTTGAACAAACTGAAAAAAAAACACAATAAAAACAAGTTTGAACCAACTGTGATTTTGTCCAATTTTATGCCAGGTGAGTTCGATTAAATGGATCTCATTTTTACTCAGCTTGTTCCTCATCCGCATTACCGTCTTCGCGTCGCTACTGCACATTGTTATTGTTGTTGTTGATGTTGTTGTTGTTGTTGTTGTTGTTGTTGTTGTTGTTGTTGTTGTTGTTGTTGTTGTTGTTGTTGTTTTTGTTGTTGTTGTTGTTGTTGTTGTTGGTGTTGTTGTTGTTGTTGTTGTTGTTGTTGTTGTTGTTGTTGTTAGTAGTAGTCGTTTAAAATGAAATGTACATAAAATATTTTATGGATTTCATGGATTTTCACATTGAGAATCTGAAATATTGAGCAAAAGGTTAAATGGAAAGTATAGTAAGTATTGTAACCACGACCATCAGCGCAGTGTTTCCAGTGTTTTTGCGGGCAGTTTTTTATTAATTAAAAACTTATTTGGCGCCCGTGACATTTTAACACGAGAGTTGGACAACATGCTCGCTGGTCAAGTGGTTAAGGGGCTAGACTCTGAAACCGCCTGGCTGGCCGCACACGGGTTCGAATCCCGGGGCCGTCACCAACAAGCCTTATGGCAGTCAAACAGAAGTGTGACCTACTGGCTGATGGTCGTTAAAGAATATGCCTTGAACATCCGATAGAGTGACTTGGAACTTGATTCTATGATATGCCTTATGGCAAGCACCATTCGTGATTGGGACCCAGCGAAGTCTTAATCCGAGTGAAACAACCCAACAAACAAAAAAAAATGCAAACATTATGTTCAGTTGATTGCATTTGTGGTAGCGAGTACATAAAACAATTTTTTTTAAAGTTTTGTCAAACAATAAGTGGAAAAAAATTTAGTTATCAAATGAGTATAGGACGTTGAGTGAGAAGTGAAAGTGAAAGATTAAAGTAAAAGTGAATTTAATATAGTTTAATTTAAAGATCAACTAAACAACAAATATCCAACGTTAATTCATTCAAGAACGTTTGCAACTAATTCTCTGTACATACTTCGTGTATATAAAAGCCTCGGTTTAATTTGTCAGAGTGGACTTGTCAAAGGTGTCAAAAGTCGACATTTTATTCCTACAATATGTTCCTGTCTGTCAAATGTATATCGCACGTCACACCATGTGAATCCAATCAGATAGCCAACAACAACAACAACAACAACAACAACAACAACAAATAGACAGATAGACATTTTTTCCTTAGACAGATACTGTTCTGTTTCCTAAAGACAAACAAGAATGATCGATAACAGTACGTAATTACAAGAAAACACGTGAGTGAGTGAGTGAGTGAGTGAGTGAGTGAGTGAGTGAGTGAGTGAGTGAGTGAGTGAGTGAGTTAGTGAGTGAGTGAGTGAGTTGATACCTATTGTTAATCTTCGATAACTTTATTGTTTTATACAGTCCCTGACATAATAAACGGCACAAAATCTTGGTCCTATCTTTGCCCAAACATGGGCCAAGGATTGCCCAACCATGGTTTCCCATGGTGGTTTTACGTGTATAAGCATAGGCAAGTCTGACCAAGGAACGACCATGGCTTCACCAAGATGGTCCATGTTTTGCCCATGGCGCACCATGTTTTGCCCATTTTTGGACCATGTTTCGCCCATGGTGGACCATGCATGAAACATTAGGTCACCCGGAGTTAGCTTTTGTTAATGCGGAAAAATGCGTATTTGTGGAGTAGAAAGAGGCAGTACAAAATTTTCATGCAATAAACAAGTAATGAGATTTCACGAAAGCGGTTTACGAAACAATATAGGCATAAACATACTCCACCATAGCACCGTAATATAAGCATAAAAACGTTATGTTCATATCAGGAAGCAATGCAAAACGTTTTGGAGTTTTCTTATTCGAAATAAATGGCTAATTGAATAAAAATTGGAAACTTCATTTTGGTAGGTCACATTGAAGAAATCAATTACCTTGTTTGGTGGAATTCCGAACATACTTCATGTGTCGCAACATAACATTGCCTGCCGTAGCATAACTTGCCATGTTATGAATTATGATGCCTTGTTATGTTACGTGATGGTGGAGTATGTACGGGATTATAACGTTGTCCAGATATTTTTTTTGACAAAAACACAACGAACAGGAGGGTGTTTTAGTATACCATATTTTTCTACTATTTGTGAAACATCATGTCATCCAGATCAGATATTCGTTGCAAGTGAACTTTAACTGTTCAAAGTGTAGGTTAACATAATATTTTCATGAACGGTTTATACTGAGGTCGTGGTTGTTGCTGACGTGTTATTGTGCGGAGGGAAGGTGGAATGCCGCTCTTTAACGATAAAAAATGTGCAGTTTGCTCCTGAGATGAAGTATTATGCTGTGTTTTCCCCTCTCTGGATAATTTACCCTCTCTCTTGACGATGGACTTACTCGCCAGTAGAAATTTCTTCAAAAAGATCCACATAAAAAATCAATTCATTCCAATATTACAAAAAAATCAGTTACAAAATTTGGAAAATGAAATGAAATTAAGCGTTTATGTTTATTCGATGACAAGCGTGACCTGATGTTTCAAATTCCTTGGTGACGCCGTGGTTCTTCATGGTCTCCCATGGCACCATTTTGGCGAATCTTGGCCCAAGTATGGGCAAACCTTGGTGCGTCATGGTGCAGTTTCTCCTATCTTATAACACGCACCAAGAAAAAAATCTTGGTCCAGGATGGCCCAAGAAAATATGCCGTTTATTATGTCAGGGACTGTATGTGTACTATTTTTATCTCAATTATAATGCGTGCCAAAAACATAACAAAAAATTGCGTGCGAGAAACTTTTTGAGCTTCAAATAAAGACGGTTCATGCAATATAAGTGTAAGGAATTTAGAAGAAGCAGAAAACAATGCTCTAGCGTTTGTAATATTTGGTCAAAAACCTTGGTCTGTCGTAACCTGGATTACGGATTCAGCCAGAATGCATGACTTTTCCATGCAGTTGAATGACTGACTGACTGACTGACTGACTGACTGACTGAATGAATGACTGACTGACTGACTGACTAACTAACTGACTGACTGACTGACTGACTGACTGACTGACTGACTGACTGACTGACTAACTGACTGACTGACTGACTGACTGACTGACTGAATGACTGACTGACTGACTGACTGACTAACTAACTGACTGACTGACTGACTGACTGACTGACTGACTGACTGACTGACTGACTGACTAACTGACTGGCTGACTGAATGACTGACTGACTGACTGACTGACTGACTGACTGACTGACTGCTTGACTGACTGACTGACTGACTGACTGACTGACTGACTGACTGACTGACTGACTGACTGACTGACTGACTGACTGACTGACTAACTAACTGACTGACTGACTGACTGACTGACTGACTGACTGACTGACTGACTAACTGACTGACTGACTGACTGACTGACTGACTGACTGAATGACTGACTGACTGACTGACTGACTAACTAACTGACTGACTGACTGACTGACTGACTGACTGACTGACTGACTGACTGACTGACTGACTAACTGACTGGCTGACTGAATGACTGACTGACTGACTGACTGACTGACTGACTGACTGACTGACTGACTGACTGACTGACTGACTGACTGACTGACTGACTGCTTGACTGACTGACTGACTGACTGACTGACTGACTGACTGACTGACTGACTGACTGACTGACTGACTGACTGACTGCCTGACTGACTGACTGACTGACTGACTGACTGACTGACTGACTGACTGACTGACTGACTGACTGACTGACTGACTGACTGACTGACTGACTGACTGACTGACTGACTTGTATTGGACTGAGGTATGTATAATGAATGCAAAACTTACGGCTTATGTTACAATACAATTCTAATTACATATTATACAAAGCGTAACTAATCAAATCACTCATGCTCAGCCTGACACCAGTTGGTTTAACGAGCGTTATTATGTCTGTAGGTCAGCTTTCAAAGGTTACCGCTGACAAAAGTGGCGCGCATTCAAATTTAATCTTCAAATCATTTGAGAATGCTATTGGAAAAAGAGCAAAATTTATTAATCATCCGAGAACACTAAAGTTAGTCGAGAACCCTATAGTCATTCGAGAACGCTATAGTCATTAAACAACGGTATAGTCTTTCGAGAACGCTATAGTCAATCGAGATTGCTATAATCATTCGAGAACGCCATGGGATTCGAGATCAGTATAATCATTCGACAAAGCTATAGTCATTAAAGAACGGTATAGTCATTCGAGAACGGTATAGTTATTCGTGAATTGTTTAGTCGTTCGAGAACGCTATAGTCATTCGAGAATGCTATAGTCATTCGAGAACGCTATAGTCATTCGTGAACGCTATAGTCATTCGTGAACGCTATAGCCATTCGAGAACGCTATAGTCATCTGAGAACGCGAATAATGAAACATTACTGTTTTTCGTTCGAAGTCTAATACAAGGCTTTTAAATAATCAAATCACTCTCACGTCATGCCACTGATGTTAACGCGTGTTATTGAAACGATATTTCACAGCTAAATTGATAGTAAACACACTATCAATCAGTAACAACAACAACAACAACAACAACAACAACAACAACAACAACAACAACAACAACAACAACAGTAGTAAAGACACTATCATTTAGTGAACTCACTTGATCATTTCAAAACACTTTAGTATCAAAATGTATTTATTGTCCAAACTACATAACAACTCAGGTTCCGAGTATAAAAGAACCCACATATGTACATTATGTACATACAGTAATCAAATCAGTCTTGTTGGCGTCACGCTGGTTTTTAGCGTCACTGTTCATTGAATTAACGCGTATTATTATAGTTTTTTCGGAAACTAACAAACAGAAAAAAAACAGAAAAATTAAGCTCGAATTCATTTGAAGCTATAGAATGGGAATATATGTGTTCTCAACAAAGTACAAATGTTCCGAGACTAATACAAAGTAATCACACTTTTCAGCATCGTGTTTTAATTGACTTTTTTATCCAATATGAAAAAAAGAAAATAAAAACAGAAAAAATACACGAACTCAAGTTTAGTCTCCTAATCAATTGAGAATGCTAAATTTAAAATATTTTAACTATACACACACCCTGTACACAAGTTCCGAGTCTAACACAAAGCGTTATATGAAATCACTCTTGATCTGAGTCCTCTTGATGTTAGTTCCACTGAGTTAACGCGTGTCATTCAAAAAATTTCAAACTAACAAAAAGCTGAAATACATAGAAGAAATGACTCGCAAATTCTAGTTTAGTTCATCTTTTGAAAAATGCTTTCGCATTAAAATATATTTGTTGTCAACAAACTACTTATGTTCCTATTTCAATAAAAAGCTGATATGTAATCACTCTTGTTCAGCGTCACGTTTGTTCCATTAAATAAATGCTGGTTTTTGTGAAATTTTTTCAAACTATCAAAAGAAAAAACACAACTAGAAAAAAATTTGTGGACGATTGCAAATTTATTCTCTAAGTCATTTGAGAACGCTAAACTTTAGTTATGTTTACTGTCAACAAATTTTAATTCAAAAGTACACAAGTTCCCAGTCTAATAGAATACAACGCGTTACATGAAATCACTTTTGTTCAGCGTCAGGTTTGTTCCAATATGTAGCACGTGTGTTATTCGAATTTTTTTCAAACCAACAAGAAAAAACTAACACAAAATTTTTTTCGCTCTCTACTCAACTCTGAATTGAACTCCTTAATTTTGAAATTATATATTTAATGTCAACCAATTATGTACAGACACAAGTTCCGAGTCTAATTCAAACTTCAAAGCATACATGGGATCACTCATGTGACACTTAACACCGGCGGTCGAGCCAATCCTCCGAGGGGAAGGGAACTTCCTCAAATGGAGGGGAATCAGCAGTTCTAAGCTATTTTCTACACCTTTTAAATTAAACTTTTTCAAACAGCCAAAGAGGGGGAATTTTCACTTTTCCACCCCTTTTCGTCCGCCAGCGACACTTAACACTGACAATTAACACGTGTTATTGGCACATATTTCACAGGTCGATGCGCGCAACTAGTAATCTATACTGAATTTATAGCTTGTTCGAAGTTTCTTGTTTCAAAACAATTTTTGATGCGCGTTCAAACCAAAATCCTGGTTTCAATGCATATGTGGCAATGTTTTTTTTTTGGAAATTTCAACATAAGATACCTTGACAGAGCTATAGAATATTTAAAATAAGCCTGTTCAGAGGTTCTTGTTTTAATCCAATGTTTGGCGTGTTTTCAGAAAAATCCTATTTACCACAGTATATGTGGGAATGAAGTTAAAAAAACCACTTCAGCAAACAGATACCCTGACCAGGAGCGGACGAGAAGGGGTGGGAAAAGTGAAATTCCCCTCTTTGGCATTTTTTGAAAAGTTGAATCTGTTCACTAAGGAGTAGGTAAAATAGCCTAAAAACGACCGATTGACCCTGTTTGACAAAGTTCCCCTTCTTTTGGACAATCGACTCGTCCGCCAGCGACCCTGACCAAGCCATAGAATCGTTTTTTTTAATCGCTTATTCAGAGTTTCTTGTTTTATTGAACCAATCTTTGGCGCGCGTTCAAATACGAGCTTGGTATAAAAATAACAACTCTGAGAAAATGACGCACATTCCAATTGTGTCTCCTAATCAAATATGGATGCTATGATTGTAATCAGTCACGCTGGATCCATTTCAGGGTCAGTTGATTAAAGCGTGTTATTGGCCCATATTTCATTCGGTTTAAGCGTTTAATAAAACTGTAGTTACAGAATTCCAGAAAATATTTATATTGTAAAATATCTTTCTCGAATATTTGAACGTGCGCCAACGGCAAAACTTATTAGAAGTGAAAAAACCTGAATGGACTGAAACTTTTTCAGTAACAAGATAGGAATCGGTGTATATGTATGTACATATAATCAGTCATGTTGGCGTCACGCTGGGATCCATTTTAGGACCACTTGATTAAAGCGTGTTATTGGCACATATTTCATCGGGTTTAGGCGTTCCAAAAGGCTCAATTTGCGTCATCAATAAGTTCTCCTAAACTCTGCCGTTCTGATAAGTCGCGCATTTCAAACTGCAGCATTCTTAATCGAATATGTAGGAAAATATTTGTTTGGATTTTTTTCGGCGATTTTTTTAATATTCCATGTCCGATTTTAACAAAAAAAACGCAAGTCCTTGTACATGTCGTGAGATAATATAAAATGGATTTGCAAAAGCTTGGTTGTCTAACTGACTGACTGACTGACTAACTGACTGACTGACTGACTACTTAACTGATTTACTGACTGACTGACTGATTGACTGACTGACTACTTAACTGACTGACTGACTAACTGATGTACTACATGACTGTTTAACTGACTGACTGACTGGACAATTGATATCTCTAAATCACAAACCCCCACATGCAGTAGAGGAACAATCAATCAATGCTAACTAACCGTTACATGGTAATCATGTATTGTTATAGAACACAATAGCGGGACTGTGAGTGAATGAGTGAAAGAGTGACTGAGTGAACGACACATAATTTTATAAAAATATCAAAGTTTCTTTCGCGCAGTTAGAATTCAAATCTGATGTTGGCGCGCGTTCAAACTTGTAAAAAAACTCGTTTCCACAAGACATTCAAACGACATACATATATAAATGCTTTTTACAAGAAAAGACACCTGTCAAGCTGTAATCAAAAATAATTCGCAGTTTTCAAGATTTCAAATAAGATTTTTTTAATCGTTTTCTATATAAAAGCTAGAAAGAGGAAGTATGAGTAAGAGAGTGTTCTCCATATGGTAATGATGATGACGGTTATGATACACGCTTCATTGACCGACCGTTTGTTTATTTTATACACTTGCCGCCAGCTCGTACTGTACATACAGTATATGTACCCGTCATACATTACATACTGTAGCTCGGTCAACAAATCTTGCGAAAACAAAAAAAATCAAAAACACCCTTCTTCACATGAGACTTGGGCATAACAAGTCATGAACGTTGCGCCTAACGCATCGTGTATGTACGTAACGGATCCATAAAGTTATTTTACTGTTTACAAGAAATACTGACTGAGCTGTAACAATCAAAACAAACAAATTTACCGGAAATAGAATATATTGCGCAAATTGCTTTTCGGGGAAACTGTATTGCAGTTCATGATAGTAAATAAGCTACAACAACAACAACAACAACAACAACAACAACAACAACAACAACAACAACAACAACAACAACAACAACAACAACAACAACAACAACAACAACAACAACAACAACAACAACAACAACAACAACAACAACAACAACAACAACAACAACAACAACAACAACAACAACAACAACAACAACAACAACAACAACAACAACAACAACAACAACAACAACAACAACAACAACAACAACAACAACAACAACAACAATAACAACAACAACAACAACAACAACAACAACAACAACAACAACAACAACAACAACAACAACAATAACAACAACAACAACAACAACGTGTTATGTATGTAGTCAATGAACCACGCCCGTAATGAAAGAAGCACCGTGGAAAGGAATAATGGGATCATTTATGTACCTTAACCTTAAACAAACGGAAACTGATTATAGGTTGTCCATCGAGGTTGTTGTTATTGTTGTTGTTGTTGTTGTTGTTGTTGTTGTTTGCTGTTGTTTTTGTTGTTGTTGTTGTTGTTGTTGTCGATTATGTATTAATGTGTTTCTTATGGCTGTTACACAATTTATTTTACACAGTTTAAATTTTTTCGATGATAAATAACGGTTTCCAAAGAGACACGGCTCAAAAATGTATTGCACAGCACGTGCACATCAAATCTATGTTTGGGCTTTTCCTTGGTGTCAATGGTGTTACAATGAATAATTTCACGGGGTCGTCTACCATGAAGCTATGTGTGTATGAAAGTACACTAGATCACTGACGGACGAGTAAATCCTCCAAAGGTGGGAAACTTTCGTCAAAGAGAAGGGAATTGTCAGTTTCAGACCCTTTAACTTCACCGTAGGGAAGTAATCCCACTTTTGGAAATGCCAAAGAGGAGGGAATTCCACTTTTCCTACTTCTTTCCGTACGCTACTGCACCAGATCAGTGTAGAAATAGTTCTGTAGTTAAGTAAACAAGTTGGTAGGCAAGTAACAAGTTCTTACAGTTGGAAGCACAGGGTGTTGATGCAAAGTTAATTATGTTTGATTATGTCAAAAATATAAAAAGTTTCATTAAAAGAATAAAAAACGGCTAAGTGCAATTTTGGAGTTTTAATTGCAGTTCAAAATGTGCAACTATCTTTCAACAGTTTCAAAAATGATTTATGAAATAAAAATTTTCACGACCATCGCGGACACCCTGTACTTAATGTATTCGTCCAAAACAAAGTCGAGAGTACGATCTTGCAGTCGCACGTAAGGACAATGGACTGGTCAGGTGTCCAGATTTTATTGACTTTTAGAGTACATAATTGGGATTTATGTTCATCATAAGTAAGTACAGATTTTCCTTCAGTGAAAACCTCTAGACGGTGTAGAAAATAAAATTATAGACGAAAGAGGGAGAGGGGCAGGAAGAAAGAATGAAGAACATGTTCAATAACATTTTAAAAACATGTTCAATAACATTTTAAAAACATTTTCAATAACCGTTTAAAAACATGTTCAATAAAGTTTTAAAATATTCTCAATAACATTTTAAACGCATGTTCAATAACAGGAAAACTAGAAATAATTTTTTTGAGTAACAAACTGGATTTGAGATAATTATATTTTATCTGTGCCTGTGGTCAAGTACATAAAATTGTTTATTGGTCTTCTGGTAAGGAATTCTAGTCCTACCAACAACTGAAAAATTTCAAGTATTCTGGTAGGATTTGAACCCACGACTTTCTGTTCAGCCGTGCTAACAGCTACACCACAGGTACAGTACTCCTGTTTGGATGGCAGCAACAAATGTTTTCTGGGATGGCGGTCCTGAAAAATCATGAAGAAAAATAGCGAGGATTAAAAATCAGACTCCTAATCTTGTGATAAACAATGGATAAATGTATAAAAATGGCTGATTTCTGGATGGCGAAAAATTGATTCAAATCACCCAACCACTTCATCATGATCATGTCCAGTAGTGAAATAAATAAATGAAAGTATGCGGCAATATTTACTGGGAAGTCCTGAAAAAATCACGGAGAAAAATGACATACAATCCAGTTTAATCTCCTTATCATATGATATCCTGTTTTATGATGAAATAAACAAAAATGTCTGAATCCTGGATGGCGGTAAAATCGATTCGAATCATCCAGCCACTTTATCACGATCAAGTCCAGTAGTAAATAATGGTACGCGGCACCGGTTGACTATAAATCCCTATTCTGATTTCTAACGTATCGTGGCGGGTTTGAATCGCGATCGTAACTATTAATCTTGATCAGAGATTATTGGGATTGAAATTGTACAATCCAGATGTACAGATATAGCTTGGATGATACTGTACATACTGTACAGATATAGCTTGGATGATACTGTACATACTGTACAGATATAGCTTGGATGATACTGTACATACTGTACAGATATAGCTTGGATGATACTGTACATACTGTACAGATATAGCTTGGATGATACTGTACATACTGTACAGATATAGCTTGGATGATACTGTACATACTGTATAGATAATACTGTATAGGCCTCGTAATTGGTTATAAGAAAATTCGAAACGTGGCGCAGAAAGTTCGTTACTTGAGAATCCGGTTCTGGACTTGAGAATATGGTTCTGGCCATGCCATGCGTTTTCGCAGTTTTAACCATTTATTATGAGGCCTATATACAGTGTCATTTATTGATTGCACAGTTTGTAGTTCTCTCAACTGATTAGGATATTGAATTTAAATACGCGTCCTGCCACTTTCACGGTGAATCTAGAAAAGCTATTTGTAGCTCGGTTTTCTGTCGATAAATCTAGATTTCAAGCCATGTCGTGGCAGAATCGCGTTGGGATCGTCGCAGAGTCACAATTAATCTTGATCAGATGTCGGTCGGGATTGAAGTTGTACAATCCAGATACACATTTTTAATCATAGGCTTTACAAAAAAATTATGGTGAAGTTCTTATGGTATGCTTTATTCTGGTGAAACTTATGGTGAATACAAAAAGAGCTGATGCTTGGAGGGCGGCAATATTTTCTGTTATAGATAGAATAAATACTCAAATAGAATGCGGTCTTTATTTAGGTTGGTGTTGCATCGCTATACGCCATTACGTATTTAGTTCCGTACGCTGATAAACATGGCAAAGCACCATGTGTTTATCCAATCAGCTTTCCAATTGAGTCAATTTGACTGATTTTCTCAGAAAATCTCACATAACTAGCAAAACATCAAGTACATATCACAAACAGGGCTAATTTCTCTGGAAAATTCTCATTCACGGTGCATCAGAAAAATATTGAGCATAACGAACAGGTTATAAGAAGCCAAACAAGTGAACGAAATTAGAGGACCGAAATTAGGGCTAAGAATTTCGCGAACGCTAAGAGTTTCCCCGGAGACCGTTTCGTAATTTCGGATTCTCATCATTTCAAGTTTGGATGCTAATTGGCTACAGTACCGAAGGAATATACAACTGGGAAAATTGTTTCTGCTGTTTTTATAGTGAATCACACATTGATGGAACATGAACTGACTTATTAGCATTCACAAACCGTCTTTTTCGCCACGATCACACATATCCATGCTGAAAATCCAGAATCCACTAAATGGTATTCAGTCAAATAACTAAGGATTTCTTTCTAATATAACCAATTTCCAACCCAATAGCCGACGAGCTATTCCTCCAAATACAGGAAACTTTGTCAAAAGGGGGGAATTGGTAGTTTTCAAGTCGTTTTACCTACACCTTCGGCGCCAACTTCTACTTTTTGAAAAACGACAAAGAAGAGGGAATTTCAGTTTGCCACCCCCGTTTCGTCGGCTAGATGTCCGACCTATACCTACTTGAAAACGATGCCATGCCAGGAACCCACTGGCGGACGAAAAAGTGGAATTCCCCTCTGTTTAGCAGTTTCGTAACGTAGAAATTGTCTTTTTTGATGTAAGAAAAATGGTTTCAAAACTGATGAATCCCGTTTTTTGACTAAATTCCCCTTCCTTTGGAGGATTTGTTCGTCCGCCAGTGACGGAACCTACATACATATTTGCCGGCACGGCTCTAAATAGACTTCATATGCGCGTGTATATGTACGTGCTCCAATTTTAACGAGAACGCGTGATAAACTCTGATGGGTTCCTCGTATACATAGCTTGTTCGAGGTTTATTGTCAACAAAAAGACGCATTCAAAAACTATTTATTCTACTGGCTTTTTATATTTATTATACCATCAACCACGGAAACACGGCTGACTTGGATTCTTATACGTAAATAGCTCTATCAGGGTTTCTTGTGATAAAAAAGTGATTTTATTGACCGTTACGCATGTGAACACTGCATATGCGGTATGCTCTTATGTTGTCTTGAAGTAGTGTCATGTGGAAAAAAGATTATTCCTCGGAAAATTTTACAATAAATTTGAATTTAAATTGCGAGCCCAGTGAACTTTCCGAGTGGCAAGAAATCATGGATAGGTTATACAAACAGTAGCTTGTTGAGGGTTTCTTGACATCAAGAACACGCGTTCATTGAACTACGTACAGTAGTATGTACATATGTACACAAGCAACTGAAAATGCCCTGAAGGCATGGGGAGTAACGAATATGGTTCGATCCTGGTTAGTCCAATCGTGAAAAAGTATGGGACAAGAAATTTTATTCTCATATTTAAAATAGTCTGATCGTGAAAAAGCAGGAAACAAGATTTGCGATGAATCACGAAAAAAAGTTTGTACTTCATTAAGTCAAGAAACAAACCAAATTACACGAAACATATTTGGGACTTTTCACGATTGTTGTGGAAACATTTGTCCTTATTCAAAATGCTGATATTCAATTTTAAACCTTAAATATCTTTCAAAAAATCATTATCATAAATGGATCATATTATCAAAAACCATCATTATTGAATGAAAATGGAATACAAAAAGTTTCGTGACAGCCTTGTCACACAAACCGAAGTAAAATGACTCATGCTCACAACGAGCTAGACGAAATAAAGGATTTGGGTTTCACCGAAAAGTCCCAAATATGTTTCGTGTATTTTGGTTTGATTCTTGACTTAATGAAGTACAAACTTTTTTTCGTGATTCATCGCAAATCTTGTTTCCTGCTTTTTCACGATCAGACTATTTTAAATATGAGAATAAAATTTCTTGTCCCATACTTTTTCACGATTGGACTAACCAGGATCGAACCATATTCGTTACTCCCCATGCCTTCAGGGCATTTTCAGTTGCTTGTCTATAACTTTTTTATGTGTGAACAAATCACATGTACAGTATGTATACTAAATACATAAACGTGATAAGGTAACAAAAATGCTTTATGAGTTGAAAATTTTTCATAAGATTAATGAACTTCAGCCCTTTTATAACTTTAGATTTTCGAATATTGAATTACAATTATATTTGGGAACTGTGATCGTTTGCGAGCCCCCTTCAGTATTTTCCTCGTAATATGAGGCGTCTTAACATAATTCACATAATGATGAAAAAAGTCCCTGAATTAGTAATATAGTGAGTTAAAAGCTGCCTTATTATATCTAAATTAGACAGTTGAAGTTCGGGAGAAGTATATAATATCAAAAATAAAACAAATGAACACTTTCGTTGTTTTATATTTTCAGGGGTATTGAACCCAGCACCACTCGTTTAACTTGCAAACGCACTATCTACTTGACTACCTTGACGAAAAATATTTTAAAAGTTGATTTGCTACATCGCACCTAGTTTCAAATCATAAGTTTATCATTTTATCTAGTGTGAAAATAGCTTCAAAATTTGACTATTATTAGGTAAGCGCCGAGCTGTACTTAAAAAAAATGTACCAACTGACTCTTGAAATTTTTTTCCTCACTTCCAGAATCTTTATAATGAAGTTTTGAGGTATTTTATTGATGTTGGTACACGTCTATAAAGGAAGAAAAAAATTACTTTGAAAAATTTTTTTGACCCGTTTTCTTTATTTCTGTTCATTTTGACGGATCATAAAAAATTATTTAAAGGGACTGATCGAGTTTTAAAAATAAAGTCTATTAGAAATGTACTCTCTCTATACCTCCCGTAAAAATGAAGTTTTTCCGGTTTCTGAATAAATAAAAATTTTGAAATCCAATGTGGCTGAAACAGCGTGAATAAGTGAACTTGAATTTTCACTGGTTTTTGGCGGCTTATAAATATTTTTTGAGAATGCGCAGAGAATCATCTTTTCTGTATTCGATACAGCTTCAGTCATTCTAGACATTCAGATAATACAATGGGTGTCAAGGCTTTACATCTGGAGATAATCTGATTTTCGAAAGAGCAAAAATCGTCAAAAACGTTGAAACTTTCTACATCAGTTTCTTCAAGTTTTTGTCAAAGTACGATGATTTTATCGGAAAATGTGTCAGAAAGAGGTCATAATGAAATTTCATTCCGCAAATGATAGGCTAGTTTTTATGGCCATTCGATAAGTTTGTCACGGGGAATAGAGCTTTCGTGAAATTTTTTACTAATTTTGCCTCTTACATAACCCGTGGCGTTTTTTGTGTGTTTCAATAATTAGCTGAATTAAATAACGGATCGTATTTCAGCATATGTAATACACATCCAGTTAAAATTTCAGTTTGATCGAACCACCCTATCGCTCATACAACAATTCTTTCTTCATTTTGCCTGCGATTTTTCACATTTTTTTCATAAAACCCCCGAAAAATGATGCAAATATTTCTCCGATCTCCGGGACAGTTTAATAATCGTTTTCTATGCCAAAAGTTGACCTAGGTACCAATTTTCAGCTTCACAGGTCTTACCCAGTTTCCATACAGCGTTTTGGGTGGAGGAAAAAAAAACGGAAAATCGCTATCTCATCGTTTTTGGACCTGAAAAATGAAAATTCATCTCTACCGGATTAGAAATAGCCAAAAAGATGCAGAATCGCACCAGAAAACCGATGAAACAGATTAGAATTCGATACGAAGAGGCTGGATCGAGATACTCGCAAAAAAGCTTGTCTTAATCGAACCATATTAAGGGAACGGCCTACCGGCCGTCCCTTGATATTTACTAGCTTGTTTATAACACCACCTAAGGGAATACAGCTTCCATGACTAGCAATTTAAGCAATATTTGTTCGATCATGTGATCTAAATATCACGTGAAAAAGATTAACTCTCAAATATTTTACAGCAAATTTGAATTCAAATTGCGCGCCGAGTGAACTTTCCGAGTGGCAAGAATTCATGGATAGGTTATACAAACAGTAGTTTGTTGAGGGTTTCTTGACATCAAGAACACGCGTTCATTGAACTATGTACAGTATGTACATATTTACTAGCTTGTTTATAACACCACCTAAGGGAATACATCTTCCATGACTAGCAATTTACGCTATAATGTATATCCGTCCGTCTGTTTGCTTTGATCATTATAGCTCGGTGAGGGGGTGTCTTGTTTTGAAAAAAAACTATTCTCATGGACCCTGGAGGCACATTTGCAATGTTCGAAAATATGTTGTGTGAATAGAATTTTACAAATATTTGAACGCGCGCCAAAAGCAGATTTGAGTCCAAATTGAGCGCCAAAAACGTTCTGGATAACAAGAAACCATGGGTGTCATTTTAATACATGTATTTCAGAGATTTGACACAGATTTCAATTTATTTTGCGCACCAAATGTTTTGAAAGTAAAAAGAACTAGTCTGAACCTATTGCTAGAAATCTATCACTCGGGTTTTAAGGTTCTACCAATAATACATTTTTCTGTTTGTCAAAAGTCTTATTTGAATTCAACTAGCACGCCAAAGACGTTCTAAGTAACAATAAATACTGGATAGACTATATAGTTTTGGTAACCCGATCCCGAACAAATGATTGTTTTCGGGACGCGGCCCGGACCGAGCTCGTTCTGACAAGTTATCAAAACATAGACCCTTTTGATCAAGCTATAGTCGCTATAGATGGATCGTAAAAAAGATAATGTTTAGCTCTCCCGCCTACAGATTATTCAAGAGTTTTAGTGCCCCTGAATTGTTATAACACACCCAATGGTTTTTTTAATATGCAGTAATGTTTTTGACAGGCAATTTGATTCCAAATCTCACTTTGGCGAAGGTTAACATTGTCGAAACAGAAATCGTACAAAAGCAAATGCATACTCTTTTCCTTCTATGGATTATTCAAAAATTCTGATTGCCATGAATTGTGTAATACCTTGTTCACCCTGTTCAGGGTATCTTCACACTCAGCTGAGTTTTTGGCGCGAAATTAGAATTTAAAAATCCATTTTTCAAGAAGAAAATCTTTTTTTAACATGGCACTTAAAAATGACTTACATAGATTATGAACGCATCGCCTATTCCATTGTAAATGTGTTAACGCGTCCATGCACTAGCGGACGAGAAAGGAGAGAAAAAGTGGATTCCCCCCTCTTTGATGTTTTCAAAAAGTAGAATTTGTTCCCTGTAAAGTGTAGGTAAAACTGCTTGCAAACTGCCAAGTCCCCCTCTTTGAGGAAATTCCCCTCCCTCTAGTGGACGAGCGTCCATGAAACTATTTTTCATATAAAAAACCGCTGGCCAAGCTTCAAGTTGTTGGCACATGTTCCTTGAAGTTCCAACCACTTGTTGAACTGATTACCGAGACTCGTTTAAGTGAAATTAAGTATAATCGCAGTTGAATTAATTCAGTTCACTGACGCACGAGCTAATTGGCAGAAAGTAGGCCATTTTAACCAAAGAGGAGGGAATTCCACTTTTCCCACCCCTTCTCGTCCGCTAGTGCTTCAGTTGAAATATGGAACTTCACCCAACGTTTTTCCCCGGCTACATCATGCGCACAATTTAATAGTGTTCGCGCCACATTTAAAAATTCGAACTAAACAATCAGCACACTGCGTTTCCAAATTCATAAAGAACAGTTGGCTCAAATTTTCCGACCGATTAAGGGGTCTGTAGAGTATCCATAAGAAAATGTGCGTCGAAAATACTTCTACAGATTTAGGATGATAACTGAAAGTCAAATCTATACCAGGTTTGAGATGGCGCGGTGCTGAATATTTTAAATGGTACATCAGTCAAGTGGAACCATCGAATGTAGCATAGATGTATCTGACCCGAAAATGTACCCAAACCAGTATGCACGATTCACTGATACAGTTGTAAACAATAGCGGATGAGAAGAGGATTAAAAAGTGGAATTTCCCCTCTTTGAAAATTGGAAAAGTTTTTAAAAAGAAAGTTCTTGAAAGTTGTTTCTCAAGGTGTAGAAAAATGCCCATTTCTCTCTCGATCTGGGAAAAACCCCCTTCCTTTGGTCGGTTGATCATTCATCAGAAATAGTAAGAATGCACAATGGGGGTTTAGAAAGTCAAGTGAAGTCATTGGTGGACGAGAAGGGGTGGGAAAAGTGGGATTCCCCCTCATTGGCGGTTTCAAACAGAAGAATTAGTTCCTTGAGGTGAGGTGTAGATAAAAGGGCCTCATTTCTCCCAATTCCTCCCTCTTTCGAGAGATTCCTTTCTTTTGGAGGTTTGACTCATCCGCTAATGAGTGAAGTGACCATGCATCGAACTCAATTGTGTTAATGAAATTATGGTTAACTTTGCTAGACAGTGTAATATAAGTCTCCATTTTCCAGCCGGAGCCATAAGTAATGTATTCGGTTGCCGTTCCAGAAGAACGTCAGAAACAGCATAATAAACCAAAAAAATAGCTTGTGAAAGGTACATACTGTATTCATGTAGACAAAAATACAAGCAAGTAAAATAGTGAGAAGAAACCTGAAGTTAAGGTAATCAAGAGAGATGAACATCATAAAACCTATACATTTAAAGTGAAGAACAAACTGAATAGCTGATAGCCCATAGCCAAATGCAGTCTCATAACCAAATCAGAGTTCCATGATTGCATGACAGTGTATAAATTATATAAACTATTCTTAACACGTGAAAGCTTTCCTTGTTCTTTAGTATAAATTAACAAAATGAAAACTCTGATATACGGTTGTTGCAAAGTGGTAAGAATACCCGATCAGCGCTAGCGGATGAGAAGGTGAGGGAAAAGTGGAATTTCCCTGAATTGGCGGTTTCAAAATGCAGAGTTTGGTTCTTTGAATTTTGGTAAAATGACCGAATTTCTGGTCTATGGTTGTTGCAAAGTGGTAAGAGCACCCGAGTCTGAAACAACGGAAGGTTCGAGTCTCAATGAAGTTGTACCACTACTTGCTATACTGTTTGGGTCGGCAGACAATAAGTACGTACAAATAGGTCCAGGTCCACCCAGACGGTCAATACCCCAGTGGTCGAACGTTAGTACTTATGTACATACCAGTCATATGTTCTTCGTACTATGTAAAGCCCGTATGTTATTTCGGCCAGCAAAAATGTTGCCCGAAACGTCTGATAATGAAACATCACTAGCCTCAACTCAACTCGGGTGACACCATAGTTTACCACAGTATAGCATGGGGTGATGATGATTGATAGGTGTGCTAACACTGATTGTCTGACGTTTCATTGTCAGACGTTTTGGGCAACAGTTTCATTTTTCAGTAACAACATGCGGGCTTTATCAATATTGTCCACGTGTCGTGTGATGACAGGCTTTTTTTTCTCGAAAATTTTAACGCACACCAAAAAAATTTTAGGTAACAAAATCTGCAGGACAAGTTAAACATACCACTCTATGGCCCATGGTGTTTGGTGAAGATTGACAGTTGCCATTGCCAAACAGAGGGACATCTCGGTCGTAAATTGTGAATTGGAAAACAGGATACGGAACTCAGATTCAGATTTTATTGGGTTGACTCGTAAAATGTCGGCCTTAAATACGGCGAACTACGTACGCACAAGTTAATGTGACTGAATTAACGATGAAGAAGCAGAATACGAGCAACTGTGATAACATTACATAGGACACTGTTAAAGTATGATTAGACTAGACGTAATGTAATAGGTAAAATATATAAATAGTATACAGTACTTACATAATTAGGTCTAATGTTCGGTTCGGTTAATGTGCGATTCACATGAAATACATCTGATAAACTATAAAAATAATAATCTTGTACTCAAAATCAGTGCGCTTGACGCAGTTACAGCTCAGGTTTCATGGCACATACATAAGTAGCTTAACAACCAGACGTTATCCTATACGAAGAGACATGTAAATGATTCACAATTACGAAAATCGATGAAGTTATAACTCAGTTTTGGCATGGCAGAACCAGACTCTCAAGTTCTGAAATAGTTAGAACTCAACTTAACCACAGGATTTATGGTTGTGAAAAGTCTTAATCAGCTCGATTTCAGGGTCGAATTTGGTACAGTATTTGTTTATAACCAATGTTGCCCATGATTGTTAGTTGGCAAAACCGTGTGAAACAACAACAACAACAACAACAATAACAACCGGTCCAACAGTTGGTCTGGTTCCCACATATGTATGTGCCAAAATTAGTTGGTTTCGGTCGAATGCCACTGTTGATTAGGCACCTCACTCACTAGCGGACGAGAAGGGGAAGGAAACGTGGAATTCTCCTCCTTTTCTGGCGGTTTCAAAAAGTAGAGTTTGTTCCGACCCTAAAGTGTATGAAGGTAAAATGACAAAATGTTTTTCTAATTCCCCGCGCTTTGGAAAGATCCCCTTCCCTTTCGAGGTTTCGTTCGTTCGTCATTGTTAGCCCTAATCAACATGAACAACTGGTATTTTTGGCTGCTATTTTAAGAGAAATACAAGCACAAAGCAAGTAAAAATGTTGGAAAGATCAGCAATGTCACATTGTATTAGCACATGTTTTACATGATTCAGGTTTTTGATATGTCCATTAGGACAATTTCCGTATATTTCGTGTCGTTATTCTTTTTTCATGTTTAATTTCAGTAACTCTATAGCATATAAGCTCTTCTTTTCATCTCTTTATTTCGGTATAATTTGTTATTCATAATTTGCAAGACCGATTATGTATATGCGAGACAACACAATTAAATCTTGAAAATCTTTAAAATCTATAGTGATCTGGTTACCGTTTTTTTGGCTAAGGAGAGGGTATTTTTTTAAAGGAAAGGATGACAGACCAATACACATACTGCTCAGCGAACATTTTTCAAACGGCTAAAGAGGTGTGGTTTCCACTCTGCCTTCTCGTCAGCTTTGTCTGACCCCCTTCCCCTTACTTAAGAGGTATACGGTCACGCTATGCACTAGCGGACGAGAAGGGGTGGGAAAAGTGGAATTACCCCTCTTTGGGAATTTCAAAAAGTAGAAATTGTTCCCTATGGTGTAGGTAAAACTGCCTAAAAACTGCCAATTCCCCCCTCTTTGGTGAAATTCCCCTCCCTTTGCAGGTTTGACTGGTCCGCCAGTGACGCTATGTAATGTGAAGAAAAATTCCAAGGTTGTCTAGCCCAGGCTGTAACAAGTCCATGGTATTCAAACACAAGCTTATTTTGACAGAATAATTTTTTTGTACTATCTGACGTGGGAAGAGCAGAAAGCTGTAAGGAAGTAGGGCGAAAGTTCATGGTATACGATGTATCAGGTCTATAATTTTTTTACAAAATTCCCTGCCCAAGCTGAGATAAAGGAAAAGCGGAGTAAAAAGGACAGGATAAAAATAAAGGAAAAGACAAAAAATGAGTAAAACAATTCATATTTTTTCCGGATTTGCTAAAGTCCCTCATTAATTTCACTTCTTTCTTTATCTTTTTCCTAGTTCCATGAAAGCACTCTTATTTTATTCAGACAACAAATAAATAGCGTATGCAAGGAAACAATAAATAATGAGTAACCGCATGTCCAGTCAGAGCCTATTTATTATCCAGATTCTATGGGGCTGATGACGGGTTTATAAACCAAATTCAACATTCCTAGTTATCATATGTACTTTTTAAAAAAAGATTGATCGACGTACTGTGCAGTTTAAAGTCAAATCAGCTCTTGGCGAGCGTGGAATTTTTTTGATATTTTTCACCTGTTATTTGAATGACATATGATCGTTGTAACTAGGATATTACAGTTGCAGTACATTTATGTAAGTGCGTAATGGGAAGACACATTTTTTTATATTTTTTAATAACAAGATTCCTTGACATAACAATAAACAAAAATTTCAAGCAGATTCGAACTCCCAAATAAATCACAAAATTATTTATAGTCCATCTATGATTTGCTCGTTACTCTGAAAAGCTTTTCGTCCGCAATTTGTATTCAAAACTGATGTGTTGGTGTTTAACATTTGCAAAAACTTTTTTGAACGAAAATTTGAAGAATTTGGTTTCTTGTTATCAAAAATTAACTTTGTGGACCGGTTACGCCCGTATGCAATGAATAAGCTGAGTTTTCGTATCTTTTCCAAATGTCACTTTTATTTCTCAGAAATTTAAAACCGTGCCAAAATCAAATTTGAATTCAAACTGCGCGCCAAAAAGGTTTAGGTTAACAAGAAACCCTGGTTAGGCTATAGCCATAGTAAAAGCAACTATAATTTGCAAGCGTGGTATTTACTGTTATTCGGTTGGGTCTTGGACTAACGCCAGGTACATGGTTCATTGGGACTACCAACTGACTGAATTACTGACTGACTGACTGACTGAATGAATGATTGACCGACTATACAGCTGGCTGGCACGATGAAACATAAATCAAAAGTAGTCGCATGCAAATTAATGTAGCGGACAGTTATTTATTGACTGTTATACTAAGATTAATTAATGACTGACTGCCCGACTGACTGACTGACTAACTGACTGAATGAATGACGGACTGACTGACTGCCTTCCTGACTGACGGAGTAACTGAATTATCGGCTGTACAGCTGGCTTGCTGTGTACTTTCAAAAATAGTTCAAAAGTACTGGCACCAGCATTATTGTAGGCGAAAGAATAATTATTCGTCATGTGGTTGCAAGCAAGATATATCATGCATCTCTATTCTGCTGACTGAATGACTGAAAAACTGACTGACGGATCAGCATATTCTGGAAACACGACCTTTTAGATACTCCTCTGTTTCACAAAACGCATCCGTTGGCTTAAAATAACTAATTACTGGCGCTTACTGACTGATTGACTAACTGACTGACTGACTGTCAGAATAACGTAATAAAAAACTTGCAGACTGATCAAACATGAAAAACTGACTGATTAATTGAGACATTGACTGACTGACTCCATAATTCACTGACGGTTTGACAAA
>OZ038448.1:10180984-10190984 GCA_964036265.1 Daptonema setosum
TGCAACACAAACCTTAGTTTCAATATGCGGTGGTAATGAGTGGACAAAGTCATATTGTCCAGTCATGCTATTGACAGACTGACAATCTGGTGACTGTTCATAGGCCGAATGACTGTATGACTGATTGACAGACTGTTGGTTTGGACTGGAATGAGATGACTGGTTATCCCCGGATGTACTACTACATGACGGACTGCCGAGACATGAATGTACGGAACCTGTAAATAGGAGAGTCAGTTAGTCAGTCAGTCAGTCAGTTAGTCAGTCAGTCAGTCAGTCAGTCAGTTAGTCAGTTAGTCAGTCAGTCAGGCAGTCAGTCAGTCAGTCACCAACTTTGCGGACTCGGACACTTATCGCTGCCATGACCACCGATTGGCTCCATCGTGTACATCAGTGCCTCTTTGGTCTGCTGACATTTTGGCGCGTAATTTGAATTTTCAAATTTCGAGCTCAAACTTTCCAGACGTGACTGCGCGTGATGGTGGGCCATGGCAAAATGATTGGACATGGGTGTCATAGTGTATCCATACAGTTGTTGTTGTGGTTGTTGTTGTTGTTGTGGTTGTTGAGGTTGTTGTTGATGATGATGGTGATGCTGCTGTTGTTGTTGTTGTTGTTGTTGAACATACTGATGTTGTTGTTGACGTTGAAGTTGTTGTTGTTGAGTGTTACAGTTGTTGTCATTGTTATTGCTGGTGGTGCTGTTGTTGTTGTTGTTGTTATTGTTGTTGACGATTGACTGATTCGGCCAATCGTAGTCGACCTCATCCTTGATGTAACGACTGGTGTGTTGTTGGGACAGACAATAATCAGATGACTGATATGCGTTGAATGACTGATTGGCATTCTGTTGTGACTGGTATTGACTGTAGTGGAGTGTCTGATGGGTGGGCATGTGGATGAGGGGCGGGCATGGTGGTGCGTCTGAACCTAAAATGACAGACTGAATCAATGACTGAAAGACTAACTGACTGACCGACTCACATAATCAATGACTGACTGTCTGACTGACGGATTGACTGACTTGCTGACTGACTGACTGACTTACTGGTTGACTAACGTCGATAGTTGCAGGAGGGTGGTGGTGGGGTGTTCATCGTTGTCCGATCGTCGGTGACAAAGTCAGCGGTGAACGGGATGAAGCTGGAATCATTCAATTGGTCAGTCAATCAGTCAGTCAGTCAGTCAGTTAGTCAGTCAGTCAGTCAGTCAGTCATTCATTCAGTCAGTCAGTCAGTCAGTCAGTCAGTCAGTCAGTCAGTCAGTCAGTCAGTCAGTCAGTTAATCACCAACTCAGCAGAAGCCTCAATCGTCAGTGCTTCGGCGGGTGGGCCTTCATTCAAATAAACATCCATTTTTATTGAATTTTTGGAATATTCGCGAATGCGTGAATTAAGGGGTTTTCTGAAAGGTGAGAAACAAATGAATAAAAGTGTTGACAACGATCAAATTTTTTCAATTTCGATGACAGTTGGTCGCTAGAGTGCGGTTTTATGTGATAATGAACACAGTTGGTTGCATGTAACAACTTTGGACAACTATTTTGGCGCTCAATTTCTTGTCGTCGCGAAGCAAGGTCAACTAATTATGATGTTTTGTGGAACTTTTGTATCCAGAACCAGAAGTTAGGCAAATGAATCGATGGATAAACGAATGCAGTATAACATGGAACTTTTCCAGCAGTAATCAAACAATAGAAAAGATTTCAGAAAACTAGAGAATTAAAAGTGCATGGTGTGATTCTTACAGTTGAAGCTTTGTTGAAGACTTATTGAGTCAGTCAGTCAGTCAGTCAGTCAATCAGTCAGTCAGTCCGTCACCGAATCCATCTGCCCGTGTTTTCTAATCCAATATTTACCTACCGTAACCCATTTCAACCACGCTTACAGTAATAGATTGTCTATTTACCCAGTATTGACTGTGCGATTTTTGCCTATCAATTTGTAAACCCCCAATATTTGCTACATTAGTAAAGAATACAGTAATAAAAAAGGGGTTAATGGGAGGAGCAGTGATGAGCAACCCCCCCCCCCCCTCCTTTACCAATCCGGAACATGATATGAGGGGTACCCGTAACAAACACCTATTATAGTAAATACCACTGTTACGCGTACGACTAATTACTATTGTTATGCGCTGTGGGGACAGCAGCAACAGACCGTAACATGATATATGTACTCAGCAGCATCGCGTAACGGCGTAACGTAACACGGAAAGGTGGGGGGGGGGGGGGGGTGGTGATGATGCGATACATATAATATTAGGTAGCCGGTCGGCATTGTTGTGGATTGTTTCATGAAACGGAACCAAGAAATTATAAAATCACACTGACCCACTTATTGACTCAATGACAGACTGCCTGACTTTTATGACAGTTATATGATTCACGAATACAGGGAAATAGAATACATTCACACAAAGGTTCAAACAAACATACATACAGAGGAAATGTATCAATTAAAATACAGATCAACATGCTTATATTCATACAATGAACTATTTGAAACAAAGAGTGACACGATGACTGACCGACGGACTGACTGACTGACTGACCTCTGACAATGACAGACCAACTATGATTGACTGACTGATTGACATCAACAATGACGCACTGACTTCGAAGAATGGCCAGGACAGTTGCACGAAATGTTAACAAATACCCATAGTACCTGTTATAAACATTCGTCCGCCAATTACACACTCAACATCGATGAGTGTCGAAATTTTAATTGGTCGAAAACCGGAATGAATCTTCGAGTTGGTTGATCAATAACTTTCTGGGAAAATGTGATTATTTCCGAGTTTCTATGTAAAACTTTTTAATTGATAACCGCATGCGTGCATGACCAAGGGAGTTTAATGAGTTTAGCATTACGCACCGGGGTATAATGCGTGAGTGAGTGAGTGAGTGAGTGAGTGAGTGAGTGAGTGAGTGAGTGAGTGAGTGAGTGAGTGAGTGAGTGAGTGAGTGAGTGAGTGAGTGAGTGAGTGAGTGAGTGTCAGTCAGTCAGTCAGTCAGTCAGTCAGTCAGTCAGTCAGTCAGTCAGTCAGTCAGTCAGTCAGTCAGTCAGTTAGTCAGTCAGTCAGTCAGTCAGTCAGTCAGTCAGTCAGTCAGTCAGTCAGTCAGTCAGTCAGTCAGTCAGTCAGTCAGTCAGTCAGTCAGTCAGTCAGTCAGTCAGTCAGTCAGTCAGTCAGTCAGCCACTCAGTCAGTCCGTCAGTTCATCACTCACTCCGTCAGTCAGTCAGTCACTCCGCCTGTCAGTCAGTAAGTCAGGGAAGAACTATCAGGACACGTATGTAGCTAAAAATTTACGTATGTAGGTAAAAGCCTCGGTAAATATAGTCTGTTACAGAAAAACTTTACAGTTTTGTTAATTAATACCTTTCCTTGCGCAGTATGAAACCTATTCACAGTTGCATTTACCAATAACATGTTTTTTAAATGACACACTCAGTTTGTTCTAATAAGCTTTTAACGCGCAATATAAGTTTCTTCAAATTTATCTAACACCAAGCGCTGAGTACTGTCGGGGTCTGTGTGTGTTGGTGTTACTGTAGCTTGGAAAGTTTTTCAAAATTTCACAAAAAGAAACGCATTTGAATTTTCAGTCTTCGATTGTGAACGCTGCAATCCATGTTAACTAAAAGTATGAGTACAAAGGCCAGTGTAAGTTCTGCAGTAATTAATGCAATGGGGAACAGCTTCCGAGGGATTATGTTTGCTGACTGACTGACTGAGTGACTTACTGACTGACTGAATGATTGACTGACCGTTGACTGGCTGAATGACTGGTGCTATCACCGAGTCTATAGAGAGTTAATTAACGAATGTTTTTGCAACATGTTTTATAACAATTGTATAGTTATTGATATATTTAGGATGAATATTTCAACTTCCTAGTTGAACTGGCGATGACTCTGACGTATTGAATAATTGAACGACTGTCTGACTGACTGACTTCCTAGCTGATCGACAGACTGACGGACCAACAAATGCCCAGTCGGCTTTTTGCACCGTTTGTTTATGTCATACGCTTTAAATAGTCCCGCAAATCTCATTGAAGAAGTTCTGCTAACCTAAACAATGGAATAAATCCGGTGAAGGGGTTTTATACATACAAGGTGGGATGTCTGGAAGACTAAAAGGGGTCGCACAAAAAGTTACCCCCATCATTGACCAGTGGTTTCATGGTACACGGTTTAAAAACGGCGGGATTTCTAGTTCAGTCCCCCGAGCAATTCAGAATGTAAAAGACAATCTTTCACCACAGTAGAGGAGAAAAACTTTAAATCAGGGGAATTCCCCCCAGCAAGAAGTAACCCGTCGATTGTTTATGGATTCAATCAGAGGTTGTTTAGGGGATTTTCTCGGGGGGGGGGGGGGGGGTCAAGGTGGACTACCTTAATTGCTGCCGGTCCAATCTGAGCTTATAAGGGCACTTGATTCAGGGATGGCGGTCTTTTGTAGTTGTCGTATTGGGGACAACAGAAGCTCTAAACGATTTCGAGCATTAGATTACGTTACATCGTGAGTGAGTGAGTGAGTGAGTGAGTGAGTGAGTGAGTGAGTGAGTGAGTGAGTGAGTGAGTGAGTGAGTGAGTGAGTGAGTGAGTGAGTGAGTGAGTGAGTGAGTGAGTGAGTGAGTGAGTGAGTGAGTGAGTGAGTGAGTGAGTGAGTGAGTGAGTGAGTGAGTGAGTGAGTGAGTGAGTGAGTGAGTGAGTGAGTGAGTGAGTGAGTGAGTGAGTGAGTGAGTGAGTGAGTGAGTGAGTGAGTGAGTGAGTGAGTGAGTGAGTGAGTGAGTGAGTGAGTGAGTGAGTGAGTGAGTGAGAGGAGTGAGTGAGTGAGTGAGTGAGTGAGTGAATGAGTGACTGGATAACTGACTGACCGACTGACCGACCGACTGACTGACAACAGCTGTTAAACGTACCGTGTACTGCAATGTGCTTACACCGTTACACTGTTTTCTGATAAGACGCGTAAAAGCCTTTCACCGCACGAAATTTCACAAAGTTTCACTCTATTTTATAACGGAGCGGTAAAATTTAGTACGCCCATGTAAAAAGTCTACAAACAATAGTGACCTACATAAATACATACCATCTGTGTTGCGGGGGGGGCCTAAATCAAAGTGTATATAGTTAGTTGCGGGGGGGGGGGAGTAAGTTTTCAAAAACTGATAACAAAATCCTGGTCTTGTTGCTAAACATAGCAGTAGTGAAACATGATTTTGTTTGTCGTGTTGACAGTAAGACTGACTGTACTTGTATTTGTTTGTTGAGAAGTACACAGGTTGAATTGACTGACTGACTGACTGACTGAATGACTGACTGACTGACTGACTGACTGACTGACTGACTGACTGACTGACTAATTAACTGATAGACTGAATCACTGACTGACTTATGCTCAAATTTTTCTACATGCTCTCGTATGTATCTTTAAAGTCTGACTCAAAAAGCAGTGAATCGTTGCGACTTCATTAAAACATCGAAATGAGATCAGAAGTAGTTGAAATGGAATAAATAATATTCTGATTCGAAGCGCAGAATCAACGAAGCGTAATTCACGTAATGAGTGATTGAAATAGAGCCAGTTTTGGCACATTCAGTAACGCAATGTGCCATCGCCACTAATTAGGTAGATCACATTATGTTTATCTCATTTCCGAAGTTATTGAATCAATTAAAACTTTCATAATTTACTCTTAAATACAAAGCGGTCAAGCGTCAAGTACGTAATTAGTGTTAGGAATAGTTGGACGATCATGGCACTGTTTAATCACTGTTTTCAGTTAAATCCCGCTAATTAGACCAAATCCAGTTATGATTAACTAAATTCGGAACACAGTCAGTAAATCTTTGAATTTGTTTGTGCTGTCATGCATGCAGCACAGGCGCAAAAGGAATCGTTTACAGAAATATTGAAAATGATATCAAATCAGTGATTTCACGCTTTAGTTGGCCAATCAAGTTTTGTACTTATGATTAACTCACTGCGGACTATAATTAGGTTATTTTATAAAAATTTTGATTTAATTTTAAATTGTTCAAATTAGTCAAGCAAACCATGATATGAGGGATAAGAATAGTTTCATGAAATGTTTTTAAGTTGGATATTTTTATATAAAGTTAATATGAAAATAGGAATGATATAGTTCGGTCAGGGTTTTTGTTATCCAACAAAAAATTTTGTAACCCGATAACACATGCAAACAGAATTGGACATCACTATCCTAAGTTTTCGTAATATTACGTGAAAAAGAGTTTTCATTCTCGAAAATTTGAACACGCTGCAAACGCAGATTTGAATTTGAACTGCGCGCCAAAAACGTTCATGTGACAAGAAACGATGCGTACATAGGCTAAACAACGTATGGATTACCCTCGTTTCAAACCACTTTCAACTATTCAATCACCTTTCAAATATCGAAACTTCAATCAGCCAAGTATTTCAACCATTCCATTAGAGATAAGAAAACATGTAGTTGAATGAAACAATGAATAGGGAATCTACAGTCAATCCACGGGTTCTTGTTACTCAGTGAAAGTTTAGGCGCGCAATTCGAAATCAAATGCAAACAAAAAACGCAGAAAATGCTATAACTCATCTGAGCTTAAGTCGTGTATTGAAAATAGCTGTAATCGAAACTCAAATTAAAACGAAACTCAAATTGAAATTTTCAAGTTCAGTGAAATGTGAAATTTCAGTAATGAGAGATTTGATCGGGCAAGTGTTTGATTGAATTCGTGTCCAAACCCAACGTCATATCCATTGCTAATTGTCAAATCAATTAATGATTAACTCAATTCGGAAAATAATAATTCTTGAACAAACAAAATTACTGGTGCAAAGCCTGATCAAGCATAAAACACTCTGAGTTGATCAACTCGATTATAATGAGAACGGGACATTTTTTATCACATTATAACTGTTAATTGGCCAAATCTAGTTATGATTTCTTCTTAACTCAGTTCAGAAAATCGGCTGCCTTAATTGGTAATCGTATTCAAACATTCGGATATGTGATGTCATGCATGAAGAGTTACAAAGATAATGAAACGAATAAAGATTAAACATTATAAAACTGATTCAATAAATAGCTATAATCAGTAACATTAAGGCATAATTCCATTACTAATTGCAAACTCGATTTGTATTTGTATTTGATTGGCTCAGTTCGGAAAGTCCAACCAAAAATAGATATTTTATTCAGTTAAGCGTGATAAAGTTTACATAAGATATTAGTACAAATTAATCTCTAATTGCTGGATTAAACTTACTGATGATTACTTGGTGCCAATCAGAAAACAGCCTGTGTTTATATCAAGTTTGAACTAAGTATATATAGAAGAACAACGCAGACGCGGAACTTTCTGGAATGAAGAATTAAAAAAGAGTTTTTAGCTGTTTAGTTCAGTAATTTAAGTTAACCGGGGAGATAGATTCAGGCATACAACACGTACATCCTACTTTATTTTTACCTATTTGTTTTATTTTCGGAAAAAAATATTTAGCTTGCAACATGAATTCAAAACTGATTTTGGCGTGCTTTCAAATTTTCGCATGATATCAGGACAAAAGACGAACATGACATTTTATTCCTCGCATAATTGCGTAACGAGTCCATAGAAAAACTATTGTATAAATAAAAACCTTGACTCGGTTTACGATTACATCATATCGGAAAAAACGATTTCCACTAAAATGATTTCGGTTAATTAAAAAGGAAATTGGGGCGAAATTAATTAGAAAGATCGGTCTATCTAATTTCGGAAATTATCAAATTTTACGCGCAAAGTAAGTTCAGTGTGCATAATGAATGAATCACAAATTTTAGAATGTAAGGCATTACAGTTGAAGCTATTTTTAGGGACTTCGTGCATTTCACGGCATGGAAATTAATCACTTCCCTAATTAAGAAATGTTTATGTCTTCAAAAGCGATTTATTTTCAATGCATATTGTTATTAAACACTGTATTTATGGAAAGCCACTTAATATTACATTATAGCTGCGTCAGGGCTTCTTGACAAGTTAAAAACGCTTTCGCGCGCAGTTTGAATTGAATTCAAATTGCTTTTGGCGCTCGTTCAAATTAAAAAAAAAATTTTCGCCCGACATCTGGCCAACTTACGAATGTGGCGTCTAATTCATTGTAAATGTAGTAATGGCTTCATAGTAACAATTATTTAAAATGATATTTTTATTTTATTTTTATATATCAAGATATTTTGGCCAAGCTGGAAATGGTGTGGAGAATTCTAGCACGCGCCAATTCAAATTGCACGCCTGTTAAGTGTCTGAGTCACAAGAAACTTTGTATAAGCCATATAATTGTTTGGTTTAGTTTAATATAGATTAGTAAATTCACAGTCAATAAACCAGTCAGCTCTATTGAACATAATAATGAGGTTAGTAAAACGCATGTTTATTACGATTCAGATGGTTTATTTGTGTCCAAAATAACCTCATAAAATATACAGTATCATAATTATAGTCTATACAGTAATTCTTAAAACATTTTTAAAAATTTTGACGCGCAATTTAAATTAAAATTGAAACTGGCGCGCATTCCAAAAATTCCACATGACACCTTTGGACAACGGGTGTTGAATATATTGTGCCTTGTTAATAAAGGTTATAGGGGTTATAAAAGACTAAAGTTGTATAACAAGATACCCTGATTAAGTAATTACTGAAAGACACCTATAACATTAATCTTGAATTTGGCAACTTGAGTTTTGAAGGTCACCATTTTTGCTGTGTGTGATTGAATGTCAAACCCGGAAGAAATTAGGCTATTTTACCTACACCTCAAAACAAACTGAAATTTTGAAACTTACCAAAGAGGGGGGAATTCCACTTGTCTGTCGTCTTCTCGTTCGCTACCGTGATACACTGTCTGTGCATGCATGGTCTGCCTTTTAAACTCAAGTCTTCTGAACAGTTGAAAATATTATACGTATAAATGCACACAAAAAGGTATATCTACTGTACCATACATGTAGCCTATCAAAACTTTTTTGGCTAACGAGAAACAATGGATAGCCTATTGGAAGGCAAGGAAACTCATAAGAAAAAGAGAACTGAAAAGCTCCGAAATGCAAATAATTATAACTGTGATTGCTTCCTCAGTGCTGTTCTTTATATAAACTTTCTATTCAAGTCTCAGCGTACCCGATAGATCAACACGGAAACCGGGATATAAACAAGATAACTTTGTATTGGATGTCATTGAACAAACAAAGTTCTAAAGCGTCAACAAGATTTGCTAATTAAATTTAGGAGATAAGAAGATGACAAATATGAAGTAGGACTTATGTATAATTGGTGTGCCGAAAGGAATTTTAATGACCTATAGACTGAAGAAAGTTTTTAATGATCAATAAAGTTAGCAATCGCGTTTTTTCATGTTTTCAATCGAGTTTTTTCACATCGTCGATATAATTTCTGATAAATTTATTTACACAAAAATGTTAATTATGTCAATAATTTGATTAGCGTGCCACTCCTATAGGCTCTCTGGCAGGACAGGCGCGTCCTCAGAGCGCTTTCTCTCAAGTCCCAATTAGTAATCTGCTTCTTAGTAAAGCTACATACATTACAGAGAGTTCGATAGAATATGGCCAGACGAGATGGATGAAAACTTGACAGCTTTATAGCTTGGTCAGGGTCACTGGACACTGACTGACTGACTGACTGACTGACTGACTGACTGACTGACTGACTGACTGACTGGCTGACTGACTGACTGACTGACTTACTGACTGATTGACTGATGACTGACTGACTGACTGACTGACTGACTGACTGACTGACTGACTGACTGACTGACTGACTGACTGACTGACTGACTGACTGACTGACTGACTGACTGACTGACTGACTGACTGACTGACTGACTGACTGACTGACTGACTGACTGACTGACTGACTGACTGACTGACTGACTGACTGACTGACTGACTGACTGACTGACTGACTGACTGACTGACTGAC
>OZ038448.1:10195984-10202787 GCA_964036265.1 Daptonema setosum
TTCAACCCTCTGGTCAAGGTCAACTACGAAAACACCATTCTGTCTGATATGGTACATATTAGTGTGCCTTGATGGCAGAAAAAGAGATGATGAGGAAAAAACTGATGACTGAACGTGAGTAATCGAAATGAGAAATATAGTGTATTTCTAAGCTTATATATTACAGGATCCGGTTTCCAAACAGCTGTAATTGGAAAACACAATAAAAATCGAAACGATTAGCTCGTAAAACGCACGTCGGTCAAACTTTACCACCCAATCAACAAGTTATTGACCGAGAACGATAGTGAGGTTAATATTTTCTCGAGTTTCTAATGATCAGTTGGCATGTTAACGTTTCCAGCACGATTGTCAACAACTGAACACGATGATTGCATGTTGTAACATCCTGAACGCTTTATGTTAAATAGCGGTAACATTCTCTATTGATTAGGAAACTCAATTTAAAAAACCGAAAATTTGCTAAAGACCCAACCAGACTTCGTTGCACTTGTTTTGCGCTTCTTATTATATACATACCATATAAAAGAAATAAAAATCCTCAAAAGCATAATGAGTTTCTAATATGGTGCATAATACAATGAAGTACATAATCTGACTTCTGAATGGAATTGTTTGGATTGACACGTTTGTATGTTATCAGGTACTATAAAAACACTACGACTGGTCAGGTACAAACCGACGCCGATTCACTACTATCAGCACAAGTTTGTAAAACTTTACGATAGCAATGATCGAAAAAATACTACCACCTCTTGAGAAACTTGATTTTGTTCACAAAAAGTATGATAAAAATAGGCACACGAGGGTTTTGAGTGAGTTAGTGAGTGAATGAATAGTGAGTGAGTGAGTGAGTGAGTGAGTGAGTGAGTGAGTGAGTGAGTGAGTGAGTGAGTGAGTGAGTGAGTGAGTGAGTGAGTGAGTGAGTGAGTGAGTGAGTGAGTGAGTGAGTGAGTGAGTGAGTGAGTGAGTGAGTGAGTGAGTGAGTGAGTGAGTGAGTGAGTGAGTGAGTGAGTGAGTGAGTGAGTGAGTGAGTGAGTGAGTGAGTGAGTGAGTGAGTGAGTGAGTGAGTGAGTGAGTGAGTGAGTGAGTGAGTGAGTGAGTGAGTGAGTGAGTGAGTGAGTGAGTGAGTGAGTGAGTGAGTGAGTGAGTGAGTGAGTGAGTGAGTGAGTGAGTGAGTGAGTGAGTGAGTGAGTGAGTGAGTGAGTGAGTGAGTGAGTGAGTGAGTGAGTGAGTGAGTGAGTGAGTGAGTGAGTGAGTGAGTGAGTGAGTGAGTGAGTGAGTGAGTGAGTGAGTGAGTGAGTGGGTGAGTGAGTGAGTGCCACATATACAATAATCATATAAAAAGAAGAAGAAAAAACGTTTTGTCCACTAGATTAATCAAATTTCTTGTCTGGCTACTCACAGCTGAAAATATATGTGTTATCAATAGTGTTTGTTTGTTTTTGGCAAAACTTTTTTTGATAAAAAAAACAACGCCACTCTTGAAATCAGCTGTTTCCCATATAATATCTTTTGCTTTGGGTTAACAACCGGTCTGATGAAAATTTAAAAAAAAATTATTGTGTAAATTTTACGTTCGATCAATCCAATCATATTACGTGAGTTAAACCAGATCCCGCCAGTTAAAAAAAAACGAGAGTCGAAATCGCATTGAAAATTTAGTCATTTTCAAATTGTAAGGTACCAAACCAATGGACAATTTTGGCTGAAACTCAGTATTTCAATTCTTGGCAACAAAATTTTTGGTTTCAGTTTTATAACTGAACTGTTTTTGTGACAAAACCAGACGGCTTCGGTTTTTAACGACGCACAAAAATTTCACTGATAAATTTTTTTTCGAAAACTTTTTGGTTTCGGCGTGGCGTCGGTCTCCGTCAACAGCTGATTGAAAAATTTATGATAACAAAGTGTTTTCCACAATAAGTTTGCAAAAAAACTATCACATGAAAAGTGAACGAAATCGAAAGTAAAATTACTGGTGGGCAAAACTAAGGAAAAATTCCCCTTCCTTTGGACGACTAATGCATCAGTTCATTGTTAATTAGTCGGATTAATTAGGCTTAATTTAGAGAAACAAAGAGACAGGGATATTAGCAATTCTGGGTTTTGCCTTTTAAATTTTTTGCTGGTTCTCATTATCATGGTACTAAAACTATTTTTATTAGCACATTCTCGCACAGAACGTAGGTAGTCCGTATGTTATCCATCCTCAAGCAGGTTTTTAAAAAGGCCATTCAAATATAGCCTTTTGAGGAACCGGCTACGCATAGCTTTGGAGTATTCGCCGAAATTTCAGCAAGGCCATACTGAGCGCTGATTGGTTAGCCGTTTGTTAATTTATTAGTCCCCGTAGAGCAGAGAAGCAGGAATAGTCACAACAGTCAACTGACTCTCGTTAACTGCAATTACAAATAACCCTGGATAGGCTATAACAATCTCAATCTGTTAAGAGAAAATTTCTCGCGGGGATTTGAAGAGAAAATTAAGGAAAGGGCTACCTGGGATTCAAGTTAAAAGTTGCAGTGTTAACTACTCCAACTTTGAATCGTTAGCTGCATCAATTGTAACTTGTAAGAGAAGGTGATGCATGATAGCCGGCTGTCCGACTTAACTCAACCCAACAGCTGTATGCTATAACATGCAATCATCATGTTGAGTGGGTAATAACCGGGTTGGACAACTTGTCATCTGTTCAATTAACACCATTCAGAATGGTGTTTTTGTAGTGGCCGAGAGGTGGAATCAGCGGACGAACAATGGCGGAAACCTCAGAGCAATGCGTCAGGATCTGTGTCTCAAATCAGGTTTTGAACCTAAGACTACCAGTATCCGAGGCTGTCGCCCTACGCACTCTAGTTGGAAACAGCGTTTGAAAACTTAGCGTGCCATTGGTTCAACAAACATCTTCTTTAAATTTTAGTGAACAGTTGACACGTAAACTTTTATGATTAACGTAAACTTCTAAACATGAAGATATCTATGTAAAAAAATAGCACTGTTTGATCTAGGTGAGTCGAACCGTCGGCTGGTCTTCCTCACCTTCTTTTATGTTTGATTCGATAGGGTGATGGATTTCAAGGTGATGTTATGACTTGGAAAACTCAAACAGATTTCTGATATAAAGACCAGCTCGAAATTACATTCCAGGTTCGCAATCAGATTTAAACAATGATCAAAACTTTATGTGTAACAATGGCCCCGTTCACGTATCTATCCGAGGTCTCCAAGTTTAAGCCGCAGCTTAAAGCCGGATGTATTTTAAAAGTATAAAGCCAGCTTAAGCCGCGGCTTTTGATTTGAGCTGCGGCTTTAAAAATTGAAACCCTTAACTACTGGAATTCGAAAAAGCTGCGGCTTAAACCTAGAAGCTGCGGCTTTAAAATTGAGCTGCGGCTTAACTTTTAAGCTTGCGTTCATTTTGTCGAAGAAAAATTTGGTCGCAAATCGCACAAATGACCTGCTCTTTAAGCTGCGGCTTAAACTTGGAACCTCGGTTAGATACGTGAACGCGGCCAATAACTCCTGAATAGGCGATAGCTCAACGTATGTACATCCCAATAAGAATCAATGGAATACGGCACAATGATGAGCCTTGGCCACAATCATCCGTTTATAACCCTCCGCTTTTTTCTATAGAAAATCTTGCGATGTTAATTAGGTGCTGTGTTTACGGTAGAAAGACATCTTGCGGTCAAATGACTTTTCTAATTATAGATTACAGTATTGTATATTGTACATAGATTCATCGATTGTAGTATGGATCAATCGATGATGATTCACTGCCATTCACGAAGATTCGCGGCGATCCTCTTCGTGTAGAACCAGATCTCTATCGGACGAGAAGGGGGGAGTGTAATTCATTCCTTTTTGGTGATTTCAAAAAGTTAAGTTTGTTCCATAAGGTGTAGGCTAATCTGCCTAATTTCTGCCAATTCCCCCCTGTCTGGAAAGATTATTCTTCCTTTGAAGGTCGGCCAGTGAGTCAGATTCCGATGACAAATAGAGAAGTCAGATTTAACATTGCGAGCGCTTCTTCTAAATTGGCAGGATAATAAACCGATGAACTAATTGAACAAACCACTGTGTCATTCAGCCAAAGGTGAGGGAAAACCAAACTAACCAAAAGAGCAGTCGATGTCAGCCTTGGGAAAATATCATCGTTGATTACTCCATTTTTAGCAGAGGTACTCGTGATGTTAATTGGGTATTATACGATGTTGAGCAAAAAATATCCGGCGCCCTGGCGGATGAGCTTACACTTTAATGGGGCGGATGAGCTTACACTTTAATGGGATGAGCTTACACTTTAATGGGATGAGCTTACACTTTAATGGGATGAGCTTACACTTTAATGGGGCGGATGAGCTTACACTTTAATGGGATGAGCTTACACTTTAATGGGATGAGCTTACACTTTAATGGGATGAGCTTACACTTTAATGGGATGAGCTTACACTTTAATGGGATGAGCTTACACTTTAATGGGATGAGCTTACACTTTAATGGGGCGGATGAGCTTACACTTTAATGGGATGAGCTTACACTTTAATGGGAGGGGAATTCGGACGAAAAGGGGTATTGGCGGAATTCACGCCATTTTACCTACACCTTGAAGAACCGTTTTTCGAAAACGCCCCCTTTTCATTCTTCCCCCTCTCCTTTCTGGTCCGCTAGTGAGCTGGTGATCCCTTTATTTATAACAATACTATACCTTAATGTTTATCTTACAATCAACTCTATTTTAAGTATTACAGTCGGATGTGACGATAAGACGTGGTACACTCAATTGATTGAAAGACTTTGGAGTCGGAAAGTCCAATTATTTTTTGGCATTAACTCGAGGATTACTTTTACTTGCATCAAGATTAGCAATTTAAGGTAACTTGATATCTGGGCTCGGTCGCAGTGTTACAGTACAGGACAAAGATGTGACCAAATCGCCGAAGCTATGGCAAGTGTCTGCGCAGTTTCAGCAAGTGGGTCCTCTTCACTGATTGGTTGAAACCGTAAAACCTAGCCGACGCTTCGGCGATTCACACGCTACCAGCCAATGAGCAAAGAGATGCCACTTGCTGAATCTGGGCCGATATTAACATAACATGTGGACAACATACGAAATTTGCGCCTTTTCCATTGCATACACGTGCACAACCGGTGCATAAAATTAGTTTTCTATAACAAGAAACCTTGAACAAGCTATGTACATACACCACACCTTGTTGTCCTCTACAGTATCACGATGTCATTCTATAAACAAATAGATGAACACACACGCCTGCCCAATTTGAGTAGTGAGAATTCCAATTAAGTGGTCTAATGAGATGGGAAAGCTATATAAAGACACAGCTCAATTGCATACCTGTCGTTCATCAATGAAAATAGCCATCTTGATTTTGATGAGACTTATTGATCACATGACAATGTTTATGATAATTAGTCTTCCTACACAACCTACGGGAAACGACAAAGCCTTGTTGATACTAAGTACTAACGGACGTGCTAATTCTCCAAAAAGAGGGCAATCTCTCGTCAATGAGAGGGGAATCGGCAGTTTTCAGACCATTTTACTTAAAACGACACAGTTTTCAGACACCTTTTCAAATTCGAATTCCACTTTTTTAAAGTTTCACGTTTCCCATCCTTTCTCGTCCGCTAGTGCTCTACGCTGATTGGCTGGAGCATTCGAACGACAACCAATCAATATTCAACTTCCAATAGTCGTAGTGACGCGTCACGTTTTAGAGGCGAAAAATTACACTGAATAGTACAGGGTGTCCCAGCGAGGGGTTCATAACTTGTTTTTCGAATAACTTTTGTGTAAGTCGAGCAATACTTTTAAAATTTGATACTCTAATTACCAACACGTTGGCAATTTTTTTGCTTTTTGAAATTCTAAAATTCGATCAGTACAGCTTGTGTTACAATTGACTGAAAAAAAATCTATTTTTAAGCGGATTTTCAATAGAATTTCATTTGGAAACACACTTAAAACTAATTTAATTGTGATTATACGACAAATATATTGCAATTTATGCAAGAAACATTGTAAGAGATAATTCTTATCCAATATGACTACCAGATTTTTCAATACAACGATCGATACGGGTTTAAAAAGCCGATTAATGCTTTCAGTCGCGATTCGGCAGTAATTTTGGTCATTTTCATTGAGATAATGTGTTTGAGTTCTTCAACTGCGTTGATGTTGTGAGAATAAACGAGTTCCTTCAGCTTTCTCAAAAACCAGTAATCAGAAGCGGTTAAATCGGGGGATCGCGCCGGTCAATCCGTGGTTCCTCCACGTCCGACCCATTCAGTGAGTCCATGCAGGCACAGAACGTTCCCAGTATGGTGTGGCTCTGTCACTGTCAGCTTACATGACAATCGTTCCATTCACGAATTCCTCGATATCTTAGAGTTCCGGTAGCAAAAAAACATTGAGCATGTTTACTTATCACTGGTAATATTTTTTCAAAGAAAAAGGCCCGATCAAACCGCCTGACCAAAGGGCACACCAAACGTTGAGTTTGGGCGCGTGCATGGGTTGAGTTACAATGAAGTTAGTATTAGAAGTGGAATAATAATTATGACAATTGATTGTATTATCATTTTTTCTTGCATTTTTGTCAACATAGTTGTCGTATAATCATAATTAAGTTACTTTTGAGTATGTTTCAAAGGAAATTAAATTGAAAATTTGTTCAAAAATAGAGTTTTTTTTCAGTCAACTGTAAAACGAGGTGTAGCTAACGAATTTTTTTATTAAAAAAGCAAAGAAATTGCCAACGTGTTGGTAATTAGAG
>OZ038448.1:10202987-10205487 GCA_964036265.1 Daptonema setosum
GATTGACTGACTGACTGGCTGTCTGACTGACTAACTGACTGACTGACCGACTGATGGACTGACTGACTAACAGACTAACTGACTGGCTGTCTGCGATTGACCGACTGACTGATTTATTGACTGACTGACTGACGAACTGACTGACTATAGACTGACTGAGTCTGTGTTGACTGACTGACTGACTGACTGACCGACCAAAGATCAACAAAATAATGTTGAGCACCATGACATCACCAATTAAATAACCATGATTCCGATTCAATTACTAAAAGCTGTTGATTAACATCAATGTCAGAGATAAACCTCATGTTTATGGAGGTCACGGTTACAACAATCACCGACTGACTCACTGACTCTCTAACTCACTTACGGACAGACAGACAGACTGACTCATCTTCGCTTCATTGGTCAATTATATGAGACTGAACAAATATGAGCAGAAAATAATTGGGATTATAACATGCAACTGGTCGACTGACTGACTGACTGACTGACTGACTGACTGACTGACTGACTGACTGACTGACTGACTGACTGACTGACTGACTGACTGACTGACTGACTGACTGACTGACCAACTCATTGATTTAATGACTGTAATAAATATTACATTTTCATCAGTTCTTTAACTTCTTTCGTTATCCAATTAAACAAGGAGACGAAAAAATTCAAGTTTGTACGTCGCCTATATCTACGTGTATATCTAAAAATGAATGTCGTGTTGAAGTTGATGTTGTTGGGAAAATTACTAATGAGGCTGATATAAATTAGCTAGAACAATAGCGATCTATATATATGTACATACATGTAAACTAATTGACCTTGCAGCCATGCATGTATGTGTGTTAACGATTTTACAACTTTCATTAATTAAAGTAAGTTATTTACGTATAATGACGTTTCTGGAATTCTAGAACATACTAAAATACTATAGCACTAATGTTTTTGTCACGTGTCTGGTGCGTAGACTTGGAACCTAACTTGAGGTCGCGAGTTGAGACACAAATCCTACTAACACAAACGGGGTTGTCTGCCATTGCCCGTCAGTTTATTCACACTCTCTGGTCAACTATGAAAACATCATTCGGATATGGTATAAGTGTGCCTTAATGGCTAAGCTAAGTCCAAATAAAAAAGATTATGAGAATAAATTCGAAAGCCCGCCTTATTTCGAACGCTCTCAGGTGATATGTACGTTTGTATGTACGAAAAATAAAAACAGAATATAGCATAGCCAGTTTTTTTAATATTCAAAAAGTGTTCACGCGCAAAATTGAACTTCAAACATTTGAGTATTAGGTTATTCTAACCAAGCTATAGTCCTGCAATCACCAGTACTAGGTTATTCTAACCAAGCTATAGTCCTGCAATCACCAGTATTAGGTTATTCTAACCAAGCTATAGTCCTGCAATCACCAGTATTAGGTTATTCTAACCAAGCTATAGTCCTGCAATCACCAGTATTAGGTTATTCTAACCAAGCTATAGTCCTGCAATCACCAGTACTAGGTTATTCTAACCAAGCTATAGTCCTGCAATCACCAGTATTAGGTTATTCTAACCAAGCTATAGTCCTGCAATCACCAGTACTAGGTTATTCTAACCAAGCTATAGTCCTGCAATCACCAGTATTAGGTTATTCTAACCAAGCTATAGTCCTGCAATCACCAGTATTAGGTTATTCTAACCAAGCTATAGTCCTGCAATCACCAGTATTAGGTTATTCTAACCAAGCTATAGTCCTGCAATCACCAGTATTAGGTTATTCTAACCAAGCTATAGTCCTGCAATCACCAGTATTAGGTTATTCTAACCAAGCTATAGTCCTGCAATCACCAGTATTAGGTTATTCTAACCAAGCTATAGTCCTGCAATCACCAGTACTAGGTTATTCTAACCAAGCTATAGTCCTGCAATCACCAGTATTAGGTTATTCTAACCAAGCTATAGTCCTGCAATCACCAGTATTAGGTTATTCTAACCAAGCTATAGTCCTGCAATCACCAGTATTAGGTTATTCTAACCAAGCTATAGTCCTGCAATCACCAGTACTAGGTTATTCTAACCAAGCTATAGTCCTGCAATCACCAGTATTAGGTTATTCTAACCAAGCTATAGTCCTGCAATCACCAGTATTAGGTTATTCTAACCAAGCTATAGTCCTGCAATCACCAGTATTAGGTTATTCTAACCAAGCTATAGTCCTGCAATCACCAGTATTAGGTTATTCTAACCAAGCTATAGTCCTGCAATCACCAGTATTAGGTTATTCTAACCAAGCTATAGTCCTGCAATCACCAATAAAATCGGCGCACAGTCGGAATCAGTTTCCGAATGGATCGCCTCTCCAGGAATTTTTGCTACTTGGGAATTTTCGGTACGCGATTTGGATTCAAATTTCGGCGATTCTATGTACGTTTGGACCACGTTTAGATAATTGAAAAAAAAACTTTTCACATACATCATGGGGCGGGGCGTATAATATATTGCATAGGCTATG
>OZ038448.1:10210487-10232655 GCA_964036265.1 Daptonema setosum
AATCAGCGCCCAGAGAAGCCTAGCTGAAATATCGGCCACATCTGTTTGTGCTGAACTGTTTGTAGTATCTGGCGTACTCCATAGTTTACATTACTGTATCTCTGGCCGCTTTGTATCCGTTTGCTAATCCAGCAGTCCCCGTAGAGGAGATAAGCAGCAATAGGGACAACAGTCAAGTGACTCTCGTTACAAATAACCCTGACTAGGCTATATAACCTTCTCATGTTGCTTAGAGAATATTTCTCGCGGGGATTTGAAGAAACAATTAAGTAGTAGCTTTTACCCATGATAATCATTAGCTGCAGAACATTCAAGACATGGTGACGCGTTACGCTTGCAGGTTAGCCGTCTATATGACTCAACTCAACTCCATTCAACCGAACAGCACTACATAAGCTATAACACGCAATCATCGTGTTCCGCTACTAGCAATACTCCACCGCGTTCATGTGTTCTTAGCGTTTGTATTAGAAATTCTTCATTCCCGAAGCTAACAGGGCGCAATTAATACCATTCTGAATGGTGTTTCCGTAGTGGCCAGAGAGGTTGAATTAACTGACGAACAATGGCAGAAACCCCAGAGCAACGCGTCAGGATCTGTGTCTATAGTCAGGTTTCAAACCTAAGACCACCATTTTGCGAGCCTGGCGCCCGCCCTAGGCACTAGACTAGACATGCGACAAACGTTGGAAACAGCGTTGGAAAACTTAACGTGCCATTCCTTCACCAAACATCTTCTTGAGATGCCAGTGGACATTTTTTTACCTGAAAAACAAAACTAAACATGATGACCATAGCACAATTGGTTGAGTTGAGTTGTAAGAGATATCATTTTAACTAGTGACTAAATCCAAAACTAGTTCTTTCCATTATTGGCTATGACTGAAGGTGATATGACTGAAAGTGATATGACTGAAGGTGATATGACTGAAGGTGATATGACCGAAGGTGATATGACTGAATGTGATATGACTGAAAGTGATATGACTGAAGGTGATATGACCGAAGGTGATATGACTGAATGTGATATGACTGAAAGTGATATGACTGAAGGTGATATGACCGAAGGTGATATGACCGAAGGTGATATGACTGAATGTGATATGACCGAAGGTGAGATGACTGAAGGTGATATGACTGAAGGTGATATGACTGAAGGTGATATGACCGAAGGTGATATGACTGAATGTGATATGACTGAAAGTGGTATGACTGAAGGTGATATGACCGAAGGTGATATGACCGAAGGTGATATGACTGAATGTGATATGACCGAAGGTGAGATGACTGAAGGTGAGATGACTGAAGATGATATGACATGGCAAAGTTGAACAGATTTCTGAAATAAAGACCGTTCCGAGATCATATTGATTAACATACATTTCAGATACTCCACACCATTTAAACACAGAAATAAAACAGATTTTAAGTCAAACTTCGTACCGAAAACTTTCTGAGTAACAAGAACCCTGAACAGGGCATAGCTCATCGTACAGCTCAATAGGAATCAATGGAATGTGGCACATTGATGAGCCTGGGATACAAATCATGGGTTATTGCCCACTTTAAGGGTTATTGCCCACTAGAAAAAAATCTCGCGATGTTAATTAGGTGCTGTGTTTACGGTAAGAAACACATCTTAAGGTCACCTGACTCTTCTAATCTTAGATTACAGTATTGTATATTGTACACAGATTGTAATGTATCAATCAATGGTGATTCACCGCCAGTCACCAAGATTCACGGCTCGTTATCTATAAATAGAGATGTATCTATGAATAAAGATGTCATTCTACCGTAACTACCGTACACAATTAACATTGCGAGCGCTTCTTCTAAATTTGGGATCTAATAAACCAATGTGTCCAAGGCTAGGCATTACGAGCGCATCTTCTAAATTTGGCGGACCAATAAACCGATGAGCCACTAATTGTATAAACCATTGTGTCCCAGGCTTCTATTGATGGTTATTGAGCCAAAGGTAAGGGAAAATCATAAGCTAATCAAAAGAGCAATTAATGTCAGCCTTGGAAACAAGGATACGTTTACTACTCCATTTTTAGCAAAAGTACTCGTGATCTTAATTGGGCACGATATTGAGCAAAAAATTTCCGTCGCACTGGCGGATGAGCTCACAGTCCAATGGGAGGGGAATTTTGATGACGAGGGGTATTGGCGAAATTCACGCCATTTTACATACACCGTAAGGAACAGAAGCCATTTATTGAAACCGCCAAAGAGAGTGATTTCATTTTCACCCCCCCCCCCCCACTGTCCCTTCTCGTCCGCTAGTAAATCGGTGGTCCCTTTATTTATAATATACACTAATGTTTATTCTATTTTAAGTATTACATTAGAATGGGACGATACGATGCGGCGTAGTATTCACAATTGAATCAAAGACTCTGCAGCCGGAGAGTCCAATCATTTTCCGGACTTAATTCCATGATTACTTTCCATGCATGCAAGAAGATATGCATCATGATTGACAATTGAGTTAACTTGATAGTTGGGCTCGATTGCAGTGTTGCAGTACAGGACAAAAAAGTTGTGACTAAATCGCCGAAGCTATGGCAAGTGTCTGCGCAGCTTCAGCAAGTATGTCCTCTTCACTGATTGGTTGAAACCGTAAATCATAGCCGAGGCGTTGGCGATTTCCACGCTGCCAGCCAATCAGCGCAGATATTCCACTTGCTGAAGCTGCGCCGATACTAGCCATGGCTTTGGCGAGTTTGCCAAATCTTCTTGTCCAGTACTGTACGATGAGCATTCAACGAATAGACAGGAATGCCGACCAAAATCACAATTGCGATAGTCAGAATATCGTTGAAAAAACAATGCGCAATAAAATAGCAAGCTGCTTATAACTTAACCATGGTAACTTGTTAGCCAAAACTTTTTTGGTGCGCAGTTTGAATTAAAATTTGTTTTTGACCGCTTTCAATTTTTCGAGAAATACAATCTTTTTCTTCACATAACCCTTGGCCAACATACGAAATAAGCGCTTATTGATTGCGCGTAACGTATCCTTATAACTAAGTTTTAATAGCAAGAAACATTGCCAAACTATATGAATGAATCAGAAGACTTAATTTGAATGTGGGCCATTGAGGTAAAGATTAGATGGCATTAGATGTTTTTTTCTCGAAACTTTGCTTCGCTACAGTAGAGGATTAAAAGCGGCGACAGGCTGCACGGAGCTTCGGCGATTTCGCCGAAATTTCAGGTACGACCCAGACTTGGCATATGTCTAGCCTATCCAAGGTATCTTGTCAGCCAAAAAATGTTTGGCACACAGTCTCAACTCAAATAAAATCTACTTTTGGGTCCCAATTCAAATCAAATCTGCTTTTGGGCGCTTTCAAATTTTTGAGAAGTATGTAAATACTTTTTTCACATAACATTTGGACAACATACGAAATTGCGCTTAATTCATTGCATACATATGTATAGTCAAATTTTTTTGTTACGACTTTTTTGGGAACTTTTTTTGTGTGTAAAACCTTTCCCTCCACCCCAAATTGCAGCTTCCGCCGACCGCCATATGGGTTCCATTGAAAAGGTTCATCGGCTATTTGAAGACGTTTCTAGGTCAATTCGAACATGCTCTACATGATGGAGTTGAGTTTTCCTATCGCGCGGTCGGAAGCAGCAATTTGGGGTTGGGAAAAAGTTTTACGCACCAAAAAGTTCCCAAAAAAGTCTTAACCAAAAAATTCGACTCTACGTGCGCAACCGGTACATAAAATTAGTTTTTGATAACAAGAAACCCTGACCAAGCAATAGGCCCACACTTGGCATGCCACACCTTGTTGTCCTCTACAGTATCACCATGTCATTCTAGAAACAAATACATAGATGAACACTCACGCCTGCCCAATTTGAGTAGTGAGAATTGCAATTAATTATTCTAATGATATGAGAAAGCTATATGAAGACACGACTCATTTACCAGTCGTTCATCAATGAAAATAGCCATCTTGATTTTGATGAGACTTATTGGTCACATGACAATGTTTATGATAATTAGTCTTCCTACACAACCGACGGGAAACGACAAAGCCTTGTTGATACTAACGGACGTGCTAATTCTCCAAAGAGAGGGCAATCTCTCGTCAAAGAGAGGGGAATCGGCAGTTTTCAGACCATTTTACTAACACATTAGGCAACGAATTCCACTTCTTCGAAACGCCACGGAAAGGGAGTTCCAATTTTCCCATCCCTTCTCGTCCGCTAGTGCTCTACGCTGATTGACTGGAGCATTCGAACGACAACCAATCAATGTCAAGTGTTCTATAGTCGTAGCGACGCGTCACGTTCTTGGGCGAAAAACTACACTGAATAGTAAAAATGCCCAAAAAACGCCTGACTGAAGTCCGTCCACTATTTGAATAGAGAATGCTAACTACTGATATTGACTATTCAGTTATTCTTGATACTAAGATTTTGGCGGAAAAAATCCAAATTTGGCAGAAAACTGGTAAATTTGAAGACGTTTGAACAACATTCTTTGTATTTGAGCTTAATGGGTCCATCTGCATAGCCAGATTCTTAAGATCTGGAATTCCCAGACCACGTTCTAAAAGAGTCAGAACCATACTCTCAACTTACTTATCGAGAAAAGTCCTACTCAGCGTGATTTAGTGAACTTGAGTTTTCTCAAAACTAATTCCAAGGCCTTGACCGCCTGTCAATAGTTGTATTCGACCTCAGTAAAATGCTCAAGAGAGAAGTCACATTCCAGGTCGACTGAATAATCACGTACCGGGGTAACGAAGTTCCCTAATGACAGGAGAACGCTATATTGAAAAAAGATTTGCAAAGAAGATACGGCACAATTGGACATCATTAATTAGTAAGATTAGCCATCCAAGTTTTTATGTAAGAAAATCAGTCACATCTCACTTGCGGACGAGAAAGGCGGGGAAAAGTGGGATTCTCCCCTCTTTGGCGGTTTCAAAAAGTAAAAGTTTGTTCTTTGTTTAAGGTGTAGGTAGAACGGCTGAATTTCTTCCAATTCTCCCTCTTTGGTGACCTTCCCTTCCGTGTGATCATTTTTTATTTTCTTAACTGAATTTAACGGTCATGACCAAATCCCCATAATTTGTGAAATTTGAACCAAATTTCGGTTGATAGCTGTAGTTTTTAAAACCGTAATTAAATAAACCTGATACCATATATATAAACAAAAGAAAGCCTGGCACACAACACAATGATAAGTTCATCATTATAATTCTAAAGGGTATTTTAGATTTTCCCCTCAAGTACAGTAAAAGGTTATGGTGATATCATTTACAATACAACACCGTATGGTCATTAATTAACAATGGCCACTATAATATAAACAGTAATCTGATGATCCAAAGTATTGTTGATCCAAAATAATGATAATCCAGAATAATGATAATCCAAAATAATGATAATCCAGAATAATGATAATCCAAAATAATGATAATCTTTAGTCACATGGCGGACACCAAGAGTACAATCGAGTCACTAGCAGACAAAAAGGAATGAGAAACAGAGGAATTCCCTCCTAAAACGTAAACTTAAACGTTCAAGTATGCGGAATCCGGCCGCAGGAGATACCAGCACGCAGAACTGAGTATGATTTTTTCCCCAAGTGAAGGTGTAGGGCAAACGAACTCAGAACATTCAATTGCCTCTCTTTGAAGAAATTCCCCTCCCTTTGGAAAATCATGTCGTCGATTAGGGAATCAAGCATAATTGGCCTTCGTATAACTCCTTTATTGCTCTTTTCGCACGGGAAAAACACGCGAACTTTTTTCGAAATCACGTGAAACTCGCTTGAAAGGCACCCTGTACATCTTGTGGATTCGGTTTTTTAGAACTTAATCGTGCATAGTGAGCCGGAAGACCGAAGACATGGAAACTGGCAGAAGTCAGGCCATTTAACATACACCTTAAGTTGCAAATTATACTTTTCGAAAGAGGACGAAATCCCACATTTCCCGTCCCTCCTCATCCGCTAATGTGTTACGGTAAGCCGTACTTGGATTAGAGCTCACGATGATGTTTATTAAAAAACGAGCTCATGATGATTGGCAAAAAAAGAACGAGAACGTTTCTTTTATTGAATTGGGGCCACTCCTCCGATAAGCTGATTTTAATAATCAGGCCGGTCAGGCCGACGTTCTTTTTGTTTCATACTGCATCTACCGGACCATGACTTCGCCGGAAGCTGCACACCATGGTGAGTTACCGTTAGAGCATGTTACGGTTGAGCATGTTACGGTAGAGCATGTTACGGTTGAGCATGTTACGGTAGAGCATGTTACGGTAGAGCATGTTACGGTAGAGCATGTTACGGTTGAGCATGTTACGGTAGAGCATGTTACGGTTGAGCATGTTACGGTAGAGCATGTTACGGTAGAGCATGTTACGGTAGAGCATGTTACGGTTGAGCATGTTACGGTAGAGCATGTTACGGTTGAGCATGTTACGGTAGAGCATGTTACGGTTGAGCATGTTACGGTAGAGCATGTTACGGTTGAGCATGTTACGGTAGAGCATGTTACGGTTGAGCATGTTACAGTTGAGCATGTTACGGTTGATCATGTTACGGTTGAGCATGTTTCGATACCGCATGTTACGGTAGAGCATGTTACGGTGGAGCATTTTACGGTAGAGCATTTTACGGTAGAGCATGTTACGTTGGAGCATGTTGCGGTAGAGCATGTTACGGGGAGCATGTTACGGTAGAGCATGTTATGGTAGATCATGTTGCGGTAGAGCATGCTACGGTGGAGCATGTTACGGGGAGCATGTTACGGTGGAGCATTTAACGGTAGAGCATTTTACGATGAGCATGTTGCGGTAGAGCATGTCACGGTAAAGTTTTTCCTGACACTGAGTCTTATAGAACCCAAAAGAACTTTATTGTATGATCAGGCTTGTTACTAAGCGAGTAGAATCGAAGACTCAGAGCCGTGAAGTAAAAAGTAAAGCGTGAAAAAACAGCGAAAATCATGACCAATTAGGAGAGCCGGGGAGGAGCACACCTCAGAAGAGTCAGAACAGCTGATTCTGCCCATGGAAAAAGTCAGCAAATACATATGTACGTGCATTGTTTTGGTTGTACACGCCTAATTAGAGTTCTTTGTCACTACCCTCGACTATTTATATGTACGGCAACTTTTGGTGCAGGTGCCGTGGGTCATCTGGGGCTTCCAGTTACAATGACGATCATCTGACAACTAACAATCGTATAAATACAGTATGTAGCTTATCCCGCGTTTTTTTGTTACTCCGGAAGTTTCCGGCACGCACGTTAAAATATTGGAAAAAAATTTCACAAAACACCGGAACGCACATACGATCGATTTGTCTAATTCATTGTTTATGTGGTAACAGGTTTATTTGAAATGATTTTCGATAACATGAAACTGTGAGCAATCACTAAGCTGCTGCTGCTGGGAAAACGTGAAGGATGACAGACGATTGTTCGAACCAACCGACAACCACCTCGTTCAACCGGTCTTTCTTGGGTTTCGGAATCACGTTTGAGAGAAAAATACGGAAATTGTTCAAAAGTTCCGGTATAGCCTAAACCAGATTCAATGCTCGTGAACCGAATTCGGTGTTTCCTTATATCAAATCATTTATTGAGTTACCTACAAGTTACTAAGTTCCGGACGCATCTATTCTACAAAGTCTACACATATAGTTAACTTATTAAGGTTATATTATTTCCTCGTTTTTTAACTTCCTCTCTCCCGGATATTGTACGTTCCCGATAGGTACTAATTAACCGACCATAAATTCTATGGATTATCTATATGAATTGGGAACTGGAGTTTTTTGCAGCCTGCTCATGTATGATTTTCTCTATTCACCCGATCCTCAATAACGTTGTGTCTCCTAGACCCGCAATCCTCGTTAGCCCCCATCAAACACTACCAGGTTACAGTTACAGTTCTCGTAATAATCACAAGTGGAATCTCATTGAAAAAAAAGAAGATCTCAACCCAGAATTCGAACTTGGAATTCTAACCCGTACAAATATTAGGAGCATCTAATATTTCTTCTGGTCCGAATCCCAAATTGTAATTGTGATTTGTTTTCTAATATAGATGGAAAATAGCCTCTTGCATTTTTTTGGAAGCTTGCGTGCATACAGCGTGGAAGGTTTATAGGTTTTGAAAAGGGCATAACCAAAACGTAAAAAAGTTATAAAATCGTCACTATCGACAGAAACCGTTACTGTTACGGATCTGACCATGAAACATGATCATGAACAATCAGTATATTTTAAACGTAATTACCAAATCAATGGATAACCCAAAAAGCTATTACAAACAAAATCTGCACTGTATTATTTAAATCAATTAAGAATCACGCACTCGATAGATCGAGTGAATGAGTGAGTGAGTGAGTGAGTGAGTGAGTGAGTGAGTGAGTGAGTGAGTGAGTGAGTGAGTGAGTGAGTGAGTGAGTGAGTGAGTGAGTGAGTGAGTGAGTGAGTGAGTGAGTGAGTGAGTGAGTGACTGCCTTACTGACTGACTGACTGATTGACGGATTGAACAAAGAAGATCACGAGCAAACGAAAAACTACCAGGCTGTGCCAATTACAGTTTCTCGTACTAATGAGAAGTGGCATCCCATGGAAAATACAGCGTTCTCAATTCATTGGTCAATTAAGTATAAATGGGGTCTGCCATACGATCTCACTGACTGACCGTAAAATCTAGAAAAACCAGTTAGGGAGCAGCCAACTACATAATTGGGCTTCTGGACGTGTGATCCCCTAAACACACAACTTTAACTACTGAAACCCAATCGGCCAATTTTAATTGATTTTATGAATAAATTTGAATGCATGTGTCTTTCAGATACAATACATGACAAAAAGATCAGTGACCAAATCGCCGAAGCTATGGCAACTGTACAAGTGGGTCCTTTTCGCTGATTGGCTGGCAGCTTCGGAAATACAGTATAGTCACATATTTTTGATTTCCTGTACTGTAGCTTTGTACACGTTTTCTTTCATGAACCTTTCCCCGCAAACGGAAATTTTTAAGTAACAAACAATACTCGCGCGACGCGTCTCCAAAAGACCAGTCAATGCTCTGTACTGAATCAACCAATCAGCGATGAGTATTGCATAAGCCGCAGCTGCGCGTTGCGTTCATTGATTGACTGCCCTATTTACTCAAACCTTCACTGGCTGATCAAATACTTAAAATGGGTGTAGTAGAGTGATTTACTGGCTGACAGACTGACTGACTCGCTCTCTGTGAACATCATTACATTCAACTAGTAATTCAATTGGCTTCTAAACGTATGATCCCACAAAAATGGTGCGCGTTCAAATATAGCGCTGCCATATTTGAACTGCTGCCCGGATTATCTGGATAAAGTTGTTTTACGGAGATTTTAGAAACCCGAATGAAGCCCCGAAGGACCATTTTTTTGTGACAGACCCACTCAAACAGTCGGCTGACTGGTTCTGGTTGGTTGATTGACTGGCTGACTGACTGGCTGGCTGGTTGTTTGACTGACTGACTGACTGACTGACTGACTGACTGACTGACTGACTGACTGACTGACTGACTGACTGACTGACTGACTGACTGACTGACTGACTGACTGACTGACTGACTGACTGACTGAATAACTGACTGACAGACAAATATAGCATTGCCAAATTATTCTAATTGTGATTGGGGATGAACCCGGATTATGTATCTGGAACTGGATAAAGTTGTTTTACGGAGATTTTAGAAACCCAAATGAAGCCCCGAAGGACTGTTTTTTGTGGGCCACTCAAACAGTCGGCTGACTGGTTCTGGCTGGTTGAATGACTGACTGATTGATTGATTGACGTACATACTAATTGATTGGATGACTAGCAGGTAGAGTTCACAAATATTCGTCAAGTTGTGCATAAGAATTTCGGGAAACACAAATGAAGCCCCGAATGACTGACCGAAGACAAGAATGCTTTTGGGACAGAAAAACTTCACTGACTGACCGACTGACTGAGTGACTGACGGACCGACTGACTGACTGACTGACAGACTGACTGACTGACTGACTGACTGACTGGCTGACTGACTGACTGACTGACTGACTGACTGACTGACTGACTGACCGGACTGACTGACTGACTGAACTGAAACATTCAAGAACTCGCAGCAAAACGAAATCTCTGAATTTTCTGGAACAACCTACAAAAAAATAAAAATAAAAATGTATCTTCAAAGCAAAAATCCGTAATTCCGCTTCAAACATTTGCTAAGCACCAACTGGATCACCATGTTACAAGTGTAATCACCGTAACAATTAGTCGCCAGTTTTACGGTGAGATCCAGTGGTTTCATCTGCATCTGCTCGATTCGGTAAAAGGTGTCTAATTCACAGTGATATTTTTTCAACGATCTTTCATGGTGAAAACTATCATTAATGAGTTTTTACAAAATAACCTACAGAATTGAAAAAAATCATCAACGCCGAAGGCCTTATTTCCGCTAAATATATACAGTTAGTTGCTCACCAAACTGGATCATCATATTCTAATCACCGTAATAATTGGTCACCAGTTTTATGGTGACGTTCCCGTGGTGTCATTTCCTGATCGGCATCTACTCGTTCCAGTAAAAGGTGTCTAATTCGCCGTAAAATGGGTCCCTTCTCGGCGCAACGTCGCCTTGGGCACTAGTGGACAAAAAGGGTGGGAAAAGTGGAATTTCCCTCCCCTCTTTGGCGATTTATTAGGCACAATTTTTCTTCTAAATGTAGGTAAAAACCTGAAACCAGGGTTCCCTCTCTCTTGAAAGTTTCCCCTCCCTTGGGAGGGTTGGCTCGTCCGCCTGGGGGACATTTAAGGACATTTATTAGCGTAGTTGTGGGTGACAACACAAAGATGAATGGGGTGTTATGATGAGTCGTCATTTTTGGAGAAGGCAATAAGCGCATTCGCGGACGAGCAAATCCTCCAAAGAGAGAGAAGATTTTTTAGACAGGGAAATCGGCAGTGAGTGACTGTGTCGGGGCTTCATCAGAATACGATGTTTTGATGACGTAACCCTATTTGGGGGGGGGGGGGTAATTTGAGAACCGTGATACGGTACTAAGCTGGCGGACGAGTTACTCCTCTAAAGGAGGGAAGTTTCGTCAAAGAAGGGAAATCGGCAGGTTTCAGGCTTTTTTACAAACAACTTAGGAAACAAATTATCCTTCTTAAAAATGCCATGAGGGGGAATTCTTTTTTTGTCCCCCGTTCTCGACCGTTAGTGCGGTACGTCCATAGATCATAAATAGCCGTGGGGTGGAGAGCAATTATTTTCGACCGTGGTAATGTAATTGTTTTTTACCAAAGATAGAGCGGGCAGATTCTTGTCAAACACTGATGATAAGAGTTGAAGCTAATGTGAAATTGACTGATTGAGTGATCAATCAACTAAACGACTGATTGACTGACAGTTTGACTGGCTGAGTTATTGACTGACAGATTGAGGGACTGACTGACTAATTGACTGATTCACTGACTGACTGACGATTGAATTAACGTTAGTTATGATGTACTCTAGTAGTAAATATAAAAGAATGATATATCCGTGTTGTTGTTGACAGCGGAAACGATCTACCAAAGAAAACGATGTTGAGACGTAATCCCTTTAAGTGTTGTCTAATCGCTGCTTCACCTTGTCTTTTACAAGATTATTATGTCCAGCACTGGTGGACGAGCCAAATCTCCAAAGGGAGGGAATTTTTTCAAAGAGAGGGGGATGGTCAGAAATTAGGCCCTTTTACTTACACCTTAAGGAATAAACCCCACTCTTTCGAACGGCCAAAGAGGGGGGAATTCCACTTTTCCCTCGCCTTCTCGTCCGCTAGTGATGTTTAGGTATCTACTGTAATGTTCCCCTTATGTTCGCAGCTTAAAACAGCGGATATTGAACAAACTGGGAGATAAAGTTGTAAACTGTTGAATATTTTTGAGTTTTTTTTGCAATTTTCTGTCATATGTCATTTCTATTACGGAAAGTTTTTTCTTCGAATGGCTGCTTTAACTATCTAGTCCTAGCTAGTATTGTGGTTGTATTATAGTATTGTAGTTGTATTATCGTATTGTCTTTGTAAGATAACACCGCAAAAAGCGTACTGTTTGTTGCAATTAAGACTTAAGAATGAAGTGTTTATGTGTAATTGTAGGGTGACTCGTCTATCAAGTGGAAACGGAACTCTTGACTGCCTGCATTCATTTATCGTTTTCGATAATCAAATAAACTGGGTTTCCGGTTTACAGCGATATTTTTGAGAAAAGAATTTATGCGCACATCTTAGACCATAGTTTTTAATATCTGATCACCAAACCAGTATAAAATCAGAAACCCAGAGCCCAGTATAATATCATTTGTGCTTTACCCTGTATTTTACCGGGTTATTAATAACATTTGGCTCATGTTCTTAATTAATTGGACGCAAATCCCGACCAAAGGAAGATACGCGATAAGGATAAACTATTATTTATTTATGAGCATCAGGAGTTTTGTGTGTGTGGTAAAGTATCAAATGTTCAACATCTTGAGAGTATAGCATCTTCAATAATTAGAGACAAAATTTGAAAAATCAGTGATCACGAAGAAATCACATACATGATATACATAAATACTTGATAATCGAAGAAAATTGGCGCTCTCATTTAACTGCAACATACTTTTATAAGATGTTAAGAGTACTCTAGTCTAACTTTAATTCTAGTTTTACGGTATTGGGAATTTATATTTCACTCAGAACGGAATTTCACTTAAAATAAGAAAATCAAAGCATACATAAAAACAAATGAATGGCTTCATATTTTAGATTCCAGGAGCATGAAAATAAACAATGTAGGAGACAGATTACAAGTATACCAACAGCCGAAGGCAGAAGCTTGCAACAATACATATAAAAATACGTAAACCAGGTGAAGATTTGTAACATTTTTTTTGAAAAACAACCCTCTGCGCAACATATAGCGAGCAGTTTTAATGTAGCGCACAAACGCAAAAAACATACAGCCTAGCCCATTGGCAATCTTCATTTTATGACACACGCCAATTAGTTTGCTTTTTATAAACAAGGCTTACTGAGGAAGATGCTGGAATATAATATTTTGACACGTAGACGTGAGAATCACTGAATCAAAAACACCGGATTTCTCAAATTTATATTATATATTTTGTTTTGTTTCCTTAGTACCAGTGAATAACCAAAATATGCATTAACACCTACGAACTAGTGCGAGAATTTCAATATTAATAAATACATGAATATCAGTAAGTTTGTCAGTAAGTTAGACAGTAAAGATGCCTGTATTGAATAGCACGAACATAATGTCAGCAAAGAATTTTTTTAAATATTTGCAAAATCACAAAAATACGATTTTTGTTTAAAACTATATATAAGACACGCAAAAAAATATTTTGATGCAAAATTGAGGAAAAAAAATGAAAAATCACATTTAGAATATTTGATATAAAGTTTCAAAACAAATATTTCAAAAGTTGAACTGCTGCTGTGGCGCCTGATCACCGGCTGCCGTTGTTGATGCCAGCGGTAGGTGCGAGATTTCTGCAGTATCAGAAAATTATCATTATTTACTATTTATTGTTGTTTAATAACATTATTCATTGATTTTGATCTCATTTCATATGCTTGGTCAGGGTTTGTTATTAACGTATTGGTTATCGCCTTACGCCAACACACACGTACATATAGTTCGTATTGTTGTCCGAACATCATGAAAGGAAAAATTACTATGGAAAAAAAATTTATTCAAATTGTTTGCCAAAAAATTATTAAAGTAACAAGTTACCATAACCCACGAGCGGACAAGGGAAGAACGGAGCATGTTAAGAATAGGATTGATAGACATTCTTAAAGAGTTTTGTTGTAATCAAATTGCAAAAAAAATTTCGTTCCAATCCCATCATTGATCAAACCTAACTCTAACCAATATTGGAGTCGAGGGTGTCGGGATCCACGTCCGAGAAGTAAAGTTCAACGATCTCGCCAGCCGAGAACGAGATGTCCTGATTGTTGTGGTCTTCGAGGAACTGAATCTTCTCCAGACCGTGACACTCCTCCATCTCGAACGCTACACAGTTTTCACCTGCAACGAAAAAAACACATTCGTAATAACAAAAATGATAACAACAACAACAGCAGCAGCAGCAGCAACAGCAACAACAACAGCCAACAACAACAATAACAACAATAACAACAACAACAACAACAACAACAACAACAACAACATCAACAGCCATGAATGTTATCTTAGTGTTTTCTTTATCAGCACCACACTTACTCCTGTGGCTATACCGCACATTGAGAATCGATTATGACAAGAAAAACAACAACAACAACAACAGCTCAAGTCATTCAGTTAGTCAGACAATCAAATGTTCATTAAAGATATATATATAATACATTCACTCAATCCAAAAAGAATGAATTAATCATTTAATCCATCATTGATCAGTCGTTCAACTCACAGTGGTATCCGTGGTTGTTAGCAACAACAACCATAAAGCAACTCATTCATTCATTCGGTCATTCAGTGAGTCTTGTAATCATCATCATTCATTCACTCCCCATTCTTTGAGCACATTCCATTAGCGTGTGATAGCGCGGCAGCCAAAGCGTGTAATGACACAAGTATAACACTGGTATCAGTGGTTGTTAGCAGATCACATAATGGTCGAACACAACCCATCTGAATGAGTTCCGTAATTTGCGACTTACTGCCACCCGTCAGAACGTTGGTGACGCCCCAGCAGGCCTGCGAAATAGAAGCTTGGTCAATGTATATTGTTATCGAAAACTTGTTCTATACACCCGTTAAGCACAAACAAATGAACTGTTTAGCGCAACGTTCATGTTGTCCAGAGTCCAGATGTCAAGTTAAAAGATCTGTGTCCAATCAAAGGTGTCCAAATAACAAATTAAAAGATCTGTGTCCAATCAACGTTGTCCAAATGTCCAGTTAAAGGATCTGTGTCAATATTCGAAGGCGCGCCAACCAAGATTTGAACTGCAGCTGGACGCAAAACTTTTTGAGCAACAAGAAACCGTGGATCAGGTATAAAATAAAGAACTACTCATGGATATCAAGTGGAAACTAAAGGAGTTCACACAGTTTTGGTGGTGTTTGACATGTTCGAAAAAAGACAAGTTCATTTGGGATATTTCGTTTGCTTGGACACTTGCATGGCAACATTTTACGTGTTTTTCGACATGTTTCAAGACTATTCGGACAATCTTGAAGGATAAAAAGAACAAACACATTTTTGGTAAGCTTGTTTCACATACAACGCCAACCTCTTTTCTGGTCTTGAAGTCGCCGCGTTCCAATGCCTGTATTATGGCCTGCATTACACCGGGCACGTCGTACACGGCCTGGATCTGTGCCACGGACCCGGCGAGCATGTTGCTCAGAGTCCAGGCTGATTCCTGTAAATAAATGTTGTTGTTGTTGTTGTTGTTGTTGTTGTTGTTGTTGTTGTTGTTGTTGTTGCAGCGGACGAAGGAGGAACGAAATAACTAATTCCCCAATCTCTGGCAGTTTTAACTTTCAGCAGCAGAATTTGTAAATAAGTTTGCCCAAAAACTGATGACTCCCGGCCCGGACTTTGAAGAAAGTTCCATCGCATTGGATGAGATGATTTCACCGCCAATGAATCCAAATAGAAGAAGACGTTAATAAACCTTTTTCATGGCATCATCATCGTTGAGCAACACCTGGAGCAGCCATGGAATCGCTCCGAGATCAATGATGTGTTGTGTCTGCTCCTCCGTACCCGTAACGATATTGCCGATGGAGCGGATGGCTGCCAGACGCACCTAATTAAATATAATAATTTAAATATCAATAAATATATAAAAAATGTATATATTAAATCTTTTTCTCGAAAAAAGGATTTACTACTAGAAAATCTGAATCCAAATCACAACTGGATCACCCGGTTTCATTTATAAAAAAAGTCCCAGTAAAAAAATCATACTTCACTTGAAATAGCTAATTTTAATTATATATCCAACCATTCTATTAGAATGTGTGAGGAGTTGAATGAGCCGGGGACATACACCCGTAGCGATGACCGTATCGATATGATTGTTGTACATACACGATACGTGTGAAAGCGCCCAACAACCGTCGGCTGAAACAATAATACGCACTTTTGTAACAATTCAAAACATAAAAAAACGGTGTGGAACTGGGCAACTGCTTGATTGACAGCACTAGCGTAGTGAACGAAAAGGGGAGGGAAAGTAGAATCATCCCTTCTCTGGCCGTTTGAAAAAGTGGATAATGTTTCTTAACGTGTAGGTAAAAGGGCCTGATTTCTGCCGACCCCCCTCCCTCTTAGGAAATATTCAATCGTGCGCCAGTGATTGACAGCTGAATCCTGAATGAGATGAAGAATAAAGTGAATAAAGCGGTATTGACCAAAGTTAAGTGGGATTGCGGAGATGTAAAAAATTATAGGTGTTCGTGAATCAGTCAACCAACATAGCGTTTCTTCATTATCGTTCTCCTTCAGCAGCACGTTGGCCAGGGCTGGAATGCATTGGTCGATCTGCAATGAAACATTGTATAATAAAAAAACCACATACGTTGTTAAAAAAAACGCCTACTAAGAGCCAAGTTCGCCATTTCGGATGCATGGCGCTCTGATGAAAATTGCATTATGGATGGAAAGCAACATATTTATTTAGTTGTACGTCACAACAGCTAAGTTAATAAACAAATTACAAATATATTGAAATACCGGTCATCCTAATCAAATATGAGCACAATAACTACCAACCACATTGAAATCGGGCGCTCGACTGCGACCCCGATCACCGCGAAACACGTTGCACATCAGCCAGACGCAGTCGCGCAACAACGATGACGAGTCGCAACGTTGCATTATTGACATGAGTGCAGCACACACACCTGCAACAAATTGAATTGGCAACTCGAAACATTCTGATTTCAGTTTTCAATACTGAACTGAAGCCATCAAGACACACTAATAACTTAACAGCATGGTGTTTTCTTAGTGGTCAGAGAAGTGGAATGAACTGACAGACAGAGGCAATGGCAGAACCCCGCAGACAACCGCATCATGATCTAAGTCTCTAGTAAAGATTCGAACTAGGGTCACCAGTTTCTTAGGCTGGCACCCTATCCACTAGACTAGACCGGTGACAAACCATTATCAATCACCAAATCGCGTAATTGCGGCGAATCACCGGCGATATTTCCCAGCACCCATACGACTTGATCGAGCAGTGTTTCGTTGGGTGAAGCGAGGAGGGCGATCAGCACGGGCACGGCACCCGCATCCACCACTGCCATCGTCTGCGAAGCGTTACCGGACGCTGGAGTGGGTGAGTGAATGTGAGTGAGTGAGTGTGAGGGGAGTGTATGAGTGAGTGAGTGAGTGAGTGAGTGAGTGGATGTGAGCCCTACCCATTAGACCGGCCGGACAGATGACAAATTTAGCTCGAAACCTGAAACGATATTATTCGTAAAACACTATAAACCAACCAATATTGGTCAGCGCCCAAGCAGCTTCAATTTGCACACGTTCATCAGGCGTAGAAAGCAAACGTACCAAACTGAAAATAATCAGAGTCATTTAATGGAATCTTTGTAAAACAACTACAAAATTTCGATAAAAAATTAAAACCCCGTAGAATGTTTCACAATTTTCTCGTCTGATTAAAAGAAGTGAAAACTTATTCACTAATTGTTTTGTCCCGTGTTAAGTTTCCGAGAAAATCTTCACTGATACTTGAAGTTGAACCGCACACAGTTGCGCCTAATCCATTGCGTACGTGGTTAGGGGTAAATAAACATATTTTTGATAAAAAAAAAACATTGACCAAGCTACATGTAGAGTATTGACATCAATATAAAATTATTCACTAACTGCGGCAAAGCTCCGCAGTTGATAACAAGATCGATGGGAGGATGATTGGCTGGAAACATGAAATAGTCAGTCAATTGAGTTATATGACTTACTGACTTAGCGAGTCAGTCAGCCAATGATTTGAGTGAGTGAGTGGTTTGTGACCTGACCTGGTGAGTCAATCAGTGATTCGAGTCGGTGAACCAATTGTTCAATTTTCAAATAAAATCAGTCAAATGTTCAGCCAGTCATAAAATACAGATAAGTTAGTGAATCATTAAGTCAGTTCAACTCAAAAAATCTTTTTTAATTGACTGCGTCATTCATTTGAACTTGAATCATCCATTCATCCAAATTTCAGCCAATCTGCCAATCATATGATTTGTGAATCATTAATTCAGTCAATTGAGTCAGAAAATGCAGTCCTCAAACATTTGCTCAGCATTTTTCGGAACATTTTCACGCCTGCGAGCTGTTGATCAACGGACTCATCGTTCAGCAGGGCCAGGTATTTGCTCATATCCGGCAGGGGAAATGATTCGATCTTAAAAGTTAAAATTTTATATTAATAAATTATGTTATCATGCGGCAACTTTTCCTCGAAACGTTTCGAAACTTAGAGTCAGTAGAAAAACTGCGAAATGTTAGGACAAGTTCTAAACTAGTATGACTGTGAAGGCATCCTAAATGATGAGGATATTGTGGCAGTCACAGATTTTTTTTCAGCCAAGACTATGAACCAACAACCAAGATACGGCAAACGAAACGGTATACACATACTTAGGAGTATTCTCGGAAAATCTAGTGATTTGAAATTCTCGACTCAACTCAAATCGGAAAATCGTATTCTATGCCTAGAAAACACTAATTGATAAGATCATTCTTCGGTTGAGTTCGGTTGTCTCCCTCGTATTAAGACCCAGCCTGGAACTCACTTGCCACATGACACTTGCCAGCAGAGGCATATCATGGAATCAAACTTCCCGTCACTCTATCGTATGTTCAACATTCAACGCCTATTATTTCACGACCATCAGCAAATCGGTTACAAATCTACATCTATCGATTCCGTTAACGAACCATTGTGTTATTTTCATCAAACTCCTGTTGGCATGACATCATACCTCCTTGCCCATCGGTTGCCAACTCCACGCCTGAAATAACGAATTTGAATTAAAACACTTATATTTATTATTTCACACTGACGGATAAATAAATAATATTAAGCTTGAACGAATTATATGATGACGATGAGATGACCGATAAAACACAATCAAATTCAAATTCAAGATTTGAGAATTCAACCTTCGTCTTCATCTGAATCGTCGACGGCACTGCCCGTTATATTGCGCCTCTTTACCAGCTGTTCCTCGCGTTTGTTCTTGCGTAATTCAATCACGTCCTGAAGAAAAGTATACAAAAAATACAGAATAGAAAATTAGAAGAAGATACACATTTATTCATTCATCCATTCACTCACCCACTCACTCACTCACTCACTAACTCACTCACTCACTCACTCACTCACTCACTCACTCACTCACTCACTCACTCACTCACTCACTCACTCACTCACTCACTCACTCACTCACTCACTCACTCACTCACTCACTCACTCACTCAATCACTCACTCACTCACTCACTCACTCACTCACTCACTCACTCACTCACTCACTCACTCACTCACTCACTCACTAACTCACTATTTCACTCTCTTACCCATTCACTATACAATCCTCTGATCTTCGGATGAATTTATGACCCATTGCGTGGTCCACCCACTAACTCTCATATCCTTGGACCACCAGTAACAAAAAGAGCAACAACAAGAACAATAAGAGCAACAACAATACATCAATCAACGTAAACAAAATGCGCAACTCGAACAAAAAAACAACAACAACAAGAACAACATCAAATACACCAACAAACCTGTTCAACATTCTGCCGCATATAATCCACCGTGTTTTTTGCCTTGTTCTTGTACTTCTGCTCATGACTGCTGGTTTTATCGTCCGGCATTGTTAAAACTGTGATATTACGCTTAGTGGGATTCTATTATGAAAAAAAATATATCAATTGACTCGAAAAACAAATAAATAACAACTGAAGAAGCTTTTTAATTTTTGAATTTGAATTTTGAAATTGTGAAAAGCCAACGCAAACTTTGTGTAAGCCCATCACAAATTTGTGAAGGTTTGTGTAATTCTTTCAATATTTTGTGTAAGTGATTATCTTAACGCTAAACCCACACGAAGAAAGTTCTATATGAAGTCCTATTTTTGTCTTGGTTGTTTTATTACAATTAAAATAGCGGATAATATTATCTATCATTTACAGTTTGTTCAAAGTTTTTTATAACCTGAAAATTTTTTTGGCAAGCAATTTGAATATATAAAACTCTACTGTTATCGCACGTTCTGACTTTATTTTTCACAAGACATTTTGACAACGTATGGACAAAGCGGTTAATTCATTTCATAAATTCGTGGTAACAAGATTCTTTCATGGAGCAATATAAAATAGCACCAGCGGACGAGTGAAACCTCCAAGGGGAGGGGAATTTCGTTAAAGAGAGGGGGGAGGTGATAGTTTTAGGGTCGTTTTACCTACACCTTGAAGAACAAATTGCTTCTTCTGAAACCGCCAAAGAGGGGGAAAACCACTTCTCCCACCCCTTCTCGTCCGTTAGTGCCACAAGTCACTGGCGGGGCGGACAAGTAAAATCTCCAAAGGGAAAGGAATCTTTCCCAAGTATGGGAAGAGGCTGAAACTCAGCCGTTTCACCTACACCGTTCGAGGGACAAACTATACTGTTTGAAACTGTCAAAAAGATAGGAATTCCACTTTTTTCCGTTTCGTCCGCTGGTGTACATGAGTGCCTTTCCCTCAGACTATTTTCACCACAGGTGGACCAACGAATCGTTTAGAGAAAGGCAGTATTCGCATCAGATAACTCAAGTCAGGTATCCGTAAATAGGACCACCAGTTTTCGAAGCTGGTGCCTTACACACTAGACTAGACAGGCGGAAAAAATGATCTGAATACATAAACTATATTCGAATTATTTTTAACGCATTATCTAGGGTGCTTTCAGAGTCCAAAGGATAAAAAATGAAAGACAAGGGAACAATCAAGAGAACACTCGACCGAAAGAAAAGTTGTTCCAGTAACAAATTTACCAAGAGTTTTACAAAAGGAAAGGTTTCCTTTTTCATTATACGCTGACTTTCCTTTGGACACTGAAAACCCAAAACGACTGATTATGAAACATCAGTCAGCCAAAGTGAAAACGTTCATTAGTCACCCCTGTTAAACTACGGCGTCAAAGACATTGAGTTCAGGCTTTTAATGTTTCGTTATCAGTCATTACAGATTTTTTAGAGATACAGAACGTGTTTTATCAAATATTATTGAGAGAATTTCTATTGAAATCACAAGTTATTTGACGCATTTCATCATTTGTGTGGTCAATAGTTTAGTTCATACGTTAAGGCCTCCCGTGGGTGGTGACTTTATGTAGTCCTGTAAATGTGTACGGTCAGGTAATTGAGGCACACTCACAATTTTTTATTAATTTTTTCCCACATAATAGCGAACATGAGTAAGTGAGTGAGTGAATGATTGAGTTAGTGAGTGAGTGAGTGAGTGAGTGAGTGAGTGAGTGAGTGAGTGAGTGAGTGGGTCAGTCAGTCAGTCAGTCAGTCAGTCAGTCAGTATGTCAGTCAGTCAGTCAGACAGTCGGTCACCAACCAATTCAAGTGCAACAACAGTCATTAGCATCACACTTAGCGTTTTGACAAACATGATGAACAAGCAAAATATTTATTCGGTGAAAACTGAAATAAATTTTTGATTCGTGTAGTATTTAAGTTTTTATGGATATTATCAATTCGGATATTTTCATCAAGTCGTGAGCAGTTCATTGTTTTAGCATAATATCAAAAATAATTTTTTTATATTAAATCATTTATACAACGTTGTTCCAAGTCTTCATAAATGAAATCACAGATGAAAGATAGACCACGAGAAAAAAGCATATTTGAATTCAAACTTCAAGAAAAATTGTTTCGAATAACAGTAAACCTGAGCAGACTATATTATTACTCAAACCTGGAAACATAAATACTAGGTTACTCTCTAGATTTTCGACCTATGCACATAAATACTCTTTAGCGATGTGTAATTCTAGAGAAGCTGGAAGCGGAATATCTATAGAATCTCGTTCAATTTACTTTATACCTTCTTTACTGAAGTA
>OZ038448.1:10235355-10259966 GCA_964036265.1 Daptonema setosum
TAAAAAACCGTTACTGTGAAATTTGTTGTTCAATTTGAAAGCGGGCCAATTCATAAATTATATTTTTCTCCATTGAATGAGTTACTACCCATGAACTTGGCGCATCAAACATGTCGTAAATACTTTAAAATGTGCACCAATATTTTATATTATACATATCAGTTTCGAGACTATTTTTATACCACGTTATTGTTCGTTGTGTTCTTGATGTAATTATTATTATAAGGATTTGAGACTATGACTCAATATCATGTTATTCCGTGACTAACCGTGACTCCGTGACTGAATTAACTCATTTCACGGTATTTTATTCTTTTATTGTTTTTTTTTAAATATTTCCAAGTTCCTTATGTGTCTGTTTACTACTGTATTGTTATAAGTTAAAAGCTGGGTATCTTGTTTCCCGATTTCGGAAAGTCTCCACGAATGACTGATTGAACGATTTTTCGATCATTTCACCTATGTACATATACAGTAGCATAGCCCATCTAGAGTTTCTTTTTAATAAAAAACGTCTTGTGGCTTATAAGCCGGTTAAAATGGTCGACCACAGGGTGCCAAAACTCTTGCATCTTTATACAAAAAAACTTCCCAACTTTCAAGTCTTATCACTCACGTGATAATTGGTTATAAATCGGAAACTGTTGTTCAGATGTGAGTTCGTCTATTTTTACACATGAGAAAAACAAGAAACTCAAAATTTAAACATTATACTTACTGCATTGAAAAAGTCGAAATATAAATGGCAAAAACTCTATGCGCCGCTGCTCAGGACAACTGCCATTTGGCACCTGGTCTCGGAGAAAAAACTGAGTGCAATATAAATTGAACGTTTTTTATCCAAAATTATGTTTTTACTCAAATTTTTTTATGTTTTAATGTTTGAAAACAGACGAACGTAGCTCTGAACGGAATTTCTTGATTTATAACCAATTATCACGTCAGTTACATATATAACTTCAAAGTTTTCTGCAGGAAGATTTAAGAATGATGGCAGCCTGGGATGCAAAGTTTATGCGATATGTGGGCAACAGTAATCGGTCTGTTGATCAGAAAAACAAACTTTAACGCGGTTAACAATGAATTTGTCGGTCAAATGAATTTTGTAATTGCCGTCCGTTGTCAATGAATTCAGATATTTATCTACGAAAACGTTTGTGGTTCCCCCAATTAACACCATTGGCGGACGAGCCAAACCTCTAAAGGCAAGGGAATTTCATCAAAGAGCGGGGATAGGCTGTTTTGAGGCCAGTTTACTTTCACATTAAGAAACAGACGAAACTTTTTTGAACTCGCCAAAGAGGGGGGAAATGCCACTTTTCCCTCCTTTTGGCGTCCGCTAATGATTTCAGACAAAACGCAGGTGTCTGTCTACATATGTAAGTCCAGTGCGTCACCGTCTGTTAATCAATCACTCGCACTGGCGGACGAGCTAATCTTCCACATGGAGGGGGTAGGCTAGGTTTCAGGCTATTTTACCTACACCTTAGGAAATAAAACCTGCTTATACAAAATGCCAAAGAAAGGGGAACTCAACTTTGCCCACCCTTTCTCGTCCGCTATCATCAATAGGGAACACTATACAACTGTTACACTGGCGGGCGAACGCAATCCTCCAAAGGGAGGGGACTTTTCTCAACGAAAGGGGAATCAGCAGTTTTGTGTCATTTTAGCTACACGTCTAACGAACAATTATTCTACTTTTTTTAAACTGTCAGAGAGGAGGGAGATTACACTTTTGATTGTTCCCTCGTCCGCTGGTGGTATGGGCACCCATCATCCAACAAGGAGAACACAGTAGAACGGCACACAATTCATGCTGCGGACTCTAAAAGAAAAGGAATCTTCCAAAGAAAGGGGAATCGGCAGAAATCAGGCCATTTACTTACCACTTAAGAAATAAACTCTACATGAAAAACGCCAAAGAGGGTGGATTTCCACTTTTCCCTTCTCGTTCGCTGTTGGTGCTGCCTGTTGTGATTGAACACTTCGATAATTCGATAATCTCCGTCAAACACTTTGTTATTCAAGCAATTAAGATTTGCCTAGTTCCCCCCGGTCGTCAGCTCTCTTAAAGCCTGGTTTTACTTCGGTGGACGTCAGTATAAACTCCTGTACACTGGCGGACGAGAAGGATTACTGAGTTATCCTCTCTTTGGCGGTTTAAAAAAGTTGGGTTTGTTCCTCAAGGTTGAGATGAAACTGCCTAATTTCTTCTCATTCCTATTGCGCGTACGGTTGACGTACAACTGAAGTCATTTCCTGCGTACAAGACGCTAAATTCCGAGCCGCAAAAATTTCCTGATCATTTTTTATCTCTATCTGTCACCAAAATTTCTTGAGCTATATAGTCAATAGATATAGAAGTAAACGGTAAAAAAATTGTTTAAGTGGTGTTTCGACCAAATATTAAGACAAGTCATTTATGGTCAAGAGGTACAGTATCGTGTTATCGAAAGTTACTGTATCTTGTTTTTCGTAAGAGGAAATCCTATAAATGTAGGTTATAAGACGAAGGTTATACAATCATACAATATGTTATGAAACAAAAAAGAACATGTGTTTCGACAGATTTAAGAAGTTTGAGCCAATTTTCCGATGGCAAAGCTCCGTCCTTTTCAGAAGTTGACCTTGTCCTCGTCTTAACTACATTCTAAATTCTGTCATTCGATTCAAACAGGAGAATAGTAAAAGATAATGTATTAAAGATATGTTGTTTCTGCGAACAAAAATCGTGCCCAAAACTTCTGATAATGTCATCAGACAATCAGTTTTAACACGCACATCAGTCATCATCACCCCATGCTCTGATGTTAAACTATGGTGTCAACCGAGTTGAGTTGAGGCTACTGATGTTTCATTATCAGATGTTTGGGCAGTACGTTTGCTTGCAGAAATAACATACGGGCTTTAATAAACAAAGTATTTGAAAAACGATAAAACTATAAATCAAGCAGTTGGTTAGAAACTTTTTGCTTATGTTTCACGTGCGCACAGGACCTTCTACACAAACTGAAGTTGTAACTATAGATGTGAAGAAATTAATTATAACTTGGTAGAATAATAACGCAATATACATATAAAATCAAGAACATTAAAATAATAATGAAAAACTATTGAGGTTGAATTAGTTGACAAATCGCTAGTTTGCCGAAAACTCGTCTAAAATTCACTTAACATTCACCGAAAATCTGCTGAGAGCTCACCGAAGATTCGCAGAAAATTTACTGAAAATAATAATGCCATCCCAATTGGCTTTTACGTTGGCCGTCGTGGTATACGGTATCATGCTGGGAGTGGGCCTGCCCTTATACGTGGTCGATTTGATCACTATATTGACAGTTGGTTATGGTTTTATTAAATAATTAGTTTATTTATTGAATTTAAGAACCTTTTTCATCAAAATAACGATCAGTCGTTCAGTGAAAACGTTTTATAACCAAAAAAGTCCAACGCTGCAAAAACTTTTTTGTTTCTTCCCTTAATGGGGGGGGGGGGGAAGACGCCTGAATTGGTAGGACATGTCAGCCGAAGCCGAACTTATGTAAAAATTCAAGAAAAAAAAGAAAAAGATTAAAGGTTGCTCGTTGTTCAATCGAATTTTTCATTTCATTTGTTTCATGTAATTTCTGAGACACCGTGTAATTTGCATTCAGTCGAAAGACCTGCGTGGCGAAGCATTCTACATTTTGGTGATCTCGCTGGGCTTCTTCGATTGTTTGACGCTGCTCGTTTACTTGTTGTATAATCTACCGACCATAATTGTGGGACACTTCTTGAGTTGGTTAAAAACTCACTCACTCACTAACTCACTGACTCACTCGCTCACTCACTGACCCACTCACTCACTCACTAACTCTATCACTCACTCAATCACTCACTCACTAACTCACTCACTCAATCATTACCTCACTCACTCACAGGCATTGGCGATTTGGTCACCTCAGATCAGGTTCATGCATTCGTAGGCTCAGTCATTCAGTTTTCGTGGTTTGGCTCATTGACGACCTGTGTTGTTATGGCTTTTGACAGGTATGTTGTTGTTGTTGTTAGTGGAGTTATTGTTGTTGGAGTTTTTTGTTGTTTTTGTCGTTGTTGTTGTTGTCATTGGAGTTGTTGTTGTTGTTGTTGATGATAATAATAAGTTTCAGGTATGTTGTTATTTGCCGTGATGAGGCAACCAAACAACGTTACTTTGTCGGAAAGCCACTGGCATTCTGGATTGTATTCACCTACTGTACAGCCCTGGCGTTTGCTTGTTCCAATCACATACCTGGATGGGCTGTGGTTTTCAGGTCTGTCTTTCTGTCTGTCTGTCTTTTTGTCTGTCTGTCTCTCTGTCTGTCCGTCCGTCTGTTTTTCTGTCTGTATGGCTGTCTCTCTGATGAGTTGAGTTGGACGTGCAGTGAACGTTACGGTATGCTAAGTTACATAGCAGCTACAGTACATGTAGTCATGCATTCCAGGCACCCCAATGTATGTACTGTAGTTGACTTCAAAACAGTTTCGTGTAGAGTCCACTTTCAGCATCGACTCGTTCTCATGGTCCTATGAATATGCCGGAGAGACTAATATTAGACTGATGATCGATTATGCGGTCATTGGCACATCACTCGTTACCATGTCCATTTGCAACGTCAGAGTGTTTGTCGATATTTACAAACAACATAAAATGGTCATTCACTCAATCACTCATTCACCACTCACTTAATCACTCACTCATTCACCACTCACTCACTCAGATCACAAGTAACTCCAATGTTGCCGCTGACTGACTCACTGACTGACTCACTCATTCACTGACTCACCCACTGAATCATTCACTCACTCATTCAGATCACAAATAACTCCAATGTTGCCGCGGCCTCTCGCCGGAAACGGGAAGTCAAAATTTGTACGCAATTTTTGCTGATTACGTTGACTTTGATGGCCTTTGTAATCGTGTTTAACGTGTTCACGTTTCTCACATGGAATGAATACTTGGGTGAGTGAGTTTTTGAGTGAGTGAGTAAGTGAGTGAGTAAAATAATGAACTCGTGAGTGAATGAGTGAGTGAATTAGTGAGTGACTGAACAGTAATAATCGTTCCAGGGATCGTGGCTGCGTTGGTTTGTCTCCTGTGGTACACTATTAATGGATACGTGTATCTGTTCCTCAATAGTGTACTGCGTCGGCGCATTCTTCGCTTCATCACCTGCCACACGAATTCGGTCGGAATCAGCCAACAGCAACAGCGAACAAGCCAAAAGCAATTGCGAACAAGCCAACAGCAACAGCGAACAAGCCAACAGCAACAGCGAACAAACCAACAGCAACAGTGAACAAGCCAACAGCAACAGTGAACAAGCCAACAGAAACTGCGAACAAGCCAACAGCAACAGTGAACAAGCCAACACAGCAGTGAAAAAGCCAACATCAACAGCGAACAAGCCAAAAGCAACAGCGAGCAATCCAATAGCAACAGTGAACAAGCCAACAGCAACACCAAACGAGCCAACAGCATCAGCGAGCAAGCGAACAGCGAACAAGCCAACAGCAACAGCGAACAAGCCAAAAGCAACAGCGAGCAATCCAATAGCAACAGTGAACAAGCCAACAGCAACACCAAACGAGCCAACAGCATCAGCGAGCAAGCGAACAGCGAACAAGCCAACAGCAACAGCGAACAAGTCAACAACAACAGCAAACAGCAAACAAGCCAACAGCAACAGCGAACAAGCCAACAGCAACAGCGAACAAGCCAACAGCAACAGCGAACAAGCCAACAGCAACAGCGAACAAGCCAACAGCAGCAGCGAACAAGCCAACAGCAACAGCGAACAAGCCAACAGCAACATCGAACAAGCCAACAGCAGCAGCGAACAAGTCAACAGCAACGGCGAACAAGCCAACAACAGCCAGAACAACCCAAATTGGGTATGAACAAACCAAAACAACCCAATTACGCAAGTATATAAAAACCAAATCTATCACTACCAACTTTGGTCAGAACAACTCAAATACCGGAACCTACGGAGAACGAAGTTTTTTGGATCGTTTGAAATAATTTTTACTTATAAGAACCTATGTATTGATACGAAGGCGAATATGATACATTTTTTAGTCGATTGAGAAAGCCCACTTGATCGCTGTTCATCGACTCCATTGATTAATCCAAAATATTATTTCCTTTCTCCTTACGTACTCACGAATTTATCTTGATATTATCCTTACCTCATGCACGTTTTTTTTCGCTCACTCTCCTCCTCACACCTCCTCTCCTCTCTTCACTCATACAGTACCCAAAAAATATGATCTTTCTCTTCGGTCAATAATACACGTTGTATGGATCATGCTATTCATTTTTCAATGAAATAATTATTACACGCGTAGTTTACAATAAGGATATAAAAATTTACCAACGTAGAACTGTCGAAACGATCAGGGTTTGACAAAAAATAAGGGCTCTTATCAACTCTCTGTACGAGAAATTTGGTAATTAAAAGAAAATGTTCTCCTTCACTGGAAAATTTACATTTTTATGCTTTGCAGTCATGTTTCAGCCAAGAATGAAAAAGCGGACATATATGTATATTTTTCTGTCAAACCCTGCTATGACATGGAGCAATGAATGACTATATTATGAGAAGACGTCAGCGTAAAGTTTTTATATATGAAACTTTCAACATGATAAAACTACAAGCCGTAAGCATATAAAAATGACTCATGGTAGCAAATAAACAATAAAAAGTAACGCAAAGGAATGAGCAAAATTAAGAATAATTCAAATCACGAATGTCAGATGATTTGCGTGAAATACCAACAGGTTTTTATAATTATTAAACTAGTCAACTAGAAACCGTAAGTAATCATTGATAAGAACGATCGAACTTGATAAGAATACTTCATAATATCCATTGGTTAAGTAAGACACCGGCCTCGCTAGCCGTACGTCAAGGTTCAACCAACTCATCAATCAATAATTTATCAATTGATATATTGATCAATCAACTTATCAATATTTGTTTTATTTGATCAATCAACTCATCAATCAATCAATCACATGTGTCTTCCGTATCCAAACAATGAGCCGGCATAGCCGCGCCAAGTGGAACCTTCTTTGGCCTGTTTCTGTTTCGATGAGGCCGCTTCGGATTGCTGAAAATATTGTTTGTCCATGGGGATTTAGTCTGTCATTGACTGACTGACTCACAAATTCAAATAAGTTACAACTGTATGTCACAAGAACTTCCAAACTGACTACCCCACTCACTTACTCACTCACTCACTCACTCACTCACTCACTCACTCACTCACTCACTCACTCACTCACTCACTCACTCACTCACTCACTCACCCACCCACCCACTCACTTACTCACCCACTCACTCACTCACTCACTCACCGCCAACGCAATGTTGCGCTTCCGGAACTCCTGCGCCGGATCACCAAACTGACTGTAGTACTGTAGAATGGGTCGAACGTCGTCTGCATCTGTCGTTTGAATCACTGCAACAACAACAGCATGATTAACAACAACGACGCCAACAACAACAAAAATCACCACAACAACAACAAACAACAAGCAATAAAAAAACATCAACAACCCACATGCTGCAACATTCACAACAACATTCACAACATTCACAACAACAACAACAACAACAACAACAACACCGACATAAACAACAACCAACATTTCAATAGTTCAGCCAAGTCCAACAGCGATGTATCCTCACCCCGTCCCGTCCACTTTGGCACCAAAAGTGTGTTCTCCGGGTGTTTGGCCACGGCCTCCGGGTCCCAGTCAACCAGAATCACCTTCGACAGGTCACGATTCATCAGGTCCAAACGCTGAAAAACAACCATCAAGGGAAAATTTTGAAGGAATAGCAATCGCAAACACCGGCCGATACTGAATTTTTTATGCATGCCGAAAGTGACATATAATGAAATGGTATAATCATGTTCGACAACGTCAATTTCGGCGTAGTCAAGTTCGGCAAAATCAACCACACACCCCGAGATCATTAAAACATCGTCGGGGAAATTTACGAATAAGCGGACAGACACTACCGAAAGACTTACGATTTCAGACAGAGTTGTCGAAAGCTCTGACTGACCGACCATTATTGCAAAAAAAAATCCGAAAAATTACTGGCAATGACAGAAACGTCAGAGCAACGCGTCAGGGTCTGTGACTGTGTCACCTGCGCGGTTTCGAACTTAGCGAGTTCATCACCTTAGCAACTAAACCAGACAGGCGACAAATGGCGCGGAAACAGGCTCCTCCAACCTTGCGAAAGTGGCCTTTTGAGAACTCATTGGTATCCTTGTACAGACGGTACATGATTCGAGGCATGTTCGGGTCATCCACCGAGTCGACCACGGCGTTGGCCATGTCACCCGATTCGTACGTATAAAGCACCAGCTCAAAGTTGGGATAGCCGACCTGGAAATTCATTCTTTCTGAACTTCTTCCTTACTGAAGTCAACAGTGCACAGTAATACCATATCATATTTCAGAATAGTGGTCTGAATAAACTGACAGGCATTGGCAGAAACCCCAGAGCAACGCGTGTCTTTAGTCGGTATTCGAAGTTCGAATCACCAGTGTCCGAGGCTGGTGCCTTATGCAGTAGACTAGACAGGCGACTAATCAAACGGTTAATCCAGTTCAAGTAAAAAAACGATTATAAAACAAATGAGATCAGTTGAAACTTGTTTACAGGCTCTTAACTGTAATAGACATTATCAATCAAAAACCAACACTCTTTAAAAAGTAGTCCAACGCAGCACGCTTCTTAAATCGCCACCCTGTACCATAGGTCCATTCGGGATTGACGAGTACGTGATTGAGTTCGACGCACAGAGTGTACTTGGGCTGGTGGAATGGCTCCTTGAGTGGGTCGGGAAGCAGCTTCTGGCGTGACGGCTGCACGGCGTACTGGACAAATACAAGGAATTTTTTTAAAACACCGACAGTCGGACAGTAACTCCCCATCAAAAATCAAGTCCGTCAGTCTGCCAATCAATCGAACAATCAGTCAATCAGTCACTAAATCAATCAACCAATCAGTCAGTGGTCAGTCAGTCACTCAATCAATTACTCAATCAGTCAGCCTGTCAATCAGAAAATAAGTCAGTCACTCAATCAAACAAACAATCAATCCAATCAGACAGTCACTCAATACATCAATCATTCAATCAGCCAGTCAGTCAATCAATCAGTCAGTCAGTCAGTGAATCAGTCAGTTAGTCAATAACTCATTCATTCAGTGAATCAATCATGAACGCTTACCGCTTGCCATTCCATTGCTTTCTGACGTGCACGCTTCAGGTACGCAATCGGGGCAAACACTGGAACATGAACATACAAATCTCAAGTAAACAAAAAATCCGATTATTGCACTACATTTCCACTACACGGATCGCTAGCGGACAAAAAGGGAGGACGTGGAACCCCCTCTTTGGTGAGTTGAAAAAGTGCAGTTTGGTCCCTAAGATGTAAATAACATGACTCATAATCGCCGATTTACCCTCTTTGACGAAATTCCCTCCCTTTGAAGGTTTGCCCAGTGACACGGATAAGTAAGTTGTGTTCCCCTACGCTCTACCAGTTGCAAATTTCTTCACCATTCATAGTTCAGCCCTGCTCAGAACCAAAGGTGTCCCCATAAAATGGATGTTTGTAAGGTGATTTATAAAAATAAAAGTATCCGACCTTGGCTGAATTCGTCGTCGACTGTGTTGCCATCAGCGTCTTTGGCTGGCGGACCTGAGTGAAAGACAAACTTTTAAAATAATAAAATTATACCATGATACGCAGTCAAGAGATGTATCCTTCACCACAATCATTGAGTTCTTTTGCTGGGTCAGAGGTGACTGCATGCAGTTAATCTCGAAAAAATCTTGAGCATGTCACTCACCATTATTCTCGGGAAAACAGCTCTGAGCCCACCTCGGCAACCAACCAACCATATTTGACGACGAGATACACCATGCCACCGATGGTCATCGCTATCATCACATATCCGGCCCGTATATAAGAGGTGGCCATTTTCTCCACGCGTTTCTTCTTCTCTTCATGACTGTCGGGATGTGGGGATTCGTCTTCCGTAGCAGCAGCGGTGGATGTTTTGGAAGTTGCCTGAGAAGGTTTAACATCGTCTTCAGCTATCGTAGTGGTTTTTGAGGTGGCGTCCGTTCTGGATGTTGGTTTCGAGGAGCTCGAAGATGTGGCCAGCCGACGAAGTACGAGATCGTGGCAGCGCTGAAGTTTTGCACAATTGGCAAACATTTTATCAATAAACTTTATTTCTAAAAACTAAAAATAAAATGTCAAAATTTTTTAGCGCAGAGCGCATTTAAGAATAATGCTGATAATCAGGGATCAATAAAAACTCATTTTATATAAAAATAGCAAATGCAATATTAACCTGCGATCGTGAACCAGCCAGCTGACCAATACAGCATACGTTCGATGATAATGAAGAGATGATGGACAACGTGGAAGACTTGATGACCAACTTTCGCGAATTTGTAGCCAGAATTCGTCGACACACCGAGTGGATACAACGTGAAGACGTTTGTGATAACGGCAGCATTGTTTATGTTCTCTGCAAATCTTTATCATTTTTGCGATGCAAATCTCTATTCGATATAGAAAATCTGCGTATCGGAATTCGGAAGAGGGTTCTCGAAAAGGTGGAGCTTGATGCCAGCAACAATATAAAAAGAAGAGTTGTTTTGTACGATTAAATATGAACGATTTTATCATAAAACTTTGATTTTAGCCTGTTTCAAAATTCAGTATAATTGAAAGTGAAGAAAACTGCGTGAGCGTCATCGTTGAAAATATTTAGAAAATACGGAAAGGAAATTATGTTAGCTCATGAAATGAAATAACATAAATCTAATCAACACAATATCATCAATTTCCCCCAAATATTCATCATAACAATGCGGATGCTACCGGATGAAAATCAGCAAAGATCCAACGAATCCCAAAAGAACCCTCATAATTTTTCATTTAACGGAAAAAAATATTTCAATCATCAAAAACAGCAAGTACACCTAAACGTAAATTCTATAACAATTAATGATAATCACTGATAAACAAAAACATCACACATAAATTAATCAATACAAGACTGAAAACAACATAAAACAAGCAATGAAGCATATCGAATTTCTAATTAGCGCCGTAATTTCAATAATTATATATCGATGATAACCTGTCACTTGTTAAATGTTGTTTCTTTCAGTTGTAAACTGAAATATACAGAATTGGAGAGGAAAGTATGAATAAAAATCACGAACCACTGACCGGGCAGGCATAAAAGATACATTTCATTGGCATAGAAATCTGACATAACAATTTGAAAAAAATTAAAAAAAGACAAAAAACGTAATTATTTCAATTTCAAGAAAAATCATCAGAAATTGTGAACAGCAACAGCAAGCACAAAATTGCAGAGCCCACGAGTAATAACTTTAGAGAATCAAATTTTTTCATCTTATCAGTATAATTTTGAATAGAGTACGCTATACAGTTGAATTCTTCGAATCCAGGCGAATGACCATGACTAGCATAAAAGTGAGCTCGGTCAGGGTATGTTGTCATCAAAACCGAGTTCATACTACAACAGAACAGGCACATTAAAGGGTTTTTATTGATAAAAAAGAACAGACGAAGAACACTGGCGGAGCCACGGACCAGCCAAACCTATAAAGGGAAGGGAATCTTTCTGGAGAAAGGGAATCATCTGTTTTTATGCCATTTCACCTACACCTTGTGAAACAAGTTCTACTCTCTGAAAACGCCAAAGAGGGGGGAATTCCAATTTTACCTCCTATTCTCGTCAGCTAGTAATGCACTCCAGTGGTGGATTATCTCCGTCTCATTCAACAGCTTGTTTATTGATCAATTGACGAAACAATCCCTCCGGCCGCTGCAGCAACTGACTGTACGTACCGATCTCAGCTACGGTTCCATGCTTCAATACGGCGATCTGGTCCGCATTGCGAATGGTGGATAATCTGGAAAAACACAAATTTACGAATACTGAAACCTATTTTACTGAGATTTCCTCATATTGAAGCCCGACAAGACACTGACATAAACATGAAGTCAAAGAACATAAACAACAACAACAACAACATTGACAACAACAACAACATTAACAACAATAACAGCCTAAACGATAAAAGCAACAACCAACCGATGAGCAATCACGAGCACCGTGCGATTGTGTTTCTTCATGAGATGCTCGAGAGCGAGACGAACCTGCGTGATTAGAACAGTCGGTTAGTCAGTCATCCAGTCAGTCAGTTTCCGTCAGTCAATCTGTCAGTTTGTTAGTCACTCCACACACTCATTCATTCACTCACTCACCTGATGTTCACTATCCGCATCCAACGCACTCGTCGCCTCATCCAGAATCATTATCTTCGGATCATGTATCAACGCCCGAGCAATGGCCAGTCGCTGGCGTTGACCACCTGCAGATAAACAATAACAACAACTAAACAACAAGCCAACAACAACAACAACAACAGTCAACAAAAAAACAGAACAACCACCAACGAGGCTACCATCTTCATCAACAACAATAACAAAACAACAACAACAACATCAACAACAACAACATCGACTATCACCACAACAGCAACATCACTAACCAGACAAGGTGGATCCACGTTCTCCGATTACAGTATCTAAACCTTGGGGTAAGTCTTCAATGAATTGAAGGGCATGCGCCTGCTGTAATGCCCAGAAGATCTGATCGTCTTTGATAGAAGATGGATCAGGTGATCCGTAGGTGATGTTGTCGCGAACAGAGGTCGAGAACAGGGTTGGTTCCTGCAAACAGGAAGAGAACACTAGGAGATTAACAGACTGGATTTGAATACGCGCTATTATTCGGGAATTCGGCGGTGAACTTCCAGACTATTCCGAGATTTTTCGCAGGCTTAAAAGACTAGGGTTGACTGTTCTCGGTATAGCCTAATTCCTAAATGGGTGGAAAATGCTTTACTAAGGAAAAATATTGACTATTAACCAACAAAAAGCATATATCTATCGAACCATATTAATGGAACGGATGAACGTCTGTACCTTGATTGAGAATTCTATATAACGGCAGCCAAAGATGAGAAACGAATAAATTAAGTATGTACACATGTAGAATGGAGTTTAGTAGTACAAAAATTTCCCACGATACGATTCTCGAATTTTGATTGATTGATGTAATGTATGAAAATAATACACTAGATGTGAAAAAAATCATGTAATCGATTAGCAACCTGTGAAACGACACCGAACTGTCTTCTTAGCCACGTTGGATCCAAATCGGTGATGTTCTCGCCGTCGATGCGAACGTCGCCGGCAGCCGGATCGAACAGACGAAGCAGCATACTGCCGACCGTTGACTTGCCTGATCCACTGGCACCCACCTCAACATTTAAATGATTTTTTTAAAGATTATTTTTTTTCATAGAGATTGATTTTTTTGATGAAGTTTTTAGTGAAATAGGGAAGTTCCGGGCACAGTGAGTGCAGTGAAAAACGTCAACTCCGTCTACTTACACACGCTGAATTGAACATGTATGTACCTTTATAATCTAAAGCAAAGGAATGCGCACCAAATGGCGCTTTGGCGGTCATTTTGGAGTCCGGGTTTGTTTTATTACAAAAAATATCGGGAAACTTGAAAAACTGAAGTAATAAAACTAAGGAAGAACTAAAAATCAATGATAAACATAATCAGCATTAATACTTGAGCTGATTGATATATTCATTTTTAAGTGACTGATGCACTCTCGATTAACTAACCAGGGCCGTAGTTGTTCCAGGTGGCATGCTCAACGTGAATCCATCCAGAATCCAGCCTTCTTCGTCGTCTTCTGAGTTCGATTGTACGGACGACTTTCCCGCAATTGTAGAACTTTTCTCAGTGACTTTATCGTTACCTATAAATAAATACCTACTATTATTTGCATCAAACATTCAGTAAAATTGGAAATTCGCGGCTTTGTCTCCTTTGTGAAAACGGGTACACTCAACGTGTGGATATATTTCATGTGATTTCTGCATAAAATGCTTTCTCCTTTCTGTGATGACATATTCATACATAAAAGAGTAAAAATTACATAAATATATGCGTTGAGTAGTAATGAGAATTAAATATTATATTACAAAAAATTTCGCTCATTTTACTTCCAATTTCGAATACTTCGGAACACTGGCGCACGAGCAGAACCTCCAAAGAGGGAGAATTGGGAATTTTCAGGCCATTTTATCTGCACTCCTTAAGGAACAAATTACGCTTTTCAAAATCGCCAAAGAGGGTAAATTCCACAGCTCTCAACGTTCTCGTCCGCTAGTGCTTCGAAATAACCTTAGCTGAAAGTTTTCCCACCTTTGGTCGTGATGGGCGGATTCTTCAAAGTGGATGGTGCAATCGACAGCGAAGCATCGAGTTTTTCAGATAGAAGTCTGGCTTGGGCGTATGAGAATCGAACGTCGGTGAACGAGATGTGACCTCGGAGTTGACCGAGCTGACGACCGCCTGAAAATTTCAAATAAATCAATTTTCCGAGGTATTAGCTGAAAAAAGTTGAGTTGACTATGGTATTTAGACCAATAGTCGACTTGATAAATCAAGCAATACAGATCACCAGGGGTGATAATTTCAAAAAGATCATTTACCAAGAAAGTTCTTTAAGTAAGTCAATATAGACGAAAATTGAGATAAAAGAATGCGAAAAAGCGTTTTTTTCAAAAGACTGTTTTTCAGTTTTGGACCAGTTTAGACACTTTTTGAATGGTCAAAGACGGCTGTATTGCCGGTTATATATCACCTTGAAGATGTCTCGTGAATATCACAGGTCACTCACCACTCCTCACCCAGAAAAACTGGTGAACCCCTGCGTTTACCCTAACCTTAACTAAAATAAAAAAAGTTATTTGCCAACCAGTTACAGGCACGAGAGGTTGTCTCTCAGCCAGCTGGAATAGCAGTCGACCACTGGCCAGACCTCGGAGTAACTCGGTGTAGAATCCACTCAATCCCTCCGTGGACACGACTATGTAAATGGCATACACAAGAAACGAAGTCAGACTGCCTGTAAAATAATGAGCAAAATCTAACTTTTCGGTGGCAACCGGCGAATCAACTTTTTGTAAAAGCACTAAATTTTTCGTCATAAATCAGTTATACTTATTATTGAATTGTTAACCTTTTGTTCAAAATAATTCTGGAAGTTGACCAACCTGGTGAGAGTGTACCCATGGTGATCATATGACCACCGGCATATAGTATGGACAGCATCATTATGTTGCCGTTGAAACCCATCTGGAATTAAAGAAACATTGATATGAGACAGAGTGACCATCCAAAAACACAGACCGTAATTTTCTATGTAAGCACGGCACAGAAATAGCCGTTGAAAAAACCTAAACAATCCAATAATGAATCGAAAAGCCATTTTTAGTCGAGACATGATTTAACGTGGCTTTATGAAAACATAAGCAGTTATTTTTTATATAAGCAAAGCAAAACATGGACAAAATAAACGAACCAATCCGAAGAACCCGGCCCTGGCCAAGGCATCTTTGCTGGCCACAGACAGCACCTGTTGAATGCGTTCGCCGTAGCTAAAAATGGCTCAATTTATTATTATCATTTACTTATTCGTGTGTCTCGAGCATTAAACGTACAAAGAGAGAAAATAAACGATAATTGAATAACAGGTTGATCGGAATAGTTACAAACTGAGCAATTTTTTATTTAGAGACTTCCAATTTTGGTCTCTTCGACGAAATCCCCCTTTGAAGGATTAGCCAGTGCAAATTAACTGGATCTAACCGTTGTTGTTCCTTCAATTCGGCAGCGAAGGCCCTGACCGTTCGGACACCGGATATACGCTCTTCCGCTACCTGCAATGCAAACAAAGTTAAATTCATCAGGGAATAAAGTGGAAATCCCCCATCTTTGGCGTGTTCAACACATAAATTTTGTTCCTCAGCTCAGGGTGTAGGTAAAATGACATACAAAACTGGCGATTCTCCCTCTTTGAGACAGTCCCTTTGGAGGATTGGCTGGTTCGCCTGTGCATCAGGGCCATAGCCATTTGATTCCATTTTGATTGGAGTGTCCAGACCCAAAACGTGTAAAAGCATGAGTGAATATTCCAGAGGTATCGCAAAAGCAAAAATTAATGATAAATAATTAAATAATTATGGAAGATTACCTGAGTAGCACCAGCCAGTGCATCGTTCATTTGAGCGGTCAACTTCTGTAATCGATTACCGTACAAAATGCCCATGCCCGCGACCAGAGGCAGCACAACGACACCGACCAGTGACAGTTGTGGTGAAACGTACACCTACAATTATTATGAATCAATATATTACCAAAAACATATAAGTTACAAATAATTAAAATGTTCATGGTTTTACGTGTCTAAAAACTCGTTGAATGTTGAAAACACACACGTTTTCTTACGAGCAAATAAAATACAACTATATTTTAGGGCGTACGCAAAGAATCTGTTCATATCGTATGGTATTTGAACAACAAGCGCTATGTGGGAACATCGGGTCCATAAAAATAAATTATAATAAGAAAGCCTAGATAGACTGAACTAACCATCATACAAGCACTGCCGGTTGCACCAAACAACGAACGCAGACCGTTGCTCAGGTTCATACTGATCGAATGGCCGACAATCGTCGCATCGTTCGACAGTCGATTCACGAGTTCACCCGTTTTATTGCGATCAAAGAAGGCGATCTCTTGACGAATGATCGAATTGTAGGTGGCCTGTCGGAGACGATTCGTGATGATCTGACCTACAAAATTATTATTATGAACAAGTGGCTTTAAGTCTGGGATCGAACTTGGAACCGTCAGTTACCTGGTCTGGCGCCCTACGCACTCGACTAGACAGGCTTACCTGGAACGTCTCTTGAAATTCATTCAACTTTCCCCGTGTGAGGTTTCTTGATTCACAATTTTACACGGTTTGTTATAATATCAGTCACACTGGTTTCTGCTTATAGCAACTTGTTTCAGGGAAATGCCAAAAAAATGTTGGAAAAAACTATAAGCGCACCCTTATTACGTAAACTAACTGGCGGTCAGCATCAAATAAGCTCGTCCGAAGTTGGCTGTGGCACCCAAGATGAAGACTCCAGTCAATAGAAGACAATACTTGCCCAACCCAGTGGTGATTTGCTCACCGATCGCTGAGTTATTCGCTCTGGAAGTGAGTGAGTGAGAGAGTGAATGAGTGAGTGAATGAGTGAGTGAGTGATTGAGTGAGTGAGTGAATGAGTGAGTGAATGAGTGAACGAGTAAGTGAATGAGTGAGAGTGAGTGAGTGAGGAGGGAAAGAGTTGGTCATGAAGTGAAATAAGTGAGAGAGTGAGTTATGAGTTGATATCAGCGAACTGATGTTATAACTGAAGGACCAACCCAACGAAAAACACTTCAAGTTGACAAAAATACACCTTTACTAACTTTTCTTCCTTGTTATCTTTGATGGTAGAATCATCCGTCAAAAGCTCCGAATCACCAGAAGAAATCGTTGGCTTGGACGAACCGCCGAACTTGAAGAACCCACCAAACCCTGATGGTGATGACGAATGTGAAAGCGGAGAATTACTCGTGTTGGCATCAACCTTTGATGGACCTGAATATTTTTTTGGTACTTGGTTACAAGTTTTTGTTAATTTAAAGTCGTATGAAATTTCAAGTAAGGAATGTAAATGGAGAGTAAAATGTAAATATGATGATGCCGCGGGTAAAAAATAAGATTTTTGGCCACCGAAATTCATGCTGCTTTCTATCCTTAACACCGAACTGACCGGCATCCGTTGCAGCAATGTCCATTACTCGACCCAGGAAATACGGCACGGAAATCGATACACTCGAAGAGATGCAAAGCAGACATACACCGGCTGAAAACAAACAAATAAGAGTCAGTAAGTCAGTGAATCAGTCAGTCAATCTGTCGTTCAGTACATCGACTCTTATTTAAGAGAATCAATCTAATAGTCAGTCAATCTGTAAGACATCAAACATGTAAGTCATACAATCAGTGAGTCAAGCAATCAATCAATCGATTAATCAACCAATAACATAAGGTTAGTCAATCAGTGACTCAGTACTAAGTAAAAGTCCGTAAATTGTCAGCCAGTTAAGCAACCTGTTAGTCAATCAGTAAGTCAGTCAACAAGTAGATCCGAAAGCCAGGCAGTCAATCAGCAAGTCAGTCAATCAATCAGGGAGTCAGTCATTTAGTTAGTACGCCAGTCAGTTAATTCAATCAGAAGTCAGTCAAAGTAACCACACAGCCAGGTCAATCAGTGAGTGAGTCAGTCAATCATTCCGTCACGTACTCACCTCACTCTCCATCATTTAAAAAAGAATAAAAGCAGAATACATAATACAGTATTCATAAAAAAAACATTAACAACACCAACCCGTCAACCGCCATCGAATCGGATACGCATAACTGAACAGTCGCCGAAGATCCTTAAATAGTTAAATAAATATAAATATGAATGATGAATAAAACTAACGTAAATACGACAGTAAACAATAAATGGATCTGCCTAACTTACAAACGTAAGTAAACCTACAAAAATAAATACTACAAAATCAGTCAATATTCACAAACCATAATTTATGTTCCTTCAATTCATTGTACATTGCTTTGAAGTGGAAACAAAATAAAAATAAAAATAGAAAATTATTCAACTTCAAGTAGAAATAACCTTGAATGTATCTTTTCGTTTCGTCGGGTCTGCACCTTTTTTTGCCGCCGCACTGCCGAAATACCGAAACGCCGAACTCGTGGACGGGCGATTTAATAAATGCGAATTCAGAAAGTGCGGATGGAATGAGGAAATGCGGGACGATGGTGAGTTGGTGGTGGAAATCAGCTGACGTGTGCAGGACTGGCACACACGCGAAAGTAGCATGATAACTCGAGTCGGAGTAGGTTTTAGCTGAAATTTAAAAACCAGGTCATTATTCCAATTTTTTATTATGTTTTTTAAACCAACTTATGGTGATCAGAACTCATATATTAAAAAGCAGAAAGGGGCGAGGATCAATGATCGATTAATAGTATGAGTGAGTGCCAGAGGCTAACTAATATCTTTTTATTCTTATGCAATAAGAATCGTGATTTTCACGGAGAATATTTTTTATCAGCTCGTGTTTTGTGGAGAGCTCCGTTAAAAATATATTCACTATTGTCATATAACATATTTTTTGTCATATAACATATTTTTTGAGCAGCACAAAATACGAACCCGCACAAATTTTTATGTGGTATGGTAAATTACTACATGTTATAAAATAAGAAAACTTGCGCGTTTTTATTATGGATTCTGAAAAAAGTTTAACAAATGCATTTCAAATTTTTATTCTCATAATCCTCGCTGACTTCCTCACTTTTTCATCCACTCACTCATTCACTCACTCACTCACTCACTCACTCACTCACTTACTCACTCACTCACTCACTCACTCGCTCGCTCACTCATCACTCACTTACTTACTCGCTCACTCACTACTCACTAACTCACTCACATATTCATTCAGTCACTCACTCACTCCATCACACCCTCACACCCTCCTTCACTCACCCACTAGCTAAGTCACTCACTCACTCACTCACTAACTCACTGGCTCACTCACTCACTCACTAACCCACTCACTTACTCACTCACTCATTCACTTGCTTACTCTTTATTTTTACTCATTCACTCACTAGCTCACTCTCTTACACACACACACTCACTCACTCACTCACTCACTCACTCACTCACTCACTCACTCACTCACTCACTCACTCACTCACTCGCTCTCTCGCTCACTAGCTCACTCTCTTACACACACTCACTCATTCAGCCAATCACTCACTCATTCACTCACTAAATCTATCATTCACTCACTCAATCATTCACTCACTTACTCACTCATTCACTCGCTTACTCACTTGTTAACTCACTCACTCACTCACTCACTCACTCACTCACTCACTCACTCACTCACTCACTCACTCACTCACTCACTAACTATTCACTAACTAACTCACTCACCCACTTATTCATTCAGTCACTCACTCACTCCATCACACCTTCACACCCTCCATCACTCACCCACTAACTAAGTCACTCACTCACTCACTCACTCACTCACGAATTCACTCGCTCAGTCACTTATTCACTAACCCACTCACTTACTCACTCACTCATTCACTTGCTCATTTACCTTCTCACTTTTTCGATCACTCACTCACTCACTAACTCACTCGCTGATCCACTCACTAACTCACTCACTCACTTACTCGCTCACTAACTGACTCGCTTACTCACTCAGTCCCTTGCTCATGAAGTCACTCATTAACCCATTCACTTACTCACTCACTCACTCAATCACTCAATCACTCACTCATTCACTCACTAACAAACTCACCGATTCATTCACTTACTCACTCTTCCACATTTCCTAAATCTCTCACTCAAAATTCTCAACACATTTTATAATTGTGAATCCAAAATAAATTTTTTTATTTTGTCAATTTTTGTATAGTGGTTTTCCTGTTTGCTGTTGAAATAGTCAATATATATCGAACCAGAGAGCTCATACAAATTTGTGACGGACCTTTGCAAATGGATCAGGGACAGGGTAATACGAAAACCCCGGGTCCCGGACCCCGGAGATGACATACGATTTCCCCGGGTCGACAAATAAAAATGTACGAAAACCCCCAGGAATTCCCCAAGTTGACTCCGCCCCCAAATCTCCGGGGTTTGGCACAAAAATGTACGAAAACCCCGGAGATTTGGGGGCGGAGTCAACTTCTCCGGGGAATTCCTGGGGGTTTTCGTACATTTTCATTTGTCGACCCGGGGAAATCGTATGTCATCTCCGGGGTCCGGGACCCGGGGTTTTCGTACTACCCTCAGGGACAGCGTATTTATTGTAACTACATGTTATTTATTGCTAAAGCTAAACGCTACAACCGAAAAAACGGACCGAAAAATATGCACATCGCAAGTTATTATATTATGTTGAATCAGACAGTATGATTATATTTTTTCAACATTACGGGTACTCTTCTACGGATACCTTAGCGTCAGCATTCGTGTCCATTGCGGCGTATTCAGTCCGCACCACCGACTGTGAGTGAGTGAGTGAGTGAGTGCGTGAGTGAGTGAGTGAGTGAGTGAGTGAGTGAGTGAGTGAGTGAGTGAGTGAGTGAGTGAGTGAGTGAGTGAGTGAGTGAGTGAGTGAGTGAGTGAGTGAGTGAGTGAGTGAGTGAGTGAGTGAGTGAGTGAGTGAGTGAGTGAGTGAGTGAGTGAGTGAGTGAGTGAGTGAGTGAGAGAGTGAGTGAGTGAGTGAGTGAGTGAGTGAGTGAGTGAGTGAGTGAGTGAGTGAGTGAGTGAGTGAGTGAGTGAGTGAGTGAGTGAGTGAGTGAGTGAGTGAGTGAGTGAGTGAGTGAGTGAGTGAGTGAGTGAGTGAGTGAGTGAGTGAGTGAGTGAGTGAGTGAGTGAGTGAGTGAGTGAGTGAGTGAGTGAGTGAGTGAGTGAGTGAGTGAGTGAGTGAGTGAGTGAGTGAGTGAGTGAGTGAGTGAGTGAGTAGTGAGTGAGTGAGTGAGTGAGTGAGTGAGTGAGTGAGTGAGTGAGTGAGTGAGTGAGTGAGTGGGTGGTACAAAAATTGCCAATGTGTGATTTGTGCGGAATTTCTTGTGACACAGATGTCCGATTGAGCTGAAGTTCTCAGGGATTCACATCAAATAAATAAATCTTGGTTAAATTCATAATATCAGATAGATCAGTCAATCACTGCGGCCCTCACGCCTCATTGCGTGGAAAACTGCGCATGGAGGAAAAACCGAGGTCTACAGCACTTGTTGCAGGTGTCCGGGGACGGACCGAACTCCCTCGAAGATCGCGGGGACGTACCGAACGGGAAAGAACGAACGGGGACAGAACGAACGCAGGCCCTTGTGGCATGAAATATTATTTTTACTTTTCTGGGTATGCCTCAACATTGACCGGTTGAGCAAGTAAACGTTCGATGATTGTCAGGGTTTCTTATAAAGCACCGAAGTGTTGGCATTTCTTTGGACCACCCTGTATTTTCGTTTGCATAACAAAATTTTAATTACATTCACCCACAGTCCCGACTGCGATATACTTAGCTATTAACTAGGTTTCTAATGATAAAGTTTTGGCAAAACTGAGTTTTGGCAAGGTAATAATTGCGGTAAAAAGCGTTGATTAGGAATGTTTTTGGCCAAACAAAATGATGTGTTACTAAAGTTCAACCTCGTTTTTTACTGGTACACGCGATTATTAAAATAAAAAACAAATTTTCACATAGAGTTCATATTTGTGGTACATTGGTACTGAACGATTAATCAAAACTATTGCTTGATTGTCGGTTTCTACATAGGTTTCGTGTTAAAACTGATTGTCTGATGTTTCATTATCAGAAGTTTTATGCACGATTTTTGTTCGCAGAAACAACATACGGGCTTTACTTTTTTGCGTGGTTATTTGTTCATTTTTTGAAAACACATTCTCGTGTATGTAGGTAATGGTTATGTGATCCCTTGCAATTACTGAACGTGCAATTGTTTTCAATTTTTATTAAGTTTTACCATTTACTTCTGTCGATCAACTGAGCGCAGGAGTGTTCAGAAGCTATACTTTTCGATTATGTGTTGTTATAGAAGAAAGCTATGTATGTATGTACGCGTCGGTGATCAAGTTTACAGACAGAAGGATATTTTACCGATGGGCGGTAATGCAAGTCCTATGATCGCATCAGTAAACAGTAAACCGCCCAAGTTGTTACACTAACGTAGAACATCATAAAACAATAAATTTACACGCAAACATGTTTTTTTTCAGTTTCATGCTTTGTAGCTGATTTCTACAAACACATTAATATTCGCACATATTTTTGTTTTTAGAATAAAATGTTAACTCCTTTTTTTCGGTTTTTCTGTCTGATTTGAATAATTGAATTTAAAGTGTAGTTTAGTCGATGGCAAGGTAGACTTCTGACGTTGACGGAGGCTTGCCATCCATTGGGTCAAGAACCTTAATTCCGTCGAAACCCTTGTGTTCCTTACCTCCTATCCTACTGTTTAATTGTATTATTGTATAGACTGCTTTTTATAGCCACAAAATATGAACTTTTCGATGTGAAATTCGGTGTTTTTTAATTGCGTGTGAAAAGTTTTCAAGGTACTACATATGATAACGCTGGTTTATACAAACAAAAAGTGTTCGTCATATTCAGAGGGGCACTGGGCAGCCATTTCAAAAGAATGGTCCCTAATTTCCTAATCAGGAGTTATACTCGATGGAGTACAACAACCAAGTCATTAATTGAATTTGTCAAATTACCGGATAATTGACTGAAATTTCAAATAAGGCATATTCAGTTACATCTCTATTGCAGAGCCTGAGATAGTCATGTTTCAAGAGTTTACTGGCAGTTTACACGTTCAATTCTTGTAAAAAATATGGCTTCATAAATATGTAAAAGGAAAAATGTCTTATCAAAAATTTTCTGTTGAAGAAAAACTGAACAAAAATCCTCATCATGAAATGATTTCGTTCGTGCGAAGTCAAATCAATCGATTTCTTCATCTGATTGCGATAATGGTTTTCATGTACGGCATTTACGCAGTCTCCAATACTATGAAAGGTTGACTGACTGATTGACTGATTGACTGACTGACTGACTGATTGACTGACAGACTGACAGGCTGACAGACTGACAGACTGACAGACTGACAAGCTGACAGACTGACTAAATAAATGACTGACTGACAGACTGACTGACTGGCTGACTGACTGATAATTCGCGAGTCATTTTCAGCCCAGACAGAAACCGATTTACGGCATGTGAAAATGGACAATAATGAATTGGGAAAGTCGGCTGGAAAAGGAAACTTTGCGAAGAGTTCGGGAAATGAAAATTCTGCAATCGCGAAGCGACTCATCACATTACCGATAGCGTCTTTTGATAAACGCACAAGATCCGGCAATCAAATGTTCATGCTTGCATCACTGATGGGAATTGCGAACACGACTGGTCAGTCAATCAGTCAGTTTGCCAGTGAGTCAGTCTGTCATTCAGTTGGTCAGTCAGTCAGTCAGTCAGGCAGTCAGTACATATGTAACACGGTACGTTTACCGTATTAATTATTATGGATTGTTTGCTTGATCCGAGATGTATCCGAATATGTTGACTTGTAACAATAGTTTATTCCGCTGTAGTGTAGATTATGTAGTTGTAGTATAATGGTGAAAGTACATAGAAGAGAATATGAATAGACGTATAGAATTTTCATAAACAATAACTGATTCTCCTTATATACTGTTCGTCCGTTTGTGTCTCTAGAACATTCTATGACATTCTACAATGTTCTAGAATGACGCAGATAATTCTATTGGAATGTTCTGGAATGTTCTAGAATGTTCCATTTCACTGTTTAGAACATTCTAGTACGTTCTCTAATGTTCTACTAGACAGGTCAGACAGCTGATGCAATATTGTGAAATATGTTGCAACAGTGTCTGAATG
>OZ038448.1:10260166-10298302 GCA_964036265.1 Daptonema setosum
GACAGACAGACAGACAGACAGACAGACAGACAGACAGACAGACAGACAGACAGACAGACAGACAGACAGACAGACAGACAGACAGACAGACAGACAGACAGACAGACAGACAGACAGACAGACAGACAGACAGACAGACAGACAGACAGACAGACAGACAGACAGACAGACAGACAGACAGACAGACAGACAGACAGACAGACAGACAGACAGACAGACAGACAGACAGACAGACCAACCACATTATATTTTCCGAGCTTTCCCTCCGAATAAAATGTGAAACTCGGCTCTACAACGACATGATTTTCCACTTTTATGCCGGGTATGTCAAATACTGATTTCAGATTGTGAAGGGGAAACGTGAGGAAGGCGTGCGTGTCTTAATAAGTTAAACAAATATCTAACATCTATGGATGTCTCGACGCTCATTGGCTAATCATAATAATTATTTGAAAGTATGTACATACATGTGGTCTCACAACAAAAATTCGCGCACGCTGTTTAAAAAACTCTTACATATCATTTGTGTACGTGCCCACTTACAACCGATCGTTGGTTCATTCAACCTACGACGTTGAGTGACTGATTGATTGATTGATTGATTGATTGATTGATTGATTGATTGATTGATCGATTGATCGATTGACTGATTGACTGATTGATTGATTGATTGATTGATTGATTGATTGATTGATTGATTGATTGATTGAATGATTGAATGATTGATTGATTGACTGATTGATTGATTGATTGATTGATTGATTGATGATTGACTGACTGACTGACTGACTGACTTACAAGACTGACTGACTGCCTGACTGACTGACTGACTGACTAACTGACTGATTGACTGACTTACCGACTTATGTACTGACTGCCTGACTGACTGACTGACTGACCAACTGAATGACAGACTGACTCACTGGCAAACTGACTGATTGACTGACCAGTCGTGTTCGCAATTCCCATCAGTCATGCAAGCAAGAACATTTGATTGCCGGATCTTGTGCGTTTATTCAAAAGACGCTATCGGTAATGTGATGAGTCGCTTCGCGATTGCAGAATTTTCATTTCCCGAACTCTTCGCAAAGTTTCCTATTCCAGCCGACTTTCCCAATTCATCATTGTCGATTTTCGCATGCCGTAAATCGGTTTCTGTCAGGGCTGAAAATGACTCGCGAATTATCAGTCAGTCAGCCAGTCAGTCAGTCTGTCAGTCAGTCATTTAGTCAGTCAGTCTGTCAGCTTGTCAGTCTGTCAGTCTGTCAGTCTGTCAGCCTGTCAGTCTGTCAGTCAATCAGTCAGTCAGTCAGTCAATCAGTCAATCAGTCAGTCAACCTTTCATAGTATTGGAGACTGCGTAAATGCCGTACATGAAAACCATTATCGCAATGAGATGAAGAAATCGATTGATTTGACTTCGCACGAACGAAATCATTTCATGATGAGGATTTTTGTTCAGTTTTTCTTCTACAGAAAATTTTTGATAAGACATTTTTCCTTTTACATAATTATGAAGCCATATTTTTTACAAGAATTGAACGTGTAAACTGCCAGTAAACTCTTGAAACATGACTATCTCAGGCTCTGCAATAGAGATGTAACTGAATATGCCTTATTTGAAATTTCAGTCAATTATCCGGTAATTTGACAAATTCAATTAATGACTTGGTTGTTGTACTCGATCGAGTATAACTCCTGATTAGGAAATTAGGGACCATTCTTTTGAAATGGCTGCCCAGTGCCCCACGAACACTTTTTGTTTGTATAAACCAGCGTTATCAAATGTGGTACCTTGAAAACTTTTCTGACACACGCAAATAAAAAACACCGAATTTCACATCGAAAAGTTCATATTTTGTGGCGATAAAAAGCAGTCTATACAATAATACAATTAAACAGTAGGATAGTAGGTAAGGAACACAAGGGTTACGACGGAATTAAGGTTCTTGACCCAATGGATGGCAAGCCTCCGTCAACGTCAGAAGTCTACCTTGCCATCGACTAAACTACACTTTGAATTCAATCATTCAAATCAGACAGAAAAACCGAAAAAAATGAATAAACATAAATATGTGCGAATTTTAATGTGTTTGTAGAAATCAGCTAGGAAGCATGAAACTTAAAAAAACATGTTTGCATGTAAATTTTATGTTTTATGATGTTCTACGTTAGTGTAACAACTTGGGCGGTTTACTGTTTACTGATGCGATCCCTAGGACTTGCATTACCGCCCATCGGTACACTATCCTTCTGTCTGTAAACTTGATCACCGACGCGTATGTACATAGCTCTCTTCTATAACAAAACATAATCGAAAAGTATAGCTTATGAACACTCCTGCGCTCAGTTGCTCGACAGAAGTAAAAGGTAAAACTTAATAAAAATTCAAAACAATTGCACGATCACTAATCGCAAGGGATCACATAACCATAACCTGCATACAAGAGAATGTGTTTTCAAAAAATGAACAAATAATCACGCAAAAAGTATGTTCGGTTGGGCCTCCCTCAGAAGCAATGACTGCTCGCATGCGTGTAACTGCTTAATGCTGACTATAATAAAGGCGTTTTTATAAGACAAACCAAAGAATGAATTTTAGATTGAAAAATATCAACGAAACCTATGTTGAAACCGACAACCAAGCAATAGTTTTGAATATTCGTTCAGTGTACAATTGTACCACAGATATGAACTCTATGTGAAAATTTGTTTTTATTTTAATAATCGCGTGTACCAGTAAAAAACGAGGTTGAACTTCAGTAACACATCATTTTGTTTGGCCAAAAACATTCCTAATCAACCCTTTTTACCGCAATTATTACCTTGCAATGAGGCGTGAGGGCCGCAGTGATTGACTGATCTATCTGATATCATAAATTTAACCAAGATTTATTTATTTGATGTGAATCCCTGAGAACTTCAGCTCAATCGGACATCTGTGTCACAAGAAATTCCGCACAAATCGCACATTGGCATTTTTTTGTACCACTCACTCACTCACTCACTCACTCACTCACTCACTCACTCACTCACTCACTCACTCACTCACTCACTCACTCACTCACTCACTCACTCACTCACTCACTCACTCACTCACTCACTCACTCACTCACTCACTCACTCACTCTTCACTCTTCACTCACTCACTCACTCACTCACTCACTCACTCACTCACTCACTCACTCACTCACTCACTCACTCACTCACTCACTCACTCACTCACTCACTCACTCACTCACTCACTCACTCACTCACTCACTCACTCACTCACTCACTCACTCACTCACTCACTCACTCACTCACTCACTCACTCACTCACTCACTCACTCACTCACTCACTCACTCACTCACTCACTCACTCACTCACTCACTCACTCACTCACTCACTCACTCACTCACTCACTCACTCACTCACTCACTCACTCACTCACTCACTCACTCACTCACTCACTCACTCACTCACTCACTCACTCACTCACTCACTCACTCACTCACTCACTCACTCACTCACTCACTCACTCACTCACTCACTCACTCACTCACTCACTCACTCACTCACTCACTCACTCACTCACTCACTCACTCACTCACTCACTCACTCACTCACTCACTCACTCACTCACTCACTCTTCACTCTTCACTCACTCACTCACTCACTCACTCACTCACTCACTCACTCACTCACTCACTCACTCACTCACTCACTCACTCACTCACTCACTCACTCACTCACTCACTCACTCACTCACTCACTCACTCACTCACTCACTCACTCACTCACTCACTCACTCACTCACTCACTCACTCACTCACTCACTCACTCACTCACTCACTCACACTGGCGGACGAGCTAATTCTCCAAAGGGAGTGGATTTTCGTCAAAGAGGGGGGAATTTGCAGTCATCATCAGGCCGTTTTACCTACACCTTAAGGAACAAAATATACTTTCTGAAAACGCCAAAGAGGGGGGAATTCCACTCTTCCCACCACTTCTCGTCCGCTAGTGCTCACTCACTCACTACTCACTCACTCACTCACTCACTCACTCACTCACTCACTCACTCACTCACTCACTCACTCACTCACTCACTCACTCACTCACTCACTCACTCACTCACTCACTCACTCACTCACTCACTCACTCACTCACTCACACTGGCGGACGAGCTAATTCTCCAAAGGGAGTGGAATTTCGTCAAAGAGGGGGGAATTTGCAGTCATCATCAGGCCGTTTTACCTACACCTTAAGGAACAAAATATACTTTCTGAAAACGCCAAAGAGGGGGGAATTATCCCTCTTCCCACCACTTCTCGTCCGCTAGTGCTCACTCACTCACTCACTCACTCACTCACTAACTCACTCACTCACTCACTCACTCACTCACTCACTCACTCACTCACTCACTCACTCACTCACTCACTCACTCACTCACTCACTCACTCACTCACTCACTCACTCACTCACTCACTCACTCACTCACTCACTCACTCACTCACTCACTCACTCACTCACTCACTCACTCACTCACTCACTCACTCACTCACTCACTTACTCACTCACGCACTCACTCACTCACTCACTCACAGTCAGTATCCGTAGAAGAGTACCCAAAATGTTGAAAAAAAAATCAACTGTCTGATTCAACAACATATATAATAACTTGCGATGTGCATATTTTTCGGTCCGTCTTTCGGTTGTATAGCACCCGTATTTCATTATAACAAATGAATAAGATTTTTCCCAGTCTTGATGTGTACATGCCTATGTCACTTCATGCCGGGAAATAATCTTACGACTAAAAAATTTGTCTCAGATTCGGGACAAATTTCGAATTCGATAGTTTTCGACGTCAAACGTGCTAAATTTATTACATACTTCAATTTTATAATTTTTAATATAATAATAGAACCTAATTTATTTTTCATAAACACGAAATTTAAACATTTCAAACAAAACATTTTCGAAAAAATTGGAGAAAGTATTCAGTAGGCAGGGAATGAAAATAATAAAATTTATGCGTGGTGAAAATCTTATTCACTGGAAATTCGTCGGTCGTAATTCGGATTTGTTTTTTCTCATAATGAATTACGGAGGCTATAGCGTGTAGCTTTAGCAATAAATAAAGTCTGGTCAGAGTTTCTCGTTACTCCGAATTTTTTTCCGTAATCCTTTTGGCGCGCATTTAAATTTCGGCGCGCATTCAAATTTATTCAAAAATTTCAGCTTTTCCCACTACATGTGTACAACATATTATTGAACATGATCAACTCATTGAAATTGTTTAGTATAAGGTTTTCAGAAAAATAATTAGTAACAAGATACCCTGACCAAGCTATAACATGTATTAGGGTAACTCTAAAAGCCCCGGGCCCGGGCCCGGGAATTCAGTTCTAAAAGCCCGGATTTCCCAAATGAAAAGTTCTAAAAGACCCGGCTTTCTCAAAAAATGTCCGGGCTTTTCGACTCTGCCCACAAATCTCCGGGCTTTTTCCGGGCTTTGTTCTAAAAGCCCCGGGCCCGGGCCCGGAGATTAAGAAAAGTTGGAAACTTCATTTTTATTTCGTCCGGGCCTCAGAAAAGCCCGGGTAAAAAAGTTCTAAAAGCCCCAGCCGGGCCCGGACCTGGGTGATTTCACCGAAGTTATCGCCCGGGCCCATGGCTTTGTTCTAAAAGCCCCGGGAGACAAAGGAATAAAAAAAAAATCCGATTTAACCGGAATGGTTGCGCTCGTGGGTCCACACTTCTAAGAACTGTCTAGTATATACCATTCCATGCATTGAAATTTACCTGATGTTTCACGTCAAACTGGGTTCTTCTCAAATGTAATGAAATTCGCTAGCTACCTAATGTTTCATCATTTCGGTATACCCCTTACGTCATGCGTGCTGTTCTGTGCTTGTAATGTTTCAATTGTTTAGCCAAATCCGATGCGTCGTTTAACATGTTAACATGCGTCGTTTAACATAAACATAATGTTTCGCTCATTCAGCCTTGTCTCGTTGCGTTGTTTGTCATGTTACGTAATTAAACGTATTATGTCGAAGCAGTTTACTATGGCGCGCATTCAAATTGTGTTTAATAATGAGGTCGGAATTTTGGGATTTATGCATGTAATTGGTCTGTTAAGAAAATCTTATGATTTTTTGCACACGTTAATAATGTCATATGCAGTTGGTATAGTGCTGACAAACTTCTATTAGAAAATTTTGTTTGTAACATTTTGTCATGCACAAATGCGAATTATGGATCCACACAAAAAAACATCGAAAATGATTGTTTTGGAGATGAAATAAACTTCGAGTGCTTATGAGCTCATGTTGGGACTTTAAAAAACATTTAATGAAGGGCCACTTTGGTTTTTACTTCTTTTCTAGTTTTTTTGCTATGAAAGCTATTTTTAGCATGAAAATAAGAAAAAATCAATTTATTCATACAGTAAAGTGATGCATCATGAACCCAGTGTAAGTTTCGAACTGCTTAAAATATAATTCACCTTGAAAACAACCATTTTCAAAGCAGTTTTTGTGTGGATCCATAATTCGCATTTGTACAGGACAAAATGTTACAAATGAAATTTTCTAATAGAAGTTTGTCAGCACTATATCATTGTAGTAAATTTCAACTCGTTTGAATGATTTGAATTAGGTTCAGTTTTTCACAGTTCGGATTAAAAAATGATGATTAACAATAAACCTATACTCAGTCATGCAAATTCAAGTTTATTATCACATAAATATTTTTCCTCATATCAAATCGGATCGGATCGGAACAGAACGGAATTGAATTCAAATTTCGCGCGCACATTTGGCGCCACTTTTTGGCGCGCAGTTTGGATTCAAATTTGTTTTTGGCGCGCTTTCAAAATTTCAATAATGAAGTATTTTCTACGTAACATTTGTAACAAACGAAAACTGCGCTAAATTCATTGGATACGTGCGTAACCGACTTGCAAAATTAAATTTTAACAACAACGCCCTGAGATACGGTTCTAAAAGCCCGGAATTTCAAAGTGATAAGTTATAACTCCCTCAAATAATTCGAGTTTTAGCGCGTTTCACCTGGTTTATTGTTATTTTTTATAATATGTTCACAAATCATATAGACTTCTTCTTAATCCTTTGTTGGTTGGTTTCACTCGTTCGGCAGGGTATTTCTCCACGATTAACGCGTCATTGTTTATGTGGGTTGCTTGACCGTAGGGTTATTGCCTGATTGACTGCCAGATTATAGCTTCAATATAAACTTTCATGCGTGTGGCATAGTAGCTAGATGAACGTTATAATTTCAATCAATAAATGTGATTCTTTATGTATGTAACTCAAGCACTCATGCTCGTTTCGGGCAAATGGACACTGACTGACTGAGCGGCTGACTGTCTGACTGACTGACCGACTGACTGACCGACTGACTGACCGACAGGCCGACTGACTGACTGCCTGACTGACTGACTGATTGACTGACCGATTAGCTGACCCACTGATTGGCATATGCTATGCATTAAGCATGTTCTGTTTTAAAAAAGGTTTGTTCCCCCAAGTGTGATGAATATTTATCATTAATTTTAACTGATACTGAAAATAAACTGCACGGTAATTTTAGTTTTCTATCAAAAAACCCGGGTTAGACTATAGTAGAGTACGATTGAACATCAAAAAGGTCAATCCAATCATCACTGCCCTTTTGATTGGTGGTTGAATTACCGTAGTCAGTGAACATCGTCGTATTGAGTCACTCACTCACTCATCATGCAGTGAGTGAGTGAGTGAGTGAGTGAGTGAGTGAGTGAGTGAGTGAGTGTACACAAACCGTCTGGCCCAATTTTTTGTGAAAGTTCAACTCAATTATTAAATTTGGGCTTCAGTCAGTCAGTCCGTTGAAATCAAATGGTTTCATGAAATTTTTTATCAGCTGAATGATTTGAAAATAACCCGTTCCAACATGCAATCACTGGTCCATTGAACTCGTCGAATTCAAAGAGCATAAATTTAGAAAACGTTTTTCATTAAGTTTACTTAAATGTTTTGCGGTCGGTAAGTTCAGCCATTCGAGAAGGGTGTAATGATTGCAACCTTTTTGAAAAGAAATTTTCCAGTGAATAAAATGAAAACGTGTTCATGGATTGCAATTAGCATGTCCTTAACGAATTATCATCATGACATTAACGTCATGACATCATCGGTTGACGTACATGTTGGTCAGGTTGAAGGGTAGGCGATGATTTGTTTAATTGTTGCCTTCAATTACTAAAAGGTTTTAGATAGAAGATTTGATAAAAGTGATAATTGAAGGTAAACGCATATCGCTGACACACACTAAATTATTTTGACTGGTCGCTCCATCCTGCTCATCAACACCCCTGATATGTGCACATGCACACACTCAACTCTTCGCCATTGCTGGTCATCATCACTCTTCAAGATGAACCGAGATTTTTGGTCATGACCTGCATTCATCAACACCCCTGCTCAATCTGTAACATATGATTTTGACTTGAATACATGTCAACACTGAGGTCAGTCTATATTATTTTCGTTGGTTTGCTTTATGTTATCATTATGCTTGGGCTTTAGGTCCATCAGTCAAACTTTCTATTCATTTTGTTCAGTTCAGAGAGTATAACTAAATGTGATTATTTTTTATGCAGGATAAGAAGGGCTGATTGGCAGGATCATGGTTGTTGGTCGTTGGTCGATCAATAAAGCTGTAAGGAAGAAATATGGACGAAGCCAGGCGTCTAATGGAAGATGAAGCCTAACAGCTAAGTTTTTTTTTATTTGAACTTGATTACATAATTATGAGGTTGACAACTTCAAATACCACCAGTACAACCTAACCACGGAATGTCTGCCTGGTCTATGGTCACATTGTACCATGTGACAGTTGATCAGTGGTTCAGACATGCCAATAATGTCAGAACTACCACATTACCCACACAGCCACCAAAGTGCCCACACAACCACAACGTTACCCACACAACCCCCATAGTGCCCACACAACCACTACCACGTTACCCACACAACCACCACGTTACCCACACAACCACCACGTTACCCACACAACCACCAAAGTGCCCACACAACCACCACGTTACCCACGCAACCACCAAAGTGCCCACACAACCACAACGTTACCCACACAACCCCCATAGTGCCCACACAACCACCACCACGTTACCCACACCCACACAACCACCACCACGTTACCCACACCCACACAACCACCACGTTACCTACACAATCACATACTGGACAAAACCATATGCACACGAGGCGTCTTTGCGGCTTATCCATGCTCTGCATCGCCGAGCATTGAAAAGCTGCAAAGACATCGCTGCATCGTCCATTGCTACATCTTTTTATTCTGTATCGAACACACAACGACATAGTGCAAACACAACCATTACATAGTGCAAACACAATCACTAAATATTGCAAACACAACCATTACATATTGCAAACACAATCATCACATATTGCAAACACAATGATTATATATCGCAAACACAACCATTACGTATTGCAAACACAATCATAACATAATGCAAACACAATCATTATATATTGCAAACACAATCATTACATAATGCAAATCCAATCATTACATAATGCAAACACAATCATTACTTAATGCAAACACAACAATTACACATTGCAAACAACCAATCTGTACATATTGTGAACTCAAACATTACATAAAATATTTTTGATTGTTGTTGGACATAGACTTGCTGGACATGCTGGTGATTAAATGACAACAAAATTGAAGTATGATTAATAGCATCATTAATTGGAATTAAAGCAAGAGTTTTTCAAATTTGTCCGCTGCAAATATCAACCGCACTCTAACGTCTGTCACTCATTTCTGGCTGCAAGCAACTCAAAACATGGCACACTTGGTGGCTTGTGGCTCCATAAAACAAAGAATTTATCATCAATTCTTCCGGCGCACACGTCAAAGGAATATTAACGTCCTTCATTAACTGCTAGCCTCAAACTCCTCATCATAGACATGCAAAACTGCACAGGATCACGTGGCAAAAAGTCAACGATTTACGCGTACAAGAAGACTCAAGATAACCACATACATCGCAGCAAAGATTGCACTTGGCAAAGTCAAAGTCATAGAGAGAAAGTCAACAATTCACCAATACCAGAAGACTTGAATATCCTCCTACATAACTGCACCGGACCACCTGGCACACTTGCTAGTCGTACCATAGAAAAACAACGAGTCCCCAGTACAAGAAGAAGACGTCCACATACATCACTGAAGAGGACCCGCGAAAAAGACTTACAAAAATCACATACAACACTGTACTGGACCACTTGGCGCATTTGGTTGCTAGTGGTACCGCAGAAAGTCAAGGATCAACGCGTAAAAGAAGAATGAAGATATCCACATTCATCGCATCACATGACCACTTGGCACATTTGGTTGCTGGTGGTACCAATGAAAGTCAAAGATCAACACATCCAAGAAGAATGCAGAAATCCACATTCACCGCATCACAGGACCACTTGGCACATTTGGTTGCTGGTGGTACCAATGAAAGTCAAAGATCAACACATCCAAGAAGAATGAAGAAATCCACATTCACCGCATCACAGGACCATTTGGCACATTTGGTTGCTGGTGGTACCAATGAAAGTCAAAGATCAACACATCCAAGAAGAATGCAGAAATCCAGATTCACCGCATCACAGGACCACTTGGCACATTTGGTTGCTGGTGGTACCAATGAAAGTCAAAGATCAACACATCTAAGAAGAATGAAGAAATCCACATTCACCGCATCACAGGACCATTTGGCACATTTGGTTGCTAGTGGTACCAATGAAAGTCAAAGATCAACACACCCAAGAAGAATACAGAAATCCACATTCACCGCATCACAGGACCACTTGGCACATTTGGTTGCTGGTGGTACCAATGAAAGTCAAAGATCAACACATCCAAGAAGAATGCAGAAATCCACATTCAACGCATCACAGGACCATTTGACACAGTTGGTTGCTCATGGTACCGCAGAAAGTCAACGATCAACACATCCAAGAAGAATGCAGAAATCCACATTCACCGCATCACAGGACCACTTGGCACATTTGGTTGCTGGTGGTACCAATGAAAGTCAAAGATCAACACATCCAAGAAGAATGAAGAAATCCACATTCACCGCATCACAGGACCATTTGGCACATTTGGTTGCTGGTGGTACCAATGAAAGTCAAAGATCAACACATCTAAGAAGAATGAAGAAATCCACATTCACCGCATCACAGGACCATTTGGCACATTTGGTTGCTAGTGGTACCAATGAAAGTCAAAGATCAACACACCCAAGAAGAATACAGAAATCCACATTCACCGCATCACAGGACCACTTGGCACATTTGGTTGCTGGTGGTACCAATGAAAGTCAAAGATCAACACATCCAAGAAGAATGAAGAAATCCACATTCACCGCATCACAGGACCATTTGGCACATTTGGTTGCTGGTGGTACCAATGAAAGTCAAAGATCAACACATCCAAGAAGAATGCAGAAATCCACATTCACCGCATCACAGGACCACTTGGCACATTTGGTTGCTGGTGGTACCAATGAAAGTCAAAGATCAACACATCTAAGAAGAATGAAGAAATCCACATTCACCGCATCACAGGACCATTTGGCACATTTGGTTGCTGGTGGTACCAATGAAAGTCAAAGATCAACACATCCAAGAAGAATGCAGAAATCCACATTCACCGCATCACAGGACCATTTGACACATTTGGTTGCTAGTGGTACCGCAGAAAGTCAACGATCAACACATCCAAGAAGAATGCAGAAATCCACATTCACCGCATCACAGGACCACTTGGCACATTTGGTTGCTGGTGGTACCAATGAAAGTCAAAGATCAACACATCCAAGAAGAATGAAGAAATCCACATTCACCGCATCACAGGACCATTTGGCACATTTGGTTGCTGGTGGTACCAATGAAAGTCAAAGATCAACACATCCAAGAAGAATGCAGAAATCCACATTCACCGCATCACAGGACCATTTGGCACATTTGGTTGCTAGTGGTACCGCAGAAAGTCAACGATCAACACATCCAAGAAGAATGCAGAAATCCACATTCACCGCATCACAGGACCACTTGGCACATTTGGTTGCTGGTGGTACCAATGAAAGTCAAAGATCAACACATCCAAGAAGAATGAAGAAATCCACATTCACCGCATCACAGGACCATTTGGCACATTTGGTTGCTGGTGGTACCAATGAAAGTCAAAGATCAACACATCCAAGAAGAATGCAGAAATCCACATTCACCGCATCACAGGACCACTTGGCACATTTGGTTGCTGGTGGTACCAATGAAAGTCAAAGATCAACACATCCAAGAAGAATGAAGAAATCCACATTCACCGCATCACAGGACCATTTGGCACATTTGGTTGCTGGTGGTACCAATGAAAGTCAAAGATGAACACATCCAAGAAGAATGCAGAAATAATAAAGAGTGATTCTCATTAAACAGTAATTAAGGCTTGCATCAATCATCATCACTCCATGGTTCACTATGTTAAACTGTGTATAGATTTCACCAAACGGAATGAAAGCCACATACTCAAGTTTCATGACCACCAATCTTTTAAAGTATGAACGTTATGAATCAGAAAAAAACTAACTTAATAAATTATATATTAACGAAAAGTTGATGCCAACGAAAAAATAAAACCAACATGTAACGGAATGGTGATTCAAGGAGGAATACATGATGATCACCAGCGTCCATAGAGAGAAAGTCAACAATTCACCAATACCAGAAGACTTGAATATCCTCCTACATAACTGCACCGGACCACCTGGCACACTTGCTAGTCGTACCATAGAAAAACAACGAGTCCCCAGTACAAGAAGAAGACGTCCACATACATCACTGAAGAGGACCCGCGAAAAAGACTTACAAAAATCACATACAACACTGTACTGGACCACTTGGCGCATTTGGTTGCTAGTGGTACCGCAGAAAGTCAAGGATCAACGCGTAAAAGAAGAATGAAGATATCCACATTCATCGCATCACAGGACCACTTGGCACATTTGGTTGCTGGTGGTACCAATGAAAGTCAAAGATCAACACATCCAAGAAGAATGCAGAAATCCACATTCACCGCATCACAGGACCATTTGGCACATTTGGTTGCTGGTGGTACCAATGAAAGTCAAAGATCAACACATCCAAGAAGAATGCAGAAATCCACATTCACCGCATCACAGGACCATTTGGCACATTTGGTTGCTGGTGGTACCAATGAAAGTCAAAGATCAACACATCCACGTCCACATACATCACTGAAGAGGACCCGCGAAAAAGACTTACAAAAATCACATACAACACTGTACTGGACCACTTGGCGCATTTGGTTGCTAGTGGTACCGCAGAAAGTCAAGGATCAACGCGTAAAAGAAGAATGAAGATATCCACATTCATCGCATCACAGGACCACTTGGCACATTTGGTTGCTGGTGGTACCAATGAAAGTCAAAGATCAACACATCCAAGAAGAATGAAGAAATCCACATTCACCGCATCACAGGACCATTTGGCACATTTGGTTGCTGGTGGTACCAATGAAAGTCAAAGATCAACACATCCAAGAAGAATGCAGAAATCCACATTCACCGCATCACAGGACCATTTGGCACATTTGGTTGCTGGTGGTACCAATGAAAGTCAAAGATCAACACATCCAAGAAGAATGAAGAAATCCACATTCACCGCATCACAGGACCACTTGGCACATTTGGTTGCTGGTGGTACCATTGAAAGTCAAAGATCAACACATCCAAGAAGAATGAAGAAATCCACATTCATCGCATCACAGGACCACTTGGCACATTTGGTTGCTAGTGGTACCAATGAAAGTCAAGGATCAGCGCATCCAAGAAGAGTGAAGGAAGAAATCCACATTCACCGCATCACAGGACCATTTGGCACATTTGGTTGCTGGTGGTACCAATGAAAGTCAAAGATGAACACATCCAAGAAGAATGCAGAAATAATAAAGAGTGATTCTCATTACACAGTAATTAAGGCTTGCATCAATCATCATCACTCCATGGTTCACTATGTTAAACTGTGTATAGATTTCACCAAACGGAATGAAAGCCACATACTCAAGTTTCATGACCACCAATCTTTTAAAGTATGAACGTTATGAATCAGAAAAAAACTAACTTAATAAATTATATATTAACGAAAAGTTGATGCCAACGAAAAAATAAAACCAACATGTAACGGAATGGTGATTCAAGGAGGAATACATGATGATCACCAGCGTCCACGAATTGAGCCAAGTTGCAGTTAGAATCGGTGCATTTAGCATTCCTGTTAGTTCCGTACACTTATGAATTGCATGTTTGGCTGTGAGTAAGTGCTTGAGTGATTGAGTTAGTGAGTGAGTGAGTGTGTGAGTAAGTGAGTGAGTGAGTGAGTGAGGATTGGGTTAGTAGATGAGTTTTTACAGGAGTATTGGTTTCCGATTGGCTGTCTAGCAATGAAAATTCTAATGAAATAAAAATGTCTGGACAACCCCTCGTACTCACACACCGCGCCAACGGGAAGGCGGGTCCAAAACGCGGTGTATAGAACAACATAAATAGAAATAAAGGAAGTTTTTGCAATGGTAAATCAGTGAATTTGCATGACTGAGTATAGGTTTCTTGTTTATCATCATTTTTTTATCCGAACTGTGAAAAACTGAACCTAATTCAAATCATTCAAACGAGTTGAAATTTACTACAATGATACCAACTGCATATGACATTATAAACGTGTGCAAAAAATCATAAGATTTTCTTAACAGACCAATTACATGCATATTTCCCAAAATTCCGACCTCATTATTAAACACAATTTGAATGCGCGCCATAGTAAACTGCGTCGACATAATACGTTTAATTACGTAACATGACAAACAACGCAACGAGACAAGGCTGAATGAGCGAAACATTATGTTTATGTTAAACGACGCATGTTAACATGTTAAACGACGCATCGGATTTGGCTAAACAATTGAAACATTACAAGCACAGAACAGCACGCATGACGTAAGGGGTATACTGAAATGATGAAACATTAGGTAGCTAGCGAATTTCATTACATTTGAGAAGAACCCAGTTTGACGTGAAACATCAGGTAAATTTCAATGCATGGAATGGTATATACTAGACAGTTCTTAAAAGTGTGGACCCACGAGCGCAACCATTCCGGTTAAATCGGATTTTTTTTATTCCTTTGTTTCCCGGGGCTTTTAGAACGAAGCCCGGGCCCGGGCGATAACTTCGGTGAAAACACCCAGGTCTGGGCCCGGCTGGGGTTTTTAGAACTTTTTTACCCGGGCTTTTCTGAGGCCCGGACGAAATAAAAATGAAGTTTCCAACTTTTCTTAATCTCCGGGCCCGGGCCCCGGGGCTTTTAGAACAAAGCCCGGAAAAAGCCCGGAGATTTGTGGGCGGAGTCGAAAAGCCCGGACATTTTTTGAGAAAGCCGGGTCTTTTAGAACTTTTCATTTGGGAAATCCGGGCTTTTAGAACTGAATTCCCGGGCCCGGGCCCGGGGCTTTTAGAGTTACCCCATGTATTATAGTCGCCAATAAATTGGCGTTTTGTGTTAATGATGGGTGTCATATCGTGCCATATAAAATACGTTGTCATATCGTGCCATACAAACTAAGAATCCAAAATAAATCGTGTCATATCGTGCCATACAAACTGTTGAATCCAAAATTCAGAAATTTAAATTTTGATAGTGACAGGATAAAATACTACTGTAGTGATAAATTTGAAATGATAATTAAGAGCCGTTCTCTGTAAGAATTTTAACTTTTGGAACACGAATTTTTTCGATATCTCCCAAAGCTTTTTTAACCTAAATGGGTTTATACATCAACTAAAAACATTCACTCATGTAAATTTTTAGACCCATACCTGCTCCCTATAGTACAGGGTGACCAAAAATAGAACGTCGGTCGGGCCTTTTTTTGAAAATCAGTTTTCGATTTATAACTTTTTTTTCATTGATCTCACCACGTTTTGATATATTAGCGAACTGTTCGAAATGAAAATGCGCGTCGATTTAGCTTCTTAATTTTTTTTACAAAAAATCAGAAAATTAATTTTTTTGACTTTTTAACTTTAAAAAAATCTTGAAATTTTGGTTTTTAGCAAATTTTTCAAAATATTGGAGTTTGCGCAGGGTAGACTCACCTGGGATTGATAGCCGCTTATTTTCTCTATATAACTTGGTATTCGATAAACTTTTCGGCCAGGGGGCCAATTTCGAAAAATCGGCTTGAAAAATGTTCTCAGATATGAAATTTTCAGTTATGTTGATTTTAGCAACTTTTCCATGGCTTCAGTAACTTTCTGATGTTCTAGCGAATTGATCAGAATGAGAAGGCGCATCGAATGAGCTATTTGACTTTTTTCGAAAAAATGCAAAAAATCAATTTTTTCAATTTATAAAAAAAATTTAATCTCAAAATTCTGTTTTTTGCAAATTTATCAAAATATTGGAACTTGCGCAGGGTAGACTCACCTGGGATTGATAGCTGCTTATTTTCTCTATATAACTTGGTATTCGATAAACTTTTTGGCCAGGGGGCCAATTTAAAAAAATCGGCTTGAAAAATGTTCTCAGATATGAAATTTTCAGTTATGTTGAATTTAGCAACTTTTCCATGGCTTCAGTAACTTTCTGGCGTTCCAGCGAATTGATCAGAATGAGAAGGAGCATCGAATGAGCTATTTGACTCTTTTGAAAAAAAAAAATAAAAACCCAGTTTGTGTAATTATAAAAAATTTTAATCTTAAATTTTTGTTTTTTTGCAAAGTTTGCAAAATTTTGAAACTTGCGCAGGGTAGACTCATCTGGGGGATAATAGCCGCTTATTTTCACTACAGAAGTTCGCAATCGACCAACTTTTTGGCCACGGGGCCAGATTAAAAAATCGGCTTGAAAAGGTTCCCAGATATAAAAAATATAAAATTTTCAGTTATGTTGATTTTAGACATTTTTTCATAGCTTCATTAACTTTCTTGTGTTATAGCAAATTGATCATAATAAAAAGGCGCATCGATTTAGCTATTTGATTTTTTTGGAACAATAACAAAAACCAATTTTTTAAAATAGATTTTTTATAAATTTAAAAAAAATTGTTTGCAAATCTTTTCAAATATTGGAATTTGCGCAGGGTACACTCACCTGGTGATGATAGCCGCTTATTTTCTTTACATAAGTTGGTATTCGACCATCTTTTTGGCCAGGGGACCACTTTCGAAAAAGCTTAACTTCGATATAGCATAGCATCATACCTGTCATACCTCCGTAATTCGGAGCATTTTCACCGAAAAAGTAATACAAAAACCGAGTTTTAGTTCAATTTTCTGATAAACAACAGAAACAGGGTTTCTTTGAATTAAAGTATGTATTCCATCGAATACGTGGGTTTATCAATTTTTTATCCACGAATTTTCTCCAATTTTGTGAAAAAGTTCAGTTCTGTTTCAGTTTCCATATAAAATGATCTACCTGATCAAGTTGACAACTTTTCTCAGTAAAAATTCCAGAGTTCTAAAAATTCCAAAATTTTACTTTTTATCGAAAAAAGTCAAATAGTTTATTCGATGCGCTTTCTCATTCTAATCAATTGGCTAGTAAACCAGAAAGGTACTGAAGCAATGGAAAAAAGGCTAAAATCAACATAAAGCGGGAGTTATACTTCGGCGCACGACGCACGCGCACGCACTGGGTGCGCCATGTGCGCCAAAGTGGTAATACATTCTTCCGGCGCACGCGCACCCAGCGCACCAGCCTGCCTGTGGGCCTGCACGCGCACGCTGAACCGTTTTGTTCTCGTGCGCTGAAAATCAAAATGATTTGATACTTCCATGCGTGCGCTGTCTCGATAAAATTTAAGAAACTAATTATTTTATGGAATTTGAAAAAATTTGTTTGAAAAAATACTAAAACAACTGGGATAACATGTTTTCATGAAGAAAGAGCTCATTTTAGCAGGTTTGCACCTGAATTTCACAGATTGATGAAAGGTCTTTTTGGTCCTCTTTCAACGTTGAAAACAATTTTCTGGGGTAACCAGCAGTTGCCAACAATCTAGTTCGACTCAAATTTCTTATTTCATTGTGTTTCCATGAGTGTTTCAGTGCGTGCGCCAGATCACTTTTTCAAGAAGTATAACTCTCCGAGCGCACGCGCACCTTCTATAGAAACGGTGCGCTGCGCACGTGCGCCAAAATCGGAGCAGAGCACGCGTCTCCGTGCGCTGAAGTATAACTCCCGCTTAACTGAAAATTTTTTATCTGGGTACCTTTTTCAAGCCGATTTTTCAAAATTGGCCCCTGGCCAAAAAATGGGCGATTACCAATTTCTGAAGAGAAAATAAACGGCTATTATCCCCAAATGAGTGCGCAAGTTCCAATATTTTGAAAACTTTGCAAAAAAAACAAATTTTGAGATTAAAATTTTTTTATAAAATCAAAAAATTGAATTTTAGAATTTTTTTTTGAAAAAAAAGTCAAATAGCTCATTCGATGCGCCTTCTCATTCTGATCAATTCGCTAGAACACCAGAAAGTTAATGAAGCCATGGAAAAGTTGCTAAAATCAACATAACTGAAAATTTCATATCTGAGAAAATTTTTCAAGCCTATTTTTCGAAATTGGCCCCCTGGCCAAAAAGTTTATCGAATACCAAGTTATATAGAGAAAATAAGCGGCTATCAATCCCAGGTGAGTCTACCCTGCGCAAATTCCAATATTTTGAAAAATTTGCAAAAAACCAAAATTTTAAAATTTTTGAAAAGTTAAAAAGTCAAAAAAATCAAATTTCTGATTCTTTGTAAAAAAAATTAAGAAGCTAAACCGACGCGCCTTTTCATTTTGAACAGTTCGCTAATATATCAAAACGTGGTGAGATCAACGAAAAAAAAGTTATAAACCGAAAACTGATTTTCAAAAAAAGGCCCGACCGACGTTCTATTTTTGGTCACCCTGTACTATAGGGAGCAGGTATGGGTCTAAAAATTTACATGAGTGAATGTTTTTAGTTGATGTATAAACCCATTGAGGTTAAAAAAGCTTTTGGAGATTACGAAAAAATTCGTGTTCCAAAAGTGTCAATTTTTGCAAATCCTTACAAAGAACGGCTCTTAAAAAAAGATTCATTTTGAGTGAGTGAGTGAGAGAATGGGTGACTGAGTGAGTGAGTGAGTGAGTGAGTGAGTGAGTCAATGAATGAGTCAGTCAGTGAGTGAATCAGTCAGTGAGTGAGTCAGTGAGTGAGTAACTGAGTGAGTGAGTGAGTGAATGACCAATTGAGTGAGTGAGTGAGTGAATGCGGAAGCGAGTGATTGAGTTAGTGAGTAAGTGAGTGAATGAATGAGTTAGGATTGGGGATCGGGTGAGTGAGTGAGTGAGAAAGTGAGTGAGTGAGTGAGTGAGTGAGTGAGTGAGTGAGTGAGTGAGTGAGTGAGAGAATGCGGAAGCGAGTGAGTGAGTGAATGAGCAAGTGAGCAAACGAATGAGTGAGGATTCGGTGAGTGAGTGAGTGCGTGAGTTAGTTAGTGAGTGAATGAGTGAGAGAGTGAGTGAGTGAATGACTGAGTGAGTGAGTGAGTGATTAAGTGAGTGAGAGAGTGATTAAATGGGTGAATGTTTGAGTGAGTGAGTGGCTGAATGAGGGACTGGGGACTGAATAATAAAGTTAGTGAGTTAGTAAGTGAGTGAATGGGTGATTGAGTGTATGATTCAGATTGTCAGTGAGTCACTGAATGGGTGAGTGAATAAGTGAGGGAGCAAGTGAGCGAGTGAATGAGTGAACGAATGAAAAAGTTATTGAGTGAATGAGGGAGTGAGTGAGTATGCGAGTAATTTTGTTGGTGAGTAAGACTGTGAGTGAGTGAGTGAGTGAATAAGTGAGACTATGTGAGTGAGTGATTGAGTGAGAGAGAGTGAGTGAGTGAGGTATCGAGTAAGTGAGTGAGTGAGTGAGTGAGTGAGTGAGTGAGTGAGTGAGTGAGTGAGTGAGTGAGTGAGTGAGTGAGTGAGTGAGTGAGTGAGTGAGTGAGTGAATGAGTGAGTGAATGAGTGAGTGAGTGAGTCAGTGAGTGAGTGAGTGAAATAGTGAGCTAGTGAATGAGTGAACGAGTGAGTGATGCAACGAATGATTAAATTATTGATTGACTAAGTGAGTGATTGAAACAGTGAGTGAATGAGTGAGTGAGTGAGTGAGTGAGTGAGTGAGTGAGTGAGTGAGTGAGTGAGTGAGTGAGTGAGTGAGTGAGTGAGTGAGTGAGTGAGTGAGTGAGTGAGTGAGTGAGTGAGTGAGCTTTGTGTGTTCACTGTAGCACAGAGTGATGAACAATGTTGGTAACACCTATCAGATAACTTTCAACTGTACCAGAAATTGTGTAAACTAATTGCTTTGTAAATAAACTTGTTTTTGACGATAGTGTTTTTCCAAAGTACAACTTTTTTAATTTGTCTTGTCATTTGTCCCGAATTGTAAACACCTTCCTACACACCGATATCGTTAAGGGTGCCTTCATAGTCTGTCTGCAGAAAAGTTGCAGAAAATTTCGACAACTTTTTTGACGTTCGTTTCGAAATTTTCTTCCCTCTTTGAAGTTCCGAAACATTTCGAAACGTCAAAAAAGTTGTCGAACAATTCTGCAACTTTTCTGCAGACAGACTATGAAGGCACCCTAACACAACGCACCAATGAATTACTGGGAGATTAATCAACCGTCTATCGCCTCTTCTATTCATCATGATGAATAGAAAGAATAAAATGATGAAAAAGAATATGTTTAGAAAAAAGCGACAAATTCATCACATGAGAATTTTCGCATAAGGGTTACAAAACATGGACAAACCGAATAGAAGAAATGTGATGAATTTAAGGTTCTTGGATACTAGTTTATTTCTTACCGTAGTTACAACATAAAATACCGTAACAAGAAATGCAGGTTACGGTAATTTGCAGATTCAATTTAAAGTTAATTTTGGAATTGAATAATGAGTAATTGTCAGATATCAAGAGACAATCGGGGGTTTCGAAGGTGCTGATTTCGAATTTCATATAAATTTTTGAATCAAACATTTCGTTGGTGCTTTAACTGACCCCTTAACGAAAAGTGTCTAAATAATTGATCCAAGGTAATGTAACATGCTAGAAGTAAATATAATTGCATTTTATGAATAAAATGAACTTAATTGGCTCATTATGTAACTCCGTCTCGAGCTGATATTTGTCAGTAGAAGAATATAGGGATTGTGGAGTTGAATAAATTGAGCTATTTACTTTTAATTTGATCCGTGAATGACAGTCATTTATTAATTATAATCATTCCATATACGAAGACTCGGCAATACAAGAGTGTCTGGGATGATGACAATGAATACCTCAGCAAGTTTTGAGATGAAACAAAACGATTGACTCTGACATGACTTCACGGACCAAATCATAGGATAAATAGTTTGTCAATAAATAGCAGACTCAGAATTCGTGCAACCCAACGACAGCTAATAACCATTTGATTGTTTGTACGGCTTAGGCTTAGTTCCGAACATAGACTGTACGTTAGTGAAGGAGATAGCCTAGTTTAGCCTCTCCGTGAATCCAAAATGAAAAAGTCGAATTTGGGATTTTGACAAAAAGTGGGTGCAGTTTCCAAATATGCGACCCGAATGCACTGTTGATTTGTGAATCTCAAAAAAAATTCACAACAGAAAATTGAGACAAATACCGTTTATCTGAATAATTTACCGTAATCTTTTTTTATACCTAGACTAATTTTTCGAATTTGATTACGGTGGAGAACTTATGCAATAAAGTGTTATCCGCATGTCGAAATTGGAAACTAACGACCCTGAACAACTGTGAAAACTCCGGGACTATTCATTTGTAAACCAAATTTTTTTGGGACATTTTAATCCGATTGTAGTGATCAAATTTGAGATCGGAAACTTTCGGAATAAACAGTAAGTTCAGTTAATTTTGAGAGCAGGAATTGATCAACTATTTACTCGGAAATTCAGAGAGTCAATCATTCAGTATGTCAGTCACTCTAAAAGTCGGCCAATCAGCCAGCAAGTTAGTGAGTCAGTCAGTTGATCAATCAGTCTTTCAGTCAAATCAGTCATGTCAATCGTTTATCAGTCAGTCAATCGCCCCGTTCACGTATGTATGCGAGATCTTTATCACTAAGTTGCGGCTTAAAGTTGATGTAGTGTAAAAGTATAGGGCATGCATAAGCCGGCGTCCTCAAATTAAAACCCAGAACTACCAAAATCCGGTAAACGCCAATTTTATAATTAGAAGCGTCGGCTTTAAAGTTGAGCGGCGGCTTAGCTAGAGTTCATTTTGTCAAAAAAGTTAGATTGCAAATCGCACCAAAGACCCGTTCTCTAAATGTTAGTTAGCTCCATTCTGAAGGCGCATCTACACTTCGAAAAAGGGGTTTTATTGAATTTCAGTATTTAAGGGTTTAAGTTAAAGCCTCAGCTCTGTTTTATAAATTGGTTTAAATGACAGTCAGCTACAGACATTAAGCTATTCAATCAGACAATTAGTCCGTTAATCAATCGGTGAATCAATCATATGTCAGCCTGTCAAACATCCAGACAATCAGACAGTCACAAAGTCGGTTATTCACTCCTAATATCAGACAGTAATTCAGTCAACGTAATAGTCATAAACTCAAACAATCCGCGTTATCTGAGTAAAAGGGCAATTCATCAGGAAATCAACCAACTGAGGCCAAACAGTCACAGAATACATTCCCATTGTAACAGAGTACCGTTTGAAATGAGCTGGCAGTTGCATACATTTTTCTGGTTGTTAATCTAGTGATAATTTTCTACTGTTTATCAGCAAGAGTCCCTGAACCGAACTATTTTTCACTGATTTGTCTGTAAACTTTTTCTGTGTAAGAAATTGCAAAATTTTTGATTTTTAGCAGAATCTGTAGTATTTTTCCCCTGGGCGTAGTGAGTGGAGTGGTCACCAGTGATCGAGTTCGAACGAACCGAACCGAAACGGACAAATTGGTCTCGGACCGAAAATCTTTCGAACAAAAATTTTCAAATGTTCGTCCGGTCGACGTTCGATCGAAAATTCAAATTTTCGTTTCGGTCCGGAACGAAACTTTTTTTATTTTCGATTCAGTTTCGAAAATGATTTCTCCATAGACACATGAGACGTATAGCTCACGTTTCAAACACACTCCCAATATATATATAAAACAAAAGTCGGTGAGTTAGTGAGTGAGTGCGCTGAGTGAGTGCGGTAGTGAGTGGGGTGAGTGCGGTGAGTGCGGTAGTGAGTAGGGTGAGTGCGGTGAGTAAGTGCGGTAGTGAGTGCGGTGAGTGCGGTGAGTGCGGTAGTGAGTGCGGTGAGTAGGGTGAGTGCGGTGAGCAAGTGCGGCAGGGAGTGCGGTAGTGAGTGCGGTGAGTAGGGTGAGTGCGGCAGGGAGTGCGGTAGTGAGTGCGGCGAGTGCGGTGAGTGCGGTAGTGAGTGCGGTGAGTGCGGTGAGTGAGTGTGGTGAGTGACGTGCGGTGAGTGCTGTAGTGAGTGAGTGAGTATGATGAATGTATAATCCAAATCAAAAATCATTCGAAAAAATAAAATTTCGAAAAGTTTTCGTTTCGAACCGGTTCGAACCGAACATTTGAATTTTCGTCCGGTTCAAGTCCGAACGAACAACTTGTTTTCGAACGGCTGTTCGTTCGAAGAATTTCGAAAATTTCGGTTCGAACTCGATCACTGGTGGTCACCGAATTACTGTTCCAGCGCAAATCTGTCGATGCAGTATTAGTTTCTTAGATTATACCGACCTAAACGGAACGTATTTAAAAAAAATTGATATCAAATTGAAGAGTACGTTTTTCCTCTTCATTTAAAAATGGAATGTTCGGAATTGGTTCAGTGTAGCTCGAAATAATGGAAAAACTACCGAAGTCAACGAATATCGTGTCGATTAGGTCTAAAATTCTCGTTTATTGATTATTTTGAGTTCTAACGAGCCAATTTAAAAAATTTTAAGCTCAAATGAAAGAGAAAAGCTCATTCTTCAACTTTCACGCTGACCTCACCTAAATCCGTTAACTATAGCTCGAGAAAATTGAAGAATTGCATTGGAGACGTATTGTGCATCGACAAAATTTGCTGGAACAGTAATTCGGAGTTCACTCTTGTAACTATAAACGGTGCCCTGAATCACTTGATTCAGGGCACCGTTCGGGATTTGTTTACAGCGAAAAAAGTTTAGAGAAAAGTTTTACGACAAATTATTTTCATGCCTGTGGTTGAGTTCGAAACGAAATTTTCGAAATTAATCGAACGAAATGATTTTTGCAAAAAAGTTTTACAATTCAACTTTTCGGTTTTGAGCCGACTCGAAACCTTTTTTTTATTTAGATTGATTTTCGACTCACTCACACACTCACTCACTCACTCACTCACTCACGCACTCACTCACTCACTCACTCACTATCTCCCTACTCACTCACTTACTCACTCACTCACCCCATCACTCACTCACTCACTCACTCACTCACTCACTCACTCACTCACTCACTCACTCACTCACTCACTCACTCACTCACTCACTCACTCACTCACTCACTCACTCACTCACTCACTCACTCACTCACTCACTCACTCACTCACTCACTCACTCACTCACTCACTCACTCACTCACTCACTAACCCACTCAATCACGCACTCACTCACGTGCTCACTCAATCTCTCATTCAATGACTGGCGGTCTGATTCATTCACTCAATCCTTTATTCAATCATTCATTGACTAACTCAATCGCTCATTCACTCACTCACTCACTAACTCAGTCAGTCAGTAACTCACTCACTCAGTCACTCACTCACTCACTCACTCACTCAATAACTCACTCACCCATTAAACAGCTTACTCAGTCACTTACTTAATCACATAATCTCTCGTGTATTCATTCACTCACTAATTCACTCACTCACTTATCCACTGACTCACTGACTCACTCTCTCAATCATTCACTCACTCACTCACTCACTCACTCACTCACTCACTCACTCACTCACTCACTCACTCACTCACTCACTTAACTCACGTTTATTTTGGCATACGCTTCAGGATCCTGGAAAGACATGACTTCGTGATCCACTAACTGACTGACCATTGACTCACTTACTCACTCTCTCATTACCTCACACTCACTCATCATTGGCTCATTCGCTCACTCACTCATTTGCTCACTCACTCAATCACTCACTCACTCACTCATTCACTCACTCACTTACCATTCACTCACTCACTCGTTCGTTCAGTCACTCATTCATTCACTCTTACGCTCACTCACTCACTCGTCCATTCATTCATCCACCCACACTCACTCACCATTAACTCATTCGCTCACTCACTCATTCGCTCCCTCACTCACTCACTCATTCATTCACTCACTTACCATTTACTAACTCACTCATTCGCTCACTCACTCACTCACACATTCGCTCACTCACTTACCATTCACTCACTCACTCACTAATTCGTTCACTCACTCATTCATTCACTCACTCACTCACTCACTCTCACACACACTCACTTACTCAGTTGCTGATTTTACGGTATCTTAATACTTTCTCACGGTATTGTATAACCTTCATTATCTAAGTGCGAGCGCACTTTATATTCACCATCAGCGAAAAAGCAGTACTTACGCAAATTTACATTTGTTAAACTTTCGGCTGTGAATATTTTTCTTTATAAAACTGTTCCAACACACAAAACCATAAAATGTCATCTCAGCTTTTCATATCTATAATAAACTGCATTGTATTTTTCCGGATCCAAAATAGATAGTTAGAAGCGGGGGCACCCAGTAATTCATTGGGAACTATATAGTTATATTACAATAAATACGCTGTCCCTGATCCTTTTGCAAAGGTCCGTCACAAATTTGTATGAGCTCTCCACAAAACACGAGCTGATAAAAAATATTCTCCGTGAAAATCACGATTCTTATTGCATAAGAATAAAAAGATATTAGTTAGCCTCTGGCACTCACTCATACTATTAATCGAATCGATCATTGATCCTCGCCCCTTTCTGCTTTCAATACATGAGTTCTGATCACCATAAGTTGGTTTAAAAAACATAATAAAAAATGGGATAATGATCTGGTTTTTAAATTTCAGCTAAAACCTACTCCGACTCGACTTATCATGCTACTTTCCCGAGTGTGCCAGTCCTGCACACGTCAGCTGATTTCCACCACCAACTCACCATCCTCTCGCATTTCCTCATTCCATCCGCACTTTCTGAATTCGCATTTAATAAATCGCCCTTCCACGAGTTCAGCGTTTCGGTATTTCGGCAGTGCGGCGGCGAAAAAAGGTGCAGACCCGACGAAACGAAAAGATACATTCAAGGTTATTTCTAATTGAAGTTGAATAATTTTCTATTTTTATTTTTGTTTTGTTTTCACTTCAAAACAATGTACAATGAATTGAAGGAACATAAATTATGGTTTGTGAATATTGATTGATTTTGTAGTATACTTTCATGGGTTTACTTACGTTTGTAAGTTAGGCAGATCCATGTATTGTTCGTTGTCGTATTTACGTTAGTTTTAATCATCACGTTTTATATTTGTTTAAGGATCTTCGGCGACTGTTCAGTTATGCGTATCCGATTCGATGGCGATTGGCGGGTTGGTGTTGGAATTTTTTGATCAAAACTGTTATTATATATTCAGCTTTTTATTTTTGAATGATGGAGATTGAGGTGAGTACGTGACGGAATGATCGACTGACTCACTCACTGATTGACTGTGTGGTTACTTTAACTGACTTCTGATTGAATTAACTGACTGGCTTACTAACTAAATGACTGACTCCCTGATTGATTGACTGAATCTATGATTGATTGACTGAATCTCTGATTGATTGACTGACTTGCTGATTGACTGCCTGGCTTTTGGATCGACTTACTGATTGACTAACAGGTTGCCTAACTGACTGACAATTTACGGACTTACTTAGTACTGAGTCACTGATTGACTAACCTAATATTATTGGTTGTTTAATTGATTGATTGGTTGCTTGATTCACTGATTGTATGACTTACATATTTGATGTCTGTATTACAGATTGGCTGACTAACTGATTGACTCTCCTAATTAAGAGTCGATGATCGATGTTCTGAATGACTGACTGATTCACTGACTTACTGACTCTTATTTATTTGTTTTCAGCCGGTGTGTGTCTGCTTTGCATCTCTTCGAGTGTGTCGATTTCCGTACCGTATTTCCTGGGTCGAGTAATGGACATTGCTGCAACGGATGCCGGTCAGTTCGGTGTTAACAAGAGAATTTCGGTAGCCAAAATTCAATTTTAGCATATTTACACTGGACTGGTTAAATAAAGATTCACTTGATAACAGGATAGCTGATCTGGGGTATTGTGCATTGTATTGTAATTTGTATAGTAATGTACTAACGCATGCAAGCGATAAGGGTAGGTGCTTCAGAGTAAAAAGAACAGTAAAAATGAAAGTAAAAGGGTTATTAAACGGTCATTTCATCGAAGAAAAGTTCCCAGGAACAAAATTGTAGCTTTCACTCAAATGTTTTACAGATTGATGACCCTTGTACTTTTCATTTTACTTTCCTTTTTCACTTTCCTTTTGACTCTGGAAGCACCCTAAGAGAAATAATGATGACGGTGGACGAAAAAGCATACCATTAAACAAGATGACGAAACTAAGTACTTTTATGTTTAACAAAATTTTATGTACAGTATAAATTCAATAGTATATTTAAAAAAAACTTGTAATCAGGTGAAATTTATTCAACTGAAAAAATTTCAGGGCCATCAAAGGTCGATGCAAGTACAAGTAATTCTCCGCTTTCACATTCGTCATCAACATCAGGGTTTGGTGGGTTCTTCAATTTTAGTGGTTTGTCAAAGCCAACCGTATCTTCCGGTGATTCGGAGCTTTTGACGGATGATTCAACCATCAAAGATAACGAGGAAAAAAAGTTGGTAATGAGGTATTGTTGTCAACTTGAAGTGTTTTTCGTTGGGTGGGCCCTTCAGTTATAACATCGGTTCACTGATATCAATTCATAACTCACTCACTCACTCACTTCATTTCATGACCAACTCGTTCCCTTTCCCTCATCACCTCTTCATTCACTCGCTCAGTCACTCATTCACTCACTCTCACTCATTCACTCACTCGTTCACTCACTCACTCACTTACTCATGAACTCATTCCTTCACTCACTTACTCATTCACTCACTCACTTACTCATTCACTCGCTCACTCACTCACTCGTTCACTCACTCACTCACTTACTCATTCACTCACTCACTCAGACTCACTTACTCATTCACTCATTCTCTCAATCACTCACTCACTCCTTCACTTACAGAGCGAATAACTCGGCGATCGGTGAGCAAATCACCACTGGTTTGGGCAAGTACTGTCTTCTATTGACTGGAGTCTTCATATTGGGTGCCACAGCCAACTTTGGACGGGCCTATTTGATGCTGACCGCCAGTTAGTTTACGTAATAAGGGTGCGCTTATAGTTTTTCCCAAAAAATTTCTGGCGTTTCCCCGAAACAAGTTGTTATAAGCAGCAACCAGTGTGACTGATATATCAAACCGTGTAAAATTGTGAATCCAGAATCCGCACCCGGTAAAAGTTGAATGAATTTCAAGAGACGTTCCAGGGAAGCCTGTCTAGTCGAGTGCGTAGGGCGCCAGTCCAGGAAACTGACGGTTCCAAGTTCGAAACCAGAATTAAAGCCATTCGTTCATAATAATAATTTTGTAGGTCAGATCATCACGAATCGTCTCCGACAGGCCACCTACAACTCGATCATTCGTCAAGAGATTGCCTTCTTTGATCGCAATAAAACGGGTGAACTCGTGAATCGACTGTCGAACGATGCGACGATTGTCGGCCATTCGATCAGTATGAATCTGAGCAACGGACTGCGTTCGTTGTTTGGTGCAACCGGCAGTGCTTGTATGATGGTTAGTTCAGTCTATCTAGGGTTTCTTATTATAATTTATTTTTATGGACCCGATGTTCCCACATAGCGCTTGTTGTTCAAATACCATACGATATGAACAGATTCTTTACGTACACCCTAAAATATAATTGTATTTTATTTGCTCGTAAGAAAACGTGTGTGTTTTCAACGTTCGACGATTTTTTAGACACGTAAAAACCATGAAAACTGTAATAATTTGTAGCTTTTATTTTTTCGGTAAGCATGATTCATTTCCATGATATATTGTAGGTGTACGTTTCACCACAACTGTCACTGGTCGGTGTCGTTGTGCTGCCTCTGGTCGCGGGCATGGGCATTTTGTACGGTAATCGCTTACAGAAGTTGACTGCTCAAATGAACGACGCACTGGCTGGCGCTACTCAGGTAATCACCGATCATTATTTATCATTAATTTTGCTTATGCGATACCTCTGGAATATTTACTCATGCTTTTACACGTTTTGGGTCTGGACACTCCAATCAAAATGGAATCAAATAGAATAGAGGGACTGGGGTTGTTTCAAAGAGAGAGAATCGCCAGTTTTGTATGCCATTTTACCTACACCCTGAGGAACAAAATTCATGTTCTGAACTTGCCAAAGATGGGGGATTTTCACTTACTCTCTGATGATTTTCAATTTGTTTGCAGGTGGCGGAAGAGCGTATATCCGGTGTTCGAACGGTCAGGGCCTTCGCCGCCGAACTGAAGGAACAACAACGGTTAGATCCAGTGAATCTGCACTGGCGCATCCTTCAAAGAAGGGATTTAGTCAAAGAGGGTGGAATCGGAAGTCTCTAAATTAAATTGCTCATTTTGTAACTATTCCGATCAACCTGTTATTCAATTATCGTTTATTTTCTCTGTTTGTACATTTAATGCTATGATCGAGACAGTTTAATAAGTAAATGATAATAATAAATTCAGTAATATTTAGCTACGGCGAACGCATCCAACAGGTGCTGTCTGTGGCCAGCAAAGATGCGTTGGCCAGAGCCGGATTCTTCGGATTGGTTAGTTTCTTTTGTCCATGTTTTGCCTTGCTTATATGAAAAAATAACTGCTTGTGTTTTCATATAGTCACGTTAAATCATGTCTCGACTAGAAATGGGTTTTCATTATCGGATTGTTCAAGTTTTTTTCCATGGCGATTTCCGTGCCGTGCTCACATAAAAAATTACGGCCTGTGTTTTTGGATGTCATGTCACTCTATGTCTCATATAAATTAACCGTTTTATTCCAGATGGGTTTCAACGGCAACATAATGATGCTGTCCATACTGTATGCCGGTGGTCACATGATCACCATGGGGACACTCTCGCCAGGTTGGTCAACTTCGAGAATTATCGTAAACAAAAGTAAACAATTCATTAATGAGTATAACAGGTTTATGACGAAAAAATCATAAGTTTTAAGTTAAGTGCATCAGTTTAAAGTGATAAGCCTTACTTTTAAGCAGTAATCGAGAATATATTCCAGGTAAACACACAGAGTAATTGTAAATGAGTCCAACTTGATCATGATTCGCCCGTTGCCTCCGAGGCGTTCGAGTAATTTTTCTTCATTATTTTACAGGCAGTCTGACTTCGTTTCTTGTGTATGCCATTTACATAGTCGTGTCCACGGAGGGGTTGAGCGGATTCTATACCGAGTTACTTCGAGGTCTGGCCAGCGGTCGACTGCTATTCCAGCTGGCTGAGAGACAACCTCTGGTCCCTGTAACTGGTTGGCAAATTACATTTTTTAGTTAAGGTTAGGGAACACGCAGGGGTTTAATAGTTTTTTTGTGACCTTAACGAGACATCTTCAAGGGGACATATAACATGCAATACATCCGTCTTTAAGCATTCAAAAAGTGTCCTGAAACAGGTCCCAAAACTGAAAAACAGTCTTTATAAAACGCTCTTTCGCACTATTTCACTCAATTTTTGACTATAATGAAGATTGAAGAACTTTCCCGGTAAATGATCTTTTTGAATTTATCACCCCTGGGGATCTGTATCAAGTCGACTATTGATCTAAATACCATAGTCAACTCTAGTTTGTTCAGCTAATACCTCGGGAAATTGATTTATTTCCAATTTTCAGGCGGTCGTCAGCTCGGTCAACTCCGAGGTCACATCTCGTTCACCGACGTTCGATTCTCATACGCCCAAGCCAGACTTCTATCTGAAAAACTCGATGCTTCGCTGTCAATTGCACCATCCACTTTGAAGAATCCGCCCACCACGACCAAAGGTGGGAAAACTTTTAGCTAGGGTTATTTCGAAGCAGTAGCGGACGAGAAGGGTTGGGAAATGTGAACGAGCTTGAAAAGCACAATTTGTTCATTAAGGTGTAGATAAAATGGCCTGAAAACTGCCAATTGGAGGTGCAGCTCGTCAGCCAGTGTTTCTAAGTATCTGGAATGAAAAGTAAAATGAGTTGGATTTTTTTTATAATGTTCTTCTACTCATATGCTTGGAAATCTTTCATCACAATACATGCTTTCACAAGAATATTATTTGTCACTTAAAAAAATTTGTCGTGCACTATGCAAATATAAACTAAAATTTATCCCCTCACGTGGAGTCTTCCCGTTTCCACAAAAAAGACAAAGCCGCTAAGCCGCTAATTTACTAAATGTTTGATGAAAATAATGGTAGGTATTTATAGGTAACGATAAAGTCACTGAGAAAAGTTCTACAATTGCGGGAAAATCTGCCGCACAATCGAACTCAGAAGCCGAGGAAGAAGGCTGGATTCTGGATGGATTAACGTTGAGCATGCCACCTGGAACAACTACAGCCCTGGTTAGTTAATCAGAGTGCGTGATGATTGTCAAAAAAAACTTTGATAAATGATTATATCAACGTTTTTTTTTTTTAATTTCACTTTTTGAGTTTCCTGAATTTTTTTGTAATAAAATGAAACCCGGAATCCAAAATTACCACCAAAGCGCCATTTGGTGCCCTGCCCCTACTTTTGCGTTTGTAAGTAGACGGTGTTGACATTTTGCAGTGCTCTCACTGTACCCGGAATTTCCCCAAGAAAATTTAGAAATTTCTCCCTAAGAGAAAGAAAAAAAACAGTTTTTTCTTTTTCTCTTTTTTTAATGTACATAATCTGTCTGACGAGCACATCTTCCTTGTTGTTAAAAAATTAATCTCTACCAAAAAATCTATGTGCATCAAAAAATCAATCTTCATAAAAAAAATCAGTCTCCATCAAAAAATCTCTATGAAAAAAATCGTAAATCTTAAAAAAATTCGTTTAAATGTTGAGGTGGGTGCCAGTGGATCAGGCAAGTCAACGGTGGGCAGTATGCTGCTTCGTCTGTTCGATCCGGCTGCCGGCGACGTTCGCATCGACGGCGAGAACATCACCGATTTGGATCCAACGTGGCTAAGAAGACAGTTCGGTGTCGTTTCACAGGTTGCTAATCAATTGATAAAAATGTTCTTTGACATTTAATGTATTATTTTCATACATCAATCAATCAAAGTTCGAGAATCGTATCGTGGGAAATTTTTGTACCACTAAACTCCATTCTACATGTGTACATACTTGATTTAATTCGTTTCTCATCTTTGGCTGCCATTATATAGAATTCTCAATCAAGGTACGTTCATCCGTTCCATTAATATGGTTCGATAGATATATGCTTTTTGTTGGTTAATAGTCAATATTTTTCCTTAGTAAAGCATTTTCCAACAAAACACGCATATAGGCATTAAGCAATACCGAGAACAGTCAACCCTACTAGTCTTAAGCCTGCGAAAAATCTCGGAATAGTCTGGAAGTTCACCGCCGAATTCCCGAATAATAGCGCGTATTCAAATCCAGTCTGTTAATCTCCTAGTGGTGTTCCTGTTTGCAGGAACCAACCCTGTTCTCGACCTCTGTTCGCGACAACATCACCTACGGATCACCTGATCCATCTTCTATCAAAGACGATCAGATCTTCTGGGCATTACAGCAGGCGCATGCCCTTCAATTCATTGAAGACTTACCCCAAGGTTTAGATACTGTAATCGGAGAACGTGGATCCACCTTATCTGGTTAGTGATGTTGCTGTTGTGGTGATAGTCGATGTTGTTGTTGTTGATGTTGTTGTTGTTGTTTTGTTATTGTTGTTGATGAAGATGGTAGCCTCGTTGGTGGTTGTTCTGGTTTTTTGTTGACTGCTGTTGTTGTTGTTGTTGTTGGCTTGTTGTTTTAATTGTTGTTATTGTTTATCTGCAGGTGGTCAACGCCAGCGACTGGCCATTGCTCGGGCGTTGATACACGATCCGAAGATAATGATTCTGGACGAGGCGACGAGTGCGTTGGATGCGGATAGTGAACATCAGGTGAGTGAGTGCGTGTGTGGAGTGACTGATTGACTCACTGACTCACTGACTGACTTACTCACTCACTGGCAAACTGATGGACTGACTGACTGGATGACTAACCGACTGTCTTAATCACCCAGGTTCGTCTCGCTCTCGAGCATCTCATGAAGAAACACAATCGCACGGTGCTCGTGATTGCTCATCGGTTGGTTGTTGCTTTTATCGTTGAGGCTGTTATTGTTGTTGTTTTTTGTTGTCTGTTGACTTCATGTTTATGTCAGTGTCTTGTCGGGCTTCAATATTAGGAAGTCTCAGTAAAATAGGTTTCAGTATTCGTAAATTTATGTTTTTCCAGATTATCCACCATTCGCAATGCGGATCAGATCGCTGTATTGAAGCATGGAACCGTAGCTGAGATCGGTACGTACAGTCAGTTGCTGCAGCGGCCGGAGGGATTATTTCGTCAATTGATCAATAAACAAGCTGTTGAATGAGACGGAGATAATCCACCACTGGAGTGCATTACTAGCTGACGAGACTGGGAGGTAAAATTGGACTTCCCCACTTTGGCGTTTTCAAAGAGTGAAAGTTGTTCCTCAAGATGTAGGTAAAATGGCATAAAAACTGCCTATTCCCCCTCTTAAAAAAGATTACCTTCCCTTTATAGATCTGGCTCGTCCGTGGCTCCGCCAGTGTTCTTCATCTGTTCTTATTTATCAATAAAAACCCTTTAATGTGCCTGTTCTGTTTTAGTATGAACTCAGTTTTGATGATAATATACCCTGACCAAGCTCACTTTTATGCTAGTCATGGTCATTCGCCTGGATTCGATGAATCCAACTGTATATCATACTCTATTCAAAATTATACTGATAAGATAAAAAAAATAGTGATTTTCTAGTTAAAGTTACTACTCGTGGGCTCTGCAATTTTGTGCTTGCTGTTGCTGTTCACGATTTCTGATGGTTTTTCTTGAAATTGAAATAATTACGTTTTTTGTCTTTTTTAATTTTTTTCAAATTGTTATGTCAGATTTCTATCCCATCCCAATGAAATGTTTCTTTTATGCCTGCCCGGTCAGTGGTTCGTGATTTTTATTCATACTTTCCTCTTCAATTCTGTATAATTCAGTGTACAACTGAAAGAAACAACATTTAACAAGTGACCGGTTATTACCGATATATAATTATTAGAATTTCGGTGCTAACTAGAAATTCGATATGCTTCATTGCTTGTTTTATGTTGTTTTCAGTCTTGTATTGATTCATTTGTGTGTGATGTTTGGTTATCAGTGATTATCATTAATTGTTATAGAATATACGTTTAGGTATAATTGCTGTTTTTGATAATATAATGTTTTTCTTCAAATGAAAAATTATGAGGGTTCTTTTGGGATTCTTTGGATCTTTGCTGATTTTCATCCGGTAGCATCCGCATTGTCATGATGAATATTTAGGAATAAATGATGATATTGTGTTGATTAGATTTATGTTATTTTATTTCATGAGCTAACATAATTTCCTTTCCGTATTTTCTAAATATTTTCAACGATGACGCTCACGCAGTTTTCTTCACTTTTAATTATACTGAATTCTAAAACCGGCTACAATTAAAGTTTTGTGATAAAATATTTCATATTTGTTAGTTTGTTACAAAAATACTCGTCATTTTATATTGTTGCTGGTGCTGGCTAAATTTTCGAGTACTCCTTCCGAATCCCGATACGGAGATTTTCTATGTCGAATATATATATGAAAAAATTGATGAAGATTTGCAGAGAACAGAAACAATGCTGCCGTTATCACAAACGTCTTCACGTTGTATCCACTCGGTGTGTCGACGAATGCTGGCTGCAAATTCGCGAAAGTTGGTCATCAAGTCTTCCACCTTGTCGACCATCGCTTCATTATCATCGAACGTATGCTGTATTGGTCAGCTGAGTGTGTCACGATCGCAGGTTAATATAGCATTCTATATTTTATATAAAATGATTTTTTATTGATCCCTGATTATCAGCATTATTCTTAAATGCGCTCTGCGCTAAAAAATTTAAACAAATTTTATTTTTATTTTTTTGAAATAAAATGTATTGATGAAATGTTTGCCAATTGTGCAAAACTTCAGCGCTGCCACGATCTCGTACTTCGTCGGCTGGCCACATCTTCGAGCTCCTCGAAACCAACATCCAGAACGGACGCCACCTCAAAAACCACTACGATAGCTGAAGACGATGGTAAGCCTTCTCAGGCAACTTCCAAAACATCCACCGCTGCTGCTACGGAAGACGAATCCCCACATCCCGACAGTCATGAAGAAAAGAAGAAACGCGTGGAGAAAATGGCCACCTCATATATACGGGCCGGATATGTGATGATAGCGATGACCATCGGTGGCATGGTCTATCTCGTCGTCAAATATGGTTGGTTGGTTGCCGAGGTGGGGGCAGGTCAGGGTGAGGGGTGAGTGACATGCTCAAGATTTTTTCGAGATTAACTGCATGCAGTCACCTCTGATCTGACCCAGCAAAAGAACTAAATGATTGTGGTGAAGGATACATCTCTTGACTGCGTATCATGGTATAATTTTATTCTTTTAAAAGTGTGTCTTTCACTCAGGTCCGCCAGCCAAAGACGCTGATGGCAACACGATCGACGACGAATTCAGTCAAGGTCGGATGTTTTCTCAACTCAAATCACCTTATAAACATTCATTTTATGGGGACACCTTTTGGGGGCCGAACTTTGAATGTTGAAGAAATTTGCAACTGGTAGAGCGTAGGGGAACAAAACTTACTTATCCGTGTCACTGGGCAAACCTTCAAAGGAAGGGGAATTTCGTCAAAGAGGGGGAATTTGGTTATTATGAGGCCATGTTATTTACGTCTTAGGGTCCAAACTACACTTTTCAACTCACCAAAGAGAGTGTTCCACGTCCTCCCTTTTTGTCCGCTAGCGATCCGTGTAGTGGAAATGTAGTGCAATAATCGGAAGTTTTGTTTACTTGAGATTTGTATGTTCATGTTCCAGTGTTTGCCCCGATTGCGTACCTGAAGCGCGCACGTCAGAAAGCAATGGAATGGCAAGCGGTAAGCGTTTATGATTGATTCACTGAATGAATGAGTGATTGACTACCTGACTGATTCACTGACTGACTGACTGATTGATTGACTGACTGGCTGATTGATGTATTGAGTGACTGTCTGATTGGATTAATTGTTTGTTTGATTGAGTGACTGACTTATTTTCTGATTGACAGGCTGACTGATTGAGTAATTGATTGAGTGACTGACTGATTGGTTGATCGATTGAGTGACTGACTGACTGATTGTTCGATTGATTGACGGACTTAATTTTTGATTGTGAGTTTTTTTTTCGACTGACGGTGTTTTAGATAATTTTCTTGTGTTTGTTCAGTACGCCGTCCAGCCCTCACGCCAGAAGCTGCTTCCCGACCCACTCAAAGAGCCGTTCCATCAGCCCAAGTACACTCTGTGCGTCGAGCTCAATCACGTACTGGTTAATCCCGAATGGACCTATGGTACAGGGTGGCGATTTAAGAAGCGTGCTGCGTTGGACTACTTTTTAAAGAGTGTTGGTTTTTGATTGATAATGTCTATTACAGTTAAGAGCCTTTGAACAAGTTTGAACTGATCTCATTCACTTATAATAGTTTTTTTCACTTAAACTGAACTATTCGTTTGATTAGTCGCCTGTCTAGTCTGGTGTGTGAGGCGCCAGCCTCGGAAACTGGTGATTCGAACTTCGAACACCGACTAAAGACACATTGACGTGTTGCTCTGGGGTTTCTGCCAATGACTGTCAGTTTATTCCACCGCTGCGGCCACTACGAAAAACAAAAGTATGATATGGTTTCACTCATATCATATGTTGACTCCAGTAAGGAAGAAAGAAGTTACGAAAGAATGAATTTCCAGGTCGGCTATCCAAACTTTGAGCTGGTGCTTTATACGTACGAATCGGGTGATATGGCCAACGCCGTGGTCGACTCGGTGGATGACCCGAACATGCCTCGAATCATGTACCGTCTGTACAAGGATACCAATGAGTTCTCTAAAGGCCACTTTCGCAAGGTTGGAGGAGCCTGTTTTCGCGCGAGTTGTCGCCTGTTCTGTTTGGTCTAGTTGATAAGGTGAACTCGCTGGGATCGAAACCGCGCAGGTGATACAGACCCTGACGCGTTGCTCTAACGTTTCTGCCAGTCAATTTTCGGATTTTTTTGCAATAATGGTCGGTCAGTCAGAGTTTTTATCAACTATGTCCGAAATCGTTAGTCTATCGGTTTTGTCGTCTGTCCGGTTGTTCGTAAGTTTTCCCGACGATGTTTTAATGCTCTGGGCCGTGTGGTTGATTTTGTTGAAATTGACTACGCCGAAATTGACGTCGTCGAAAATGATTATATCATTTCATTTTATGTCACTTTATATCACTTTAATTCATTATCGCCTCGCCGTTGTTTGAAATTCTTATACCTTCAAACTTTACCCTTCATGGTTGTTTTCCAGCGTCTGGACCTGCTGAATCGTGACCTGTCCAAGGTGATTCTGGTGGACTGGGACCCGGAGGCCGTGGCCAAACACCCGGAGAACACACTTCTGGTGCCAAAGTGGACGGGACGGGGCGAGGATACATCGTTGTTGGACTTGGCTGAACTATTGAAATGT
>OZ038448.1:10298502-10318756 GCA_964036265.1 Daptonema setosum
ACAAATTGTCATATGTACCTATGTGTCTCTAGCCCATATAAATCTCGCTTAAACATTCAGTCAGTCAGTCAGTCAGTCAGTCAGTCAGTCAGTCAGTCAGTCAGTCAGTCAGTCAGTCAGTCAGTCAGTCAGTCAGTCAGTCAGTCAGTCAGTCAGTCAGTCAGTCAGTCAGTCAGTCAGTCAGTCAGTCAGTCAGTCAGTCAGTCAGTCAGTCAGTCAGTCAGTCAGTCAGTCAGTCAGTCAGTCAGTCAGTCAGTCAGTCAGTCAGTCAGTCAGTCAGTCAAATAATTAGTCAGTCTTGTAGCGTGAACCGTTCCAAAGCTTTCAACCTTTTGTCATCTAATCAAAGTTTTGTGGTTGTCATTCAGAATTCCTTCCTGTCTTCTCTTTTTATCACTGTAATAATGGTACATTCACCAAACGAACACTCAGTAACGTAAGACATTCAGTCAGTAAATCAGTCAGTCAGTAAGTCAGTCAGTCAATCAGTCAGCCAGTCATTCATTCAGTCAGTCAGTGAGTCAGTCAGTCAGTCAGTCAGTCAGTCAGTCAGTCAGTCGGTCAGTCAGTCAGTCAGTCAGTCAGTCAGTCAGTCAGTCAGTCAGTCAGTCAGTTAGTTAGTCAGTCAGTCAGTCAGTCAGTCAGTCAGTCAGTCAGTCAGTCAGTCAGTCAGTCAGTCAGTCAGTCATTCAGTCAGTCAGTCAGCGAATCAGTCAGTCAAGTTGTTAGCTGTACCCATGCAGTCGACCATTTTTCATCCAATCAACGGGTGCCCACTACAAGCTGGCACGCTTATCCGTTCACGTTTCAGATGAATTGTGTGTACAGGGTGTCCCACTTAAAAGTTCCGGTGAGAATGTGCTTTCATTTTTGATAGGATTGATTTATTTAGAAAAATTTTGCGTCAGTTTGTAGACAATTCTTGAATATTTTGTTTGACGTTTAAAATTTTGAAAAAGCTGAATCACAGCAAATTTAAGGGCCAAATTTCAAAACCTCCTTATTTTCCCATTTTTCGCACAGATATTTCACTGATTTCGCTGCTACTGTTGTATTCTAAGACAACACTATTGCAAATAGAAGTTGATGTTTATAAGTAAAAACTAATTTTTGATTGAATAAAATCCCAAGGCTCATAAAATGTATCATAATCCAGGCTTCTCAACATGACCATTCATCTCTGCATCGAGTCGGACTCTGCGTTACTTCGTTCCACGCACACAGGAAAAACAGTTCCTACCTTATAATACGGGTGCATATATTGCTAAATAACGATTCAAAATTACAAAGAAACCAAAAACTGCTCTACTTTAACCTCCATGCTTCAAATCGCCTGGTTGTCGACATTTTTGTTGAGTGGCTCAGGTTTGAACGACGCGCCCCCAAACCTAATGTTTCATTTTGTGCACTAGCCTGACTGTTGTTACCATGCCTGTCATTTGCTTGTGTGGCAGGTAAAAATGCTTATGTTTATTTGTTGATAAGTAATTTAACTTTTTTGGTTTGATTATTGCGTCAATGAAACATGAGATACTGAATATTTTGCGCCTACGACCATGGCGAAATTCTGAAATGAGGAGGTTTTGAAATTTGGCCCTTAAATTTGCTGTGGTTTAGCTTTTTCAAAATGTTAAACGTCAAACAAAATATTCACGAATTGTCTACAAACTGGCGCAAATTTTTCTAAATAAGTCAATTCTATCGAAAATGAGAGAACATTCTGACCGGAACTTTTAAGTGGGACACCCTGTATATCATGTTCGATCATTTGCTGGCATAGCGTTGTAAAACTTTTCCCAGTCATGGATGACATATCACTGTAAAAAAGACTAAAATGTTGACACACATTGAGATTCTTCTTTACTATTCATCGTTTAGTTACATAGTTTTGAAAACCGTTTACCAAACCGGAAAAAATGGCGCGCATTCAAGTTGATTGCCCGAATGGAGTTCACGATTGCATGACCAAAACTACAAAATCTTCTATTTCAACCCAACATGTATTTCAAAAAATTTAAGATCAAACAGAATTGAGAACTAGCAGATAATGAAATTTAGACTTTCAGATTTCAAGTAAAAGGAACACAAAATCGCACGCATTCAATCCACCCCTCAACTTGTAAGCAATGTTGTATGTATAAGATTGCATGGCCCAAGCCACGAAATCAATCCCGTCTAGTCAACTAACATAACTAGGCCATAGCATAAGATATGTATAACCTGTATTTGGAAATAATGAAGATTTAAGATTTAATGCATCTAGCTTTGAACTGTTTTAATAATGACATTAGGATTTGCAGATTCCCAGGTTAACGAAATTGCACGCATTGAATTCATCCCCCTAATTTGTTAGCAATGTTGTACACGATTGCATGACCAGAACCAAGCCAAGCCACATAATCAATCTCGTTGGGTCAAACTCAATAAGTTCCAAGAGATTACAAATCAAATAGATATTTGATCTAGATTTTAACTATTTATCAAATTGATGTATTATGTATATTTTACTCGAACAGTTCAAAGTTTACAAAATCGTGCGTTTAAATGGTTACAAATATTGGTACAGGATTACATGGTCCAAGCTACATACAATCAATCTTGTCGGGTCAACCGTGTGAGGCCACTTAACGGATTAAAGACAGTGATCCAGTGTTTCGATAATTATAACTTTGAAATAATGTTACACGCAGATTCCGTGAGTTTTTTCCAAAATCGTGCGTCATCAGTTTCAATTTTTTCAATCGAAGTTTTGAATGTGGCACAAGATTGCACGAGCACTAAAGTAAATCTTGTCGGGCTTGTCCACGGTTTCTTGTTCGTCAAAACATTGTTTTGGCTCGCCTTAAAAAAGTCCTTATACCTGTGTAAGAGCCTAAATTCATCGCATGCAAGGACTCTGAAAAAAAACACCTTTTGTATCAAGATATGTTGACCAAACTATACAAAAAAACATGCATGTTAAGGGATTAGAGATATTGCGCCCAAAGTAGACTCACCGTGGGATAATTTATCATGTGCCCAGTATTTCAGGGTTTCATGGGTACGCTTTTAGCGGCCTAACATTTCTTCAAGGTGATTTTGCTTTTTTGTGGCTCTCGGAGTCCGAAAGGATGGAAGAACACGGAAAAGGAGATTCTGTAAAACTTTTGGCCAAAAAAAGTCGTTTGCATTCCTGGAAAACTTTCTCGGTCAGCAGTTTTTCAGATGTTTCTTTTGTTTTACGTTTCTTTTACTTTACTTTGGATTCTGAAAGCACGCCCAACGGCGTATGATTTATGTAATCTGGAGGGTTTTCTATTATCAAAAACGACTTGAAAGTCCTTATCATGAATCCGTTACCTTCTGCAGTATTCAATGAATATTCATATGTTGTCCATATTTCATGTAAAAATACGTTTTCCCAAAAAACTTGAATGCGCGCCGAAAGCAGATTTGAATTCAAATTGTTCGTGACGACGCTTCTGACAACTGCTAGAACGATTCGAATACAACCACAATCGGATTCAATAACCTTCAGTTCGAAAACTGATACGAACCCGATGCGCTCTCTACTTTCATATTCGTTGCCCGATGCGCTCTCTACTTTCATACTCGTTGCCCGATGCGCTCTCTACTTTCATACTCGTTGCCCGATGCGCTCTCCACTTTTATACTCGTTGCCCGATGCGCTTCTACTTTCATACTCGTTGCCTATAGGCTCAAATTATACACATCAGCTGATTCGCATAATCCTATCGCTCCAAATGCATGAAATTGTGTCCTGAAAATCATTATCTTTGTTTAGTAGTTTTCATTTCGGCGTAGTTTTGTAGTGCACGGCAAAAACCTCCACGTTTCCGTCATTTCAAAGATTACGTTTGCTTTCTATTAGTGCAACAGGCATTCACAATCAGCTCAGATAAGTAACCTCAATATAACCTGGTCAGGATTTTCTTGTTATTAAAATAATTTTTTGAACTCGTTATCACATTTGCAATGCTTTTGGGCTCCTGATCACTCTTAAAAATTTGAACGCGCGCCGAGTTCAATCGAAAATGTGAACGCACTGCAAAACTAGATTTGAAGTCATAAAGCGCGCAAAAAACCTTTTGATAAAAACCCTGGATAGACTATGAAAGAATTCGATACCGATATGCTATAAAAATTCTACGAAAAATAGTGCGAAATTCAAAATTTTAAACTCAGTTCTGCATCAATTGTGAATGCCCTATATTGTACCGGTGACCATGCCCATCTTACGATGATGTCCGCCGTATGTAATCTAGGCAGCTAATCTTCCTAATTACTCGCACGAAGCAAAGGCTTCCAGATTTATAGTACGGTCGAGATGTCTTGTCAATGCCACGGTCTGTCAACTTTCATTATTTATGAAACTCTGAATTCGTATGGAAAGAAATGATAAACTAAAAAATATGAATTATGAAGATGTTTTCGAAAATCAAAATTCTCTTCGGCACCTTGGTATGTAGTTAGGTTCAAGATATATCATTGCCTATCCACGGTTTCTTGTTATATAGAAAAAAATCGCGCGCGCAATTTGAATTCAAATTGGTGTTTGGCGCGTCTTTTTACGTTCTGTATGGTTGACGTTGGATAGATAACATGTCAGCGGTTTTCTCCAATTTATATTTCGTAACGAGTTCATAGAAATAAGTGAGGGAATGAAACATCGTCCGTCCTTTTACTTTGATATCCAGATAACCCGTCCAATATATATTTGAATTTCCTGTTCGACATTCCCTTCAACTTCATATGTACGTCACATGTTTTTTCTTCAATATATATTTCTTAACATATTTCTTAACTTGAGAAACGTAATTTTCTCAGCTTCTACTTACATCAGTTTCCTAGAATCTCAATAATCTCTCTATTATGCAACATGTCAGATTTGACTCGTGTTCTAATGTACCTCATTAACCGTTCACCCAAAGAATAATTTATACCCTACGATGCGGCGTGGTACATATAAATCGCATGTATTCCACGCTCAGAAGCCATGCAACTATCAAGGCAAGCTTCAATCGGTTAATTAGAGCCAGGCATCAAGCGTCATATCTTACACTCATAATCAGTACTTACATATTGCCATACTACTCTACCCAATTTTTGCCTGTCTAGTCTAGCGCGTAGAGCGCCTGCCTTGAAAACTGGTTGTCCACGTTCGAAACCTGACAGATGCTAATCTGAAACCTGACTTTGAGACGCGTGGTTCTGGGGTTTCTGCTATGGCCCGTCACCCGTCAGGTTGTTAAATCTCGTTGCCCAAGAAAACACCATTCTGATATATATATTATTGTCCCTTGATGGCTTCAGTAATGAAGAAACCCCAGTAAAAAACTGACTTCCATCCCAGTATGTATTGTACGGTCCAAGTTCCAATAGGAAAAATTATGGTCTTCATGAAAATTTCAAATTCGCCAAAAATCTGTTTTGAGTTAATGTTTCACACAGTTTGTTTCAAAAATAACTCACGTTAACGAAAACTCGAATCAATGTACAACTTATAGAGCGGTCCGTAAATCATGTGTACACATGTACATGTACAGTAGTACAAGTGTCAAATGTGTGTATGTATCTCAATATTGTGAGTACGATGTTCGAGTCATCAATGTACTCTAAAGTAAACATGGGATACTACAACTTGCCCGAATATTTCTTGCCTTCGAACCTGATATACAGGACGATAACCCACATAAGTATGTACATACATATTCTAGTAAACACGCTTATAAGGTAATAAAGTGGGGGTCTACGAGCGCGGGATCCGACAATTTATAACTTTATCGAGCCAATTTGGGGGATAGAGGCGGCGTATCTACCGTGCGTGACTAGCGCACTCATAGTGAGTGGGTATGAGTGAGTGAGTGAGTGACTGAGTGAGTGAGTGAGTGAGTGATGAAATGAGTGAGTGAGTGAGTGAGTATGAGTGAGTGATGAAGTGAGTGAGTGATGAAGTGAGTGAGTGAGGGAGTGAGTGAGTGAGTGAGTGAAGTGTCAGTCAGTCAGTCACTTAACCAGCTAAACAGTCAGTCAGTCGGTCAGCATGGGAGTGAACCAGTAATTTATCACGTATGTACATACGTACGTACGGTCTATTTTCTTGTACATGGCTTTTTACTAACTCAATCACTCACTCACTCATTCACTCACTCACTCACTCACTCACTTTCTCACTCACTCACTCACTCACTCACTATCTCATTTACAACATCATAATGATTGTGCCACGCGAAGCGGCTTGTATGCGAAATGAGGGTTCAAACGACCGCTTAATATGCCGTATACATACGGAGTAGTAAGGAGCTGATTTTGAAACTGCGCGTTCACGATGTACATCAGTACATGTAGTGACTGAGTCCCTGAGTCAGTGAGTCAATCAGTACGTCAGGCAGTAGGCATTCAGTCAGTCAGTGAGTCCGTCATCCAGTCAGCTATGTATGTAGTTATTCCATCAGTCCGTATATTATCGGTTAATATTTCAGTCATTCATTTAGTCAGTCAGTCTGTCGGTGGGTCAGTGAGTCAGTTAGTCAGTCAGTCAGTCAGTCATTTCAGTCAGTCAATCAGTCAGCCAGTCACGCACGATGAGTGCAACCCAAAGCCACAAGTGCTTTACGGTCATGAGGCACATGAGTAGGGCAGTTTGTTGAAGCCTTACTACAGCAGTGTTGACAGTGAATGGTGAGGGAGTTAGTGAGTGAGTGAGTGAGTGAGTGAGTGAGTGAGTGAGTGAGTGAGTGAGTGAGTGAGTGAGTGAGTGAGTGAGTGAGGAGTGAGTGAGTGAGTGAGTGAGTGAGTGAGTGAGTGAGTGAGTGAGTGAGTGAGTGAGTGAGTGAGTGAGTGAGTGAGTGAGTGAGTGAGTGAGGAGTGAGTGAGTGAGTGAGTGAGTGAGTGAGTGAGTGAGTGAGTGAGTGAGTGAGTGAGTGAGTGAGTGAGTGAGTGAGTGAGTGAGTGAGTGAGTGAGTGAGTGAGTGAGTGAGTGAGTGAGTGAGTGAGTGAGTGAGTGAGTGAGTGAGTGAGTGAGTGAGTGAGTGAGTGAGTGAGTGAGTGAGTGAGTGAGTGAGTGAGTGAGTGAGTGAGTGAGTGAGTGAGTGAGTGAGTGAGTGAGTGAGTGAGTGAGTAAGTGAGTCAATCGGCATGTCAACTTTCCCCTCAAACGTTTTAACCATGATTGTCTAATCAATATAATGGACATTTATCATGATTTTCTAGTTGTTGATGGAATCAACTTTTTCTGATTTTCACCTCATCTTTCTAATGGACTAAAAACTGTCTACTTATTACATGTAAGTATGTACTTGTTTTTGCATTTATCTATGTATATAGATCTCATTTATCTAGTCACTTCCCGTGTTCTTGCAATTTGTACATCTTTATTAATGTTTCTCTTATCTCAGAAACGTTTTGAAGCCCGATTGATCTGACTCAAAACTGATTTTGGAGCGCATTATAATTTTTTTGTATTCGTTCAAACGGTGCGGCAGTTTTATTGCATACATCCGTTGTAACAGGTTCAGGAAAATATACATATCTCAGTACCAGAGTTATGTACCTGACCGAGCTGTACGACACTTTGTTCTTCAAATATATTTTCCAACATCCTACAGGTTGCGCGGAATGTCGTAAGTGTGTTTTCTCCAACCTCAGCCTCTGTTTATTTACCATCATAACAAGTTTGAAGTCAATCAGTCACTGTCATAGTCCATCAAATCACTCAGAGAGTCAGTCAATCGGACCATAAGCCCATCCGTCAGTCAGGCAGTCATTCAATCCTCAGTCGATCTGCCTGTCTGTCTGTCTGTCTGTCTGTCTGTCTGTCTGTCTGTCTGTCTGTCTGTCTGTCTGTCTGTCTGTCTGTCTGTCTGTCTGTCTGCCTGTCTGTCTGTCTGTCTGTCTGTCTGTCTGTCTGTCTGTCTGTCTGTCTGTCTGTCTGTCTGTGTGTCTGTCTGTGTGTCTGTCTGTGTGTCTGTCTGTCTGTGTGTCTGTCTGTCTGTCTGTCTGTCTGTCTGTCTGTCTGTCTGTCTGTCTGTCTGTCTGTCCGTCTGTCTGTCTGTCTGTCTGTCTGTCTGTCTGTCTGTCTGTCTGTCTGTCTGTCTGTCTGTCTGTCTGTCTGTCTGTCTGTCTGTCTGTCTGTCTGTCTGTGTGTCTGTGTGTCTGTCTGTCTGTCTGTCTGTCTGTCTGTCTGTCTGTCTGTCTGTCTGTCTGTCTGTCTGTCTGTCTGTCTGTCTGTCTGTCTGTCTGTCTGTCTGTCTGTCTGTCTGTCTGTCTGTCTGTCTGTCTGTCTGTCTGTCTGTCTGCCTGTCTGCCTGCCTGTCTGTCTGTCTGTCTGTCTGTATGTCTGTCTGTCTGTCTGCCTGTCTGTCTGTCTGTCTGTCTGTCTGTCTGTCTGTCTGTCTGTCTGTCTGTCTGTCTGTCTGTCTGTCTGTCTGTCTGTCTGTCTGTCTGTCTGTCTGTCTGTCTGTCTGTCTGTCTGTCTGTCTGTCTGTCTGTCTGTCTGTCTGTCTGCCTGTCTGCCTGCCTGTCTGTATGTCTGTCTGTCTGTATGTCTGTCTGTCTGTCTGCCTGTCTGTCTGTCTGTCTGTCTGTCTGTCTGTCTGTCTGTCTGTCTGTCTGTCTGTCAACCAGTCAGTTCTGCTGGCTGAGACTGTTTTATTTATTTATAAAAAGCCGTTGAATCAACATAGATGATATAACACAGCAAATTCAAAATCAAGAACTACTGATTCCAGACTTACATATGTACCTGCTGAACTTATGCTATGAAAACTAGTAGACGTAGGCTTTGTTGTTAGGCCGTTGAATCCAGTACACACTCATTTCCATCCGACCATCCTACCCCATGTTTTGACCCAAAACAATCGAAGTTAACTGCAAGTATCTAAGTTTTCTGCAAATTTTTTTTTGTTTAATCTGCGAAAAGAATTTCCATAAAGGCATAAGATATGAATGTACTTGTTAAAAGTGGATGTATATTTACGTGTGTACCATGTGGAACGCCAAACTGCCCAACATGTCAATGCAGCTTCGCTGATTTTTCCAGTTTCTTAAATGCAGGAGAATACACTAATCTACCACAAATTCATCTCAAGCTAACCACAATTCTCAGAATGTTTTTTTAATCTTTTTTTACGCAACTTGAGTTCATTATTTACCACTAAAGTTTTGGTTTTGTTAAATCAACGCCAACGGTTTTCAGTTCTAGCTAATATAAAAGAACGTTCTCAAGTTGCATATTCACGTACATAAATACTTTTTATTCTTCTTAAGTTAGCACGTTCAAACCCTGGAAAAATTATATTTTTTTGTTTTTTTTCACTGTGCCTCTGTTCACATTCGAGCCGTATAAAAAATACCTTGTGGAACAGCAGACCGTCCCATTTGTCATACGCATCGGCAAATTTTCTAGCTTCTTGGAATCCGGTAAACCCAAGAGAAACTCATCGAAATTCATCCAACCTCCCCCCTCGGATATCTAGCCTATTGACATATAGGCCTCGTAATTGGTTATAAGAAATGGTTTAAAACTACGACAACCCATGGCACGGCCAGAACCAGATTCTCAAGTCCAGAACCGGATTCTCAAGTAATGAATTTTCTGTGCCACGTTTTGGCCACTTTCAAAATTTCCTAGAACCAGATTCTCAAGTTCAGAACCGGATTCTCAAGTAATAAATTTTCTGTGCCACGTTTTGGATTTTTCTTATAACAAATTACGAGGCCTATAGCGTTCAGTCTCTACAGGTAACTTTGAAAGCGGCGGGAGGCGAATCGGGGAGGGGGGGTTAAATAGCGGAAAAAGAAATTAAACCCCCTACTTTCGTAACTTTTAATTGTTAGTAACTTAGTGACTTGTAGATGACTCTAAAAATAATATCAGGAGAAAATTCTATTTTTGAAGAAAAAAATCTCTAAGTTTTGGATTATTTCAACCGCTTGTCGACAAACCAATACATCTTTTATATTACAGCCGTTAATATTTATTTTACTTAGTTTTCTACGGATGTATCTTCTTTCTTTGGTTTGCAAAAACGTTTTACATGAAAACTTTGGAGAAGCAGATTTTGGTATAATTAGCTCTGTTACAGCTCAAAAGACGCAGAATTTCATGTAAATTCTATTCTAAATCTAGTCTCTGTTGTACGGTTACTGTTCAGTTACAGGGATCAAAGAGGCTCTACTGGACAGTCGTTTTCAAAAAAGTAAAAAATCAAAAAACCAAAAAAGTCAACGGTTACAGGCGATTGTTACTTTACCTACATTTATACCTCCTAAAACAACAATAATCTAGATCTTTGTTTTTTGAGCCACGAACCTCAGATTTTCTCAGGCAACGCAATTTTAAAAGCATGAGACACGCTCTAATCTAGTGTTTTCCTAGGCAGAACTGCTTCGGAAACATGTACAGTATATCCGTTTCTGTAGCTAGACCGGTGGGAAAATGATGATGTAAAAACGTGTTAGATATGTTCATTGTGTGCGTAGTTGAAGAAACTGTTTAGTTCGAGAGAGATGAAACTGATTGTTTATTATTTTCTGTTGTGTTACTGTCACACATTTCTAGTGTTCTTTTTTGCAGTCGAACACATTTTGATTAAAATCATAAAACGGCGTTTGAATTTCAAACTACTAAATAAGGCTACACATTTCTGTATACTGTTTTGAGAAACTTATGTTTTATTATGTTTTTCCCGCCGTAATCATAAGCACTAGCGGACGAGAAGGGGAGGGAAAAGTGGAATTTCTCCCTCTTTGGCGGTTTCAAAAGTTATAATTTGTTTCCCAAGGTGTAGGTAAAGAAGCTTAAAACTGCCGGTTCCCCCCTCTTTGAGGAAATTCCCTCCCTTTTGAGAATTGACTCGTCCGCCAGTGGCCAAATGAATAAATAAAATCATAAACACCAGTGAAACCGTATTTGTGCAGGTAGCAATTTGATGAACAATAATTTATGTAACCTACGATTTCTAAAACCAGCTTTCGTCTTGGCATTTACTGATTGTTTATTGTTTTTTTCCTGGTTCTTCATGATTGTGCCTTAATGTAGGTGGCCTTGTAGGTTCCTTCAAGAAGAAGTTAATTTTTAAAAACTTTTATAACTTTAAAAAAGGTTGACATGAAACTGCGTCAGCCATGTTAACTAAAACTTTAACAGAGCTTTGTTAGAGAATAAAAATTGTTCCCAGGCATGCACAACTTTTGCGTAAAACCGACAGCCGTGCGTCAATAAATTTTATTACAAGATTACAAGTCAGAACTGCTGAAAGTTTTGCTAATAAAATTCCCTCTGCAAGGGAAAATCTGAAATTTTTTGGCGCGCTTATTTAATTTTTGGATAAATTTTGTAAATGACAATCGGACAACAACACGAACGTGGCCACCTAAAAATTTTATATCTGCGTACATGATGAAGATATTGGAAATGAAATTCAACAATTTGAAAATTGTGAATAATTTTTTTTTGAAAACAAAGTGTGTATTATACAAACATTGTATGTATCTCGATCTCGACCGAACTATGCGTGCATGAATGTTGTGTCCACAATAAGAGATCATATGGTTTGTGTATCGAATCGCCAGGTGAATAAACAAGTGAATCTGCAATTTTTTGCATTTTTTCAGTGATAAAAATAAATATTATTTTTTCTATTAGTTTTCTTGTTTTACATTAAAATCTATTCTCAATTGAATTGGAATCTGGATTTTAGTACGCGCCATTTTTTCGTTCCTCTCATTGTAAGAACTACTTTCGAAAAGTTTTACAATTTTTTTATTTTTGTTTAAAAAATATATTTCTTCTGTTGTTTTATAATTCTAATTTGTTTGTTATGTAATGCAACCACCGCTTTATTTCACTGAATCAATAATGCACGTTTGCAAGTTTGTTTTATTACTCATCGCCACACAACCGAGTTGAGTCATCAGCTACGGTGTAACCTGTAATGATTTTAATAGGACAAACTCAGGATAGGTGTGGGGTAAGCGGGGGAAGGAGGGCTGTATTCCTAACTTCCCATTATCACATAGATTTTTAAGGAAAATGGAAACAGAAAAAATCCGTCTGGCACAATAGTTGAGCATTGCGAAGAATCGAATATTCTTCGACGGATATGAAATCTTTTTCTATCTTGTTGTTGTATCACTTTTGTATTTCAGTGCATAAAACTGTTCAGCGTACTGCAATTTTGGATATTTACATCTGTATCTTTTCTATCAATTCATCTTTATTCCACATCGTACTCAAAGGTAAAGGTGAACACAATGTAAACGATGGAAATACATAATGTAAAACACAAATTTTTACAAACCTGTGTGATGAAGATTTGGGTGAAAAACTTGGAATTCATTCCATTACCCTAAATAAAGGTTTGTGGAGTTCGATTTTCTTTAACGATGAAATTATTGCATTTTTCTGTGATTATTCCTGATGTTAAATCACAAAAATAAATTTCTCTGCGTTTCATAACAAATGTTCATGAGAAAATGTCTCTATTTCAACTTCTTATCAGTAAACGACATATCCTACTTTCGTTAATGGTGAACCTAATCGCCTTTCCCATGCCTGTTTCGGGAACACAGTTTTATAGCCTATCCAGGGTTTTTTGTTACTCAGACTATTTATTCTTTTGAATTTGCAATTTGAACTGACTTCGAACCTGATTTCGGCGTGCATTCAACTTTTTGGAACACAATTAGAAAACGGAGCTTGTCCTCTTACTCATTGTAATTGGTGTAAAAACATAACTTAACCAAACTATAGAAAACCCGATTGTAATTCATTTCAATCATAAAGGTGAAACAAATAATATATGTTTGCCTTTTATTGTAAAAGTCTTTAGTTGGTCAGCAAGCTCATGATTCATTATTAACCTTTTACTGGTTGGTCATTTTATAATTGTTATCTGTTTTAGATTATTATAGGTACCATTCTCGAAATTCGGGCGTTAAAATGATCGTCAGACTTAGTACAGTCATGGAATTTATTCACTGCCTCACGATTTTCCTCACATTTTTTACGTCCACAATTGCTCAATCAGCCGAAGACGTGTTCTTACTAAACAAGCCAGCGCCATGCACCGGTTAGACGGATGACTCACTGATTGACTGACTGACTGACTGACTGATTTACTGACTGACTGACTGACTGACTGACTGACTGACTGACTGACTGACTGACTGACTTACTGACTGACTGAATGACTGACTGACTGAATGACTGACTGAATGACTGGCCGATTTCAGGCAAAACGTGCAAGTCTCATCAGATTATTACGGCATTCGCACTATCACGCATCACAAGTGAAACTGATTTTGGTTACATTCACAGTTTTGTTGAAGATGAAACATCTAAATGTCATTCAACCAACGTCAATTACACATTCAGTTAGTCACTCACTCACTCACTCACTCACTCACTCACTCACTCACTCACTCACTCACTCACTCACTCACTCACTCACTCACTCACTCACTCACTCACTCACTCACTCACTCACTCACTCACTCACTCACTCACTCACTCACTCACTCACTCACTCACTCACTCACTCACTCACTCACTCACTCACTCACTCACTCACTCACTCACTCACTCACTCACTCACTCACTCACTCACTCACTCACTCACTCACTCACTAACTCACTCACTCACTCACTCACTCACTCACTCACTCACTCACTCACTCACTCACTCACTCACTCACTCACTCACTCACTCACACACTCACTCACTCACTCACTCACTCACTCACTCACTCACTCACTCACTTACTTACTCACTCACACACTCACTCACTCATTCACTCACTCACTCAGTTACTCATTCATTCATTCAAACAATCCCTCACTAAGTCACTAACACATTTACTCAACCACTCACTCACTTACTCATTCATTGAATCCCTCACTTATTCACTAACACACTCACTGATCATTCACTCATTCTTACTCACTTGTAGATTATCTTGACTGGAGGGGAAAGCCCGTTCAAGACGAATGCGAAGGTAACTGCGACCGTATTCTCAGTGAGAAGATCACGTATGATAATTTAATTCTCAACAGTCCACTGGAAAACAGTCGAAAAGTTGTGCAGATATTCAACTACGGACAACAGGTGAGTTGTTGTTCCCTTGTTCGGCTAGATTCAGGAAGTCAGTGAGTGAGCGAGTGAGGGAGTGAGGGAGAGAGGGAGTGAGTGAGTGAGTGAGTGAGTGAGTGAGTGAGTGAGTGAGTGAGTGAGTGAGTGAGTGAGTGAGTGAGTGAGTGAGTGAGTGAGTGAGTGAGTGAGTGAGTGAGTGAGTGAGTGAGTGAGTGAGTGAGTGAGTGAGTGAGTGAGTGAGTGAGTGAGTGAGTGAGTGAGTGAGTGAGTGAGTGAGTGAGTGAGTGAGTGAGTGAGTGAGTGAGTGAGTGAGTGAGTGAGTGAGTGAGTGAGTGAGTGAGTGAGTGAGTGAGTGAGTGAGTGAGTGAGTGAGTGAGTGAGTGAGTGAGTGAGTGAGTGAGTGAGTGAGTGAGTGAGTGAGTTCCAGATTGGCACACTGAGTGACCGCTCGACTGACTTACTGATTGACTGATTGACTTGACTGACTGCCGCAGGGTTCACTTCATCATCTCGTCCAGCTGTTTGACATGGACATGCCAGTGGACACGACTGGCCGTCATATTATAGTGATCACCAATGCCATGATACCACCCAGGTCATTTAGTCAATATGCAAGTCACTCAGTCAGTCAGTAAGTTCCGGTCAGTCTCTCAGTCAGTCAGTCAGTCGGTTAGTAAGTCAGTCAACTAATCAGCTGAGTCAAACGAACCAAAAAAAACAAAATGTTTTGACCCCAGTGAGGCTCGAACTCACGACCTTCAGATTATGAGACTGACGCGCTGCCGACTGCGCCATAGAGGCGTGTGTTGTATGATAACTAAGTGTAATTTTAACAAACGGCAAAATCATGTTATGAAAACGATTACGTCCATCGAACAGTCAGTCAGTCAGTGGGAGTCAGTCGGGCGGTCAGCCAGTCAGTCAGTCTGTCTGTCAGTCAGTCAGTCAGTCAGTCAATAGGTCAATCAGTCAGCCAGTCAGACAGTAAGTCAGCTATTCAATCATTCAGTCGCTTACATTCTTACAGATATGTGGATCGAATTCGTTCCTTCTTTGACGACAGAATCATCACCTTTCAACTGATCATGATCGGAGATTTCTGGATGTCGGAACAGGAGAAACGAGACCTGAATGGTACCGTTTATCAGGTCAGTCATTTAGACAGTCAGACAGTCAGACAGTCAGGTTGAGAAACACCGGAAAAAATTACGTGAGAAACATCAAATGAAAGGCTTCAAAATAGTACTAAAATTCCACGGTTTAGATTTTCCTAACAGATTACTGGAATAGTTTGTGTTGAGTTATAAAAAAATACACAATCGGGCAAATGAAAAACACAACTGTTTGAAATGAGATTCAACATGAAAATTCATTGATTTCAGGCTCTCAACTTCAACACCGTCAGTGATCAGTTGGGCGATTTTTATCCATGTCCTTTGGGCGGACTACGTTGGTGACAGACAGACTGACTGACTGACTGACTGACTGACTGACTGACTGACTGACTGACTGACTGACTAACTGTTTATCAATCCACTTCAGCTATGCTATACATCATTTTGGGAGCAACCTGTTTAGCGGTGTTAATTTCCATTCTTCTTATTATCTGCTGCATTTATTGCTGCATCAGGAGAAAGCGATCCGACTCTATGACGGTTCGTCAGTCAATTAGTCAGTTAGTCAGTCAGTCAGTCAGTCAGCCAGTCAGTAAGTCAGTCAGTCAGTAAGTCAGTCAGTCATTCAGTCAGTCAGTCAGTAAGTCAGTCAGTCAGTTAGTCAGTCAGTCATTCAATCAGTCAGTCAGTCAGTCAGTCAGTCATTCAGTCAGTCAGTCAGTCAGTCAGTCAAACATTTGTTTAAGGTCACACGAACCGTTAACAGAAAGGATCAGAAGCCATTAGTGAACGCCTGAAAATCAAGCGCGGTCATTTGAATTTAAAAAAATCAATCAGCATGAACCAGCCGTTTTTCATAGTTAATAGTTGATGTTTGCTTAATAAGTTTTTTACTTGATTTGAAGTGGAATACGGCAAAGCCAATTAATTGTGGAACTTGAGGGTTGAAGTCCGGTCAGTTTACCGAAAATCTGTTTACCGAAAAAAACTTACCGAAAATTTCTCTTAACCGATGTTGTTAAAGCATTCAGCTGATAAGTTGAATTGAGTTTAGAAGCTTGACCAGTCATAACCTTATGTCATATAAGATCGTGAAGTAATGTTTCACGGTCCGGAGAAATCAGAATATGTATGTGTTCCTAACTAGACACCAGAAGGGTCTTAGCAATATTCTGTCTTATACATAGAGGAACGAATCATTAAAAAGTTTCCAAAAATACTCAAAAACTTTTCAATTATTTTATTTGACTTTGCTATTTCCCATTATTACTAAACTCATCGAAGCCGCACGCAGTCGACCAAATTCCGGTATCCCATAACCTTAGTCGTTGTGTTTCAGAGAGATATTTGCATTTTTTGTGTTTGACCTTTTGATATTATGAAAAAATTATTTCACTGTCATGGTAATTACCCTAGTTTCGTATAAAATTTTTTTCTTTGAATTAGTTGAAAATCTGTAATTCATAGCAAATTTTTATTTAGTGTTTTCCTCTGCTTATGGGAGCTCCGTGTAATAAATTAGAAATACTTTCAAAGAAACAACCTTCTTCAACTTCGACAAAAATTGCTATAATGGAGTTCCCAATACTCAAAAAATGTATTTTGCTCAGGTTTTGTTCAAAAGTCCAATTAGTCCTAACAACTTTTGCTTTACGAATTATTTTGTAAATACATTTCTTCTATTGTGAGGTATCTTCATTATGTCCAAATTTGTTGTCACCAATTAAAAAAAACATTTTTTAACCGTGTATGCTCAGTATCCCGATTTCTTCTAATTCTTGAAATTTCTTTACTGTCTTATAATGAAAAAAAACTAATAACACTAAAAACAACAACAATGTACACTTTTGAGCTCATTCAGTATTTTGTGAATTTGGGACTTGTTTTCGTGCTTGTTTATAATTATATTATCAGACTTAATTTTTCGTTTCCACAATTTTTTAATCAAACCTCTGTATGTCATACTACTGCAATCTAGTTTTCACCTACCTATATGAATGTATTTGTGTCATATTTCTTTTCGATTTGCACAAATAAATTCATAAATTGTTATTTTTCTTAACGGACGAAATATTATATATTTCTTTTGAATTTTTAATTCAGTTTGTTCATTTTTGTGTTTATTTCAATAAAGAAAGAACGCTAAATTGTTGTTGTTTGAATATCATTGAGATAGCATTCATTATTTAGTTAGTCAGTCAGTCTGTCAGTCACTCAGTCAGTCAATCAGTAATCATTAAATCTGTTTGAACGACCTTTATTCAAGTGAATTTCATTGTCAACCGTTTGAGCATATATGGTTTTCCGTCATATATGTACAATTCGAATGAGAAAAAGAGAGAGATAGGATAAGGCAAAGATGTAAAAGAGTTAGACTTGAATACAATACCAATTCAGTATTTCATTCCAGCTCGTGGAACATCACGTTGTCATGAAAGAATAATAAGGCGATGCCTGGCCTACGCATAGCATGAGTTGAGTAAGTGTAGGTAGATGCTTCGGTCATCACCTTCTATAAACTAGTGAAGTAATGTTTCACGGTGTGGGAGAGCTGGACTGTCTGTTAATTATTAGAATCCCGAAATGACCTTTATGTGTACGACTATCTCATCACGACGTGTGAATCAGAAACTCGGATGTAAAACTCAAACTCGATCTCTAGTTAAATCTTTTGTACGTATCTTCAAGTTGACCTCTTTTTCGCTAATTGACACATGTGTACACAGTACTAAAGAGCTTCTGGAGATTCAAGTGAAAAATTGACACGTTAACGTGTCCAACCCAGTGTAACACCCACTGAACATGATGATTGCATGTTATAGCATACAGCTGTTGGGTTGAGTTGAGTCGGACAGTCAGCTATTATGCATCATGTTCTCTTACATTTGATGCAGCTAATGATTCAAAAGTTGGAGTAGTTAACACTACAACTTTTCACTTGAATCCCAGGCAGCCCTTTAATATACATAACATGTAAACCGTGTTTTTCAACATCGAAAACAGAAAAATTAGTGGAACCGTGGCAAAATATCGTTGTAATTATAACAACAAGTTAACATAAAATAACTGAAGCAGAAACGCAGTAGACTAAGTATGTATAAGCGCAATATGGGAAGTTGTTCAAGCAAATGTGTATGTACTGCTTTGCATGTTCTTGTAAAACTTCGCTTTGAACCATCGTTTTCTATGTCACCCACAGCACCCATGACACAAATTACAAACTGTATAATCGATAATCAATTATATAGCAGGTTAAATTGAAGAAAATGGCGTGAAATATAGAATGAAAAAACGAAACAACGAAATAAAAAAAAGAACATAAACCGAATCAAATTAATATTGAGTGAATGCTGTGAAACACCGGTGTCGATGAAAAAAGTTCATGAAGTTTAGATGTACATAAATAATATTATATGGCAATACGGTAGCGTAGAAGAAACAAATTATAACAAGATACAGTACATAAAAACTATGAATATGTGTTAACTAAAACTATAAATTCGTTGATTAAAATGACGTTTTTAGTTGTATTCAAATAATAAGCCACAACAAAAACAAACTTTATATATACTGCTCATGATTGATTATGCAAAAAAACCGAATCGAGTTTACAAGCAAAGAAAACTACATGAGTAAGATTTTTCATTCAGTGTCAGTTGCATACGAGATTTCAAATTCTGGAAATGGCTCAAATAAAGAATTGTTTTTTAATTCGGAAATATTTTGATCTTCAGTATAATAACCCGTCATTCTAATATTTGTATGCATGTTTCTGAATTAATTACATATCTTTTGCCTCAAAGAGGTGAGCGCAGCCAATTTCCCCAGTAAGACTTTTCTCCTTCAACATTGATCGAAAGTGTTACAACGTATTGCATAATGAAACACGAGCAGTATATATTATAACATTGATATGCAAATACGCACATATACGCTTTTAACGTAAAATCCAACAATCATTTCGACGCCACCAGCACAAACATATCGGTGAACATTTTCTCCACATTATCATCGCCGAATCCGGTATAAGAGTTGAAGTCCAGTAATTTGGTCTCAGCCGTTTTATTGTCTTGACGAAACCAGTAATTCACGTTCAGTCCCGCGTAGCGTAAGGCACAACGTAAGTCCATTTCGTCTGAAAAACGTTCGTGCGTGCGTGAGTGAGTGAGTGAGTGAGTGAGTGAGTGAGTGAGTGAGTGAGTGAGTGAGTGAGTGAGTGAGTGAGTGAGTGAGTGAGTGAGTGAGTGAGTGAGTGAGTGAGTGAGTGAGTGAGTGAGTGAGTGAGTGAGTGAGTGAGTGAGTGAGTGAGTGAGTGAGTGAGTGAGTGAGTGAGTGAGTGAGTGAGTGAGTGAGTGAGTGAGTGAGTGAGTGAGTGAGTGAGTGAGTGAGTGAGTGAGTGAGTGAGTGAGTGAGTGAGTGAGTGTCTAACCTATCGAAAGCATAGGCCAAGTCTCATTCAGGGCGGGAATGGTATAGCTCGAGGTTTCGAAAATTCCAATGATTATCAAGTAACCATTCGTAGCTAAGAGGTTGGCAAGCTGAAAAACACACACATTCAATCACTCATTCACTCACTCACTCACTCACTCACTCACTCACTCACTCACTCACTCACTCACTCACTCACTCACTCACTCACTCACTCACTCACTCACTCACTCACTCACTCACTCACTCACTCACTCACTCACTCACTCATTCACTCACTCACTCACTCACTGACTCACTCACTCATTCATTCCCTCACTCACTCACTTTGCATTTTTGCTCGAGTCCAGTTCAGTGCTTCGAGTACAAATAAGAGTGGACAGGATTCGTCCTCTCTGATTCCGTCTTCATAGAATTCCTGAAAAAAATGGACTGACTGACTGAATGACTGACTGACCGTCTAACTGACTGACCGACTGACTGCCTGACTAACTGACTGACCTTGAAGTACTCAGTCGGTTCAAATACATTCAGATAATCAGGAGGTGTCCGGGTGATTGTAGATTGACTAGTGCGTCGATCAGATGATTGACTGCATGACGGAGACACATCACGACT
>OZ038448.1:10318956-10321456 GCA_964036265.1 Daptonema setosum
AGTCCATCAAATCACTCAGAGAGTCAGCCAATCGGACCATAAGCCCATCCGTCAGTCAGGCAGTCATTCAATCCTCCGTCGATCTGTCTGTCTGTCTGTCTGTCTGTCTGTCTGTCTGTCTGTCTGTCTGTCTGTCTGTCTTCTCTGTCTGTCTGTCTGTCTGTCTGTCTGTCTGTCCTTATGGAACAGCAAGCTTTCCAACATGTCATACGCATCGCCTAACTTTCTCCGTTTCGAAAAGGCCGTTGAATCCAGTATACACTTATTTCCATCCGACCATCCTACCCCCATGTTTTGTCTCAAAACAATCCTGGTTAACTGCAAGTATCTAAGTTGTCTGAGAATTTTTGTTTTGTTTAATCGGCGAAAATTATTTTATAAAGGCGTAAGATATGTATGTTCTTGTTAAAAAGTGTGTGTATAATTACGTGTGTACCATGTGGAACACCAAACTGCCCAACATTTCATATGCTTCGCTGATTTTTCCAGTTTCTTAAATGCAGGAGAATACACTAATCTACCAGAAATCCATCTCAATCTAACCACAATTTTTAGAATGTTTTTTAATCTTTTTTTGCGCAACTTGAGTTCATTATTTGTCACTAAAGTTTTGATTTTGTTAAATCAAGGCCAACGGTTTTCAGTCCTAGCTAATATAAAAGAACGTTCTCACAATGTATATTCACGTACATACATACTTAGTTTTTTATTCTTCTTAAGTTAGCCCTTTCAAAACCCTAGACATCTATATTTTGTATTTGTTTTTTTCACTGTGCTTCTGTTATAGACATAAAAGCCGTATAAAAGTTACCTTGTGGAACAGCAGACGGTCTAACTTGTCATACGCATCGGCGAATTTTCCAGCTTCTTAGAATCCGGTAAATCCAAGAGAAACTCATCGCAATCCATCCAGCCTCCCCCTCGGATATCAAGTCTATTGACATAGCGTTCAGTCTCTACAGGTTAGTTTGAAAGCGGCGGGAGGGGAATCGGGGAGTTGGGCTAAATAGCGGAAAAGAAATGAAACCCCTTGCTTTCGTAACTTTTACATTGTTAGTAACTTAGTGACTTGTAGATGACTCTAAAAATAATATCAGGAGAGAATTGAATTTTTGAAGAAAAAAATATCTAAGTTTTCGATCACTTCAACCGCTTGTCCACAAACCAATAATACATCTTTTATATTGCCGCCGTTAATATTTATTCTACTTAGTTTTCTACTAGTGTATCCTCTCTCTTTGTACATTTAGAGTTGGCATGAATGTTTTTATAGCGTTCTCAATTCAACACGAGTCGGAATTTGACTGCGCCAGTATTGAAAGGTTTACACGAAAACTTTAGAAAAGCAAAATGTAATAAAATTAGCTCTGTTACAGCTCAAAAGACGCAGAACTTCATGTATGTAGATTCTATTCTGTTGCACGGTTTCTGTATCAGTTACAAGCGATCAAAGAGGCTCTACTGGACAGTCGTTTTCAAAAAAGTCAAAAATCAAAAAACCAAAAAAGTTCAAACTTTTTATCAGATCAGGTAAACGGTTACAGGAGATTATTACCCTAAATACCTTCATTTATATCTCCTAAAGCACCAATAATCTAGATCTTTGTTTTTTGGGCCACGAACCTCAGATTTTCTCAGTCAACGCAAATTTTAAGCATGAGACACGGTATAATCTAGTGGTTTACTAGGCAGAACTGCTTCGGAAATATGTATATCCGTTTCCGTAGCTAGACAGGTGAGAAAATGATGATGTGAAAACGTGTTGGATATGTTCATTTTGTGCACCGGTTGAAGAAACTGTTTAGTTCGAGAGAGATGAAACTGATTGTTTATTATTTTCTGTTCTGTTACTGTCACACTATTTTTGTGTTCTTTTTTTAGTTTAACACGCTTTTGAATAAAATCATAAAAAGGCCTTGGAGTTCTTAAATAACTATTAAAAAGGCGACAAAATTCTGTGTACTGTTTTGAGAAACTAGTGTTTTATTATGCTTTTCCCGCCGTAATCATAAGCACTAGCGGACGAGAAGGGGAGGACAAAGTGGAAATCCCCCCTCTTTGGCAGTTTAAAAAATCATAATTTGTTTCCCAAGGTGTAGGTAAAAAAGCTTATGACTGCCGATTCCCCCTCTTTGAGGGAATTCCCCTCCCTTTTGAGAATTGGCTCGTCCGCCAGTGGCCAAATGAATAAATAAAATCATAAACACCAGTGAAACCGTATTTGTGCAGGTAGCAATTTGCTGGACAATAATTTATGTAACCTACGTTTTCTAGAACGAGCTAGCTTTCGTCTTGGCATTTACTGATTGTTTATTGTTTTTTTTTCTGGTTCTTTATGATTGTGCCTTAATGTAAATGACCTTGTAAATTATTTTAGAAATAATTTTTAAAAATTTTAAAACTTCAAAAAAGTTGTCACGAAACTTTAACGGAGCTTTGTTAGAGAATAAATACTGTTGCGTACAGCTACAACTGTTAAGTACAGCCGTGGGTCAATAAA
>OZ038448.1:10326456-10348052 GCA_964036265.1 Daptonema setosum
TTCAGTCAGTCAGTCAGTAAGTCAGTCAGTCAGTTAGTCAGTCAGTCAGTCAGTCAGTCAGTCAGTCAGTCAGTCAGTCAGTCAGTCAGTCAGTCAGTCAGTCAGTCAAACATTTGTTTAAGGTCACACGAACCGTTAACAGAAAGGATCAGAAGCCATTAGTGAACGCCTGAAAATCAAGCGCGGCCATTTGAATTTTAAAAAAATCAATCAGCATGAACCAGCCGTTTTTCATAGTTAATAGTTGATGTTTGCTTAATAAGTTTTTTACTTGATTTGAAGTGGAATACGGCAAAGCCAATTAATTGTGGAAGAGTACTTGAGGGTTGAAGTCCGGTCAGTTTACCAAAAATCTGTTTACCGAAAAAAAATTACCGAAAATTTCTCTTAACCGATGTTGTTAAAGCATTCAGCTGATAAGTTGAGTTGAGTTTAGAAGCTTGACCAGTCATAACCTTCTGTCATATAAGATCGTGAAGTAATGTTTCACGGTCCGGAGAAGTCAGAATATGTATGTGTTCCTAACTAGACCCCAGAAGGGTCTTAGAAATATTCCGTCTTATACACAGAGGAACGAATCATTCAAAAGTTTCCAAAAATACTCAAAAACTTTTCAATTATTTCATTTGACTTTGCTATTTTCCATTATTACTAAACTCATCGAAGCCGCACGCAGTCGACCAAATTCCGGTATCCCATAACCTTAGTCGTTGTGTTTCAGAGAAATATTTGCATTTTTTGTGTTTGACCTTTTGATATTATGAAAAAATTATTTCACTGTCATGGTAATTACCCTAGTTTCGTATAAAATTTTTTTCTTTGAATTAGTTGAAAATCTGTAATTCATAGCAAATTTTTATTTAGTATTTTCCTCTGCTTATGGGAGCTCCGTGTAATAACTTAGAAATACTTTCAAAGAAACAACCTTCTTCAACTTCGACAAAAATTGCTATAATGGAGTTCCCAATATTCAAAAAATGTATTTTGCTCAGGTTTTGTTCAAAAGTCCAATTAGTCCTAACAACTTTTGCTTTACGAATTATTTTGTAAATACATTTCTTCTATTGTGATGTGAGGTATCTTCATAATGTCCAAATTTTTTGTCACCAATTGAAAAAAAAACATTTTTTAACCGTGTATGCTCAGTATCCCGATTTCTTCTAATTCTTGAAATTTCTTTACTGTCTTATAATGAAAAAAAACTAATAACACTAAAAACAACAACAATGTACACTTTTGAGCTCATTTAGTATTTTTTGAATTTGGGACTTGTTTTCGTGCTTGTTTATAATTATATTATCAGACTTAACTTTTCGTTTCCACAATTTTTTAATCAAACCTCTGTGTGTCATACTACTGCAATCTTTAAAGTTTTCACCTACCTATATGTATGTATTTGTGTCATATTTCTTTTCAATTTGCACAAATAAATTCATAAATTGTTATTTTTCTTAACGGACGAAATATTATATATTTCTTTTGAATTTTTAATTCAGTTTGTTCATTTTTGTGTTTATTTCAATAAAGAAAGAACGCTAAATTGTTGTTGTTTGAATATCATTGAGATAGCATTCATTATTTAGTTAGTCAGTCAGTCTGTCAGTCACTCAGTCAGTCAATCATTAATCATTAAATCTGTTTGAACGACCTTTATTCAAGTGAATTTCATTGTCAACCGTTTGAGCATATATGGTTTTCCGTCATATATGTATGTACAATTCGAATGGGACCGCTTTTCCTCTGTACAAACAAACAGAAAAAGAGAGAGATAGGATAAGGCAAAGATGTAAAAGAGTTAGACTTGACAACAATATCAATTCAAAATTTCATTCCAGCTCGTGGAACATCACGTTGTCATGAAAGAATAATAAGGCGATGCCTGGCCTACGCATAGCATGAGTTGAGTAAGTGTAGGTAGATGCTTCGGTCATCACCTTCTATAAACTAGTGAAGTAATGTTTCACGGTGTGGGAGAGCTGGACTGTCTGTTAATTATTAGAATCCCGAAATGACCTTTATGTGTACGACTACATATCTCATCACGACGTGTGAATCAGAAACTCGGATGTAAAACTCAAACTCGATCTCTATTTAAATCTTTTGTACGTATCTTCAAGTTGACCTCTTTTTCGCTAATTGACACATGTGTACACAGTACTAATATAACATGAAGTAAACCGTGTTTTTCAACATCGAAAACAGAAAAATTAGTGGAACCGTGGCTAAATATCGTTGTAATTATAACAACAAGTTAACATAACATAACTGAAGCAGAAACGCAGTAGACTAAGTATAAGCGCAATATGGGAAGTTGTTCAAGCAAATGTGTACTGCTTTGCATGTTCTTGTAAAATTTCGCTTTGAACCATCGTTTTCTATGTCACCCACAGCACCCATGAAACAAATTACAAACTGTATAATAGATATAATAATCAATTATATAGCAGGTTAAATCGAAGAAAATAGCGTGAAATATAGAATGAAAAACCGAAACAACGAAATAAAAAAAAGAACATAAACCGAATCAAATTAATATTGAGTGAATGCTGTGAAACACCGGTGTCGATGAAAAAAGTTCATGAAGTTTAGACATACATAAATAATATTATATGGCAATACGGTAGCGTAGAAGAAACAAATAATAACAAGATACAGTACATAAAAACTATGAATATGTGTTAACTAAAACTATAAATTCGTTGATCAAAATGACGTTTTTAGTTGTATTCAAATAATAAGCCACAACAAAAACAAACTTTATATATATTATAACATTGATATGCAAATACGCACATATACGCTTTTAACGTAAAATCCAACAATCATTTCGACGCCACCAGCACAAACATATCGGTGAACATTTTCTCCACATTATCATCGCCGAATCCGGTATAAGAGTTGAAGTCCAGTAATTTGGTCTCAGCCGTTTTATTGTCCTGACGAAACCAGTAATTCACGTTCAGTCCCGCGTAGCGTAAGGCACAACGTAAGTCCATTTCATCTGAAAAACGTTCGTGCGTGAGTGAGTGAGTGAGTGAGTGAGTGAGTGAGTGAGTGAGTGAGTGAGTGAGTGATGAGTGAGTGAGTGAGTGAGTGAGTGAGTGAGTGAGTGAGTGAGTGAGTGAGTGAGTGAGTGAGTGAGTGAGTGAGTGAGTGAGTGAGTGAGTGAGTGAGTGAGTGAGTGAGTGAGTGAGTGAGTGAGTGAGTGAGTGAGTGAGTGAGTGAGTGAGTGAGTGAGTGAGTGAGTGAGTGAGTGAGTGAGTGAGTGAGTGAGTGAGTGAGTGAGTGAGTGAGTGAGTGAGTGAGTGAGTGAGTGAGTGAGTGAGTGAGTGAGTGAGTGAGTGAGTGAGTGAGTGAGTGAGTGAGTGAGTGAGTGAGTGAGTGAGTGAGTGAGTGAGTGAGTGAGTGAGTGAGTGAGTGAGTGAGTGAGTGAGTGGGTGAGTGAGTGAGTGAGTTAGTGAGTGAGTGAGTGAGTAAGTGAGTGAGTAAGTGAGTGAGTGAGTTAGTGAGTGAGTGAGTGAGTGAGTAAGTGAGTGAGTGAGTTAGTGAACGAGTAACTAACCACTGTATGAATAGTGGGACCGCTACCAAACTCGACGAGGGTGCGCTCTGTCAAAGAACCAGGAAGATCCACTGAAAATGAAAAAAGGTTCAGTCAGTCAGTCACTCACTCACTCACTCACTCACTCACTCACTCACTCACTCACTCACTCACTCACTCACTCACTCACTCACTCACTCACTCACTCACTCACTCACTCACTCACTCACTCACTCACTCACTCACTCACTCACTCACTCACTCACTCACTCACTCACTCAACTCACTCACTCACTCACTCACTCACTCACTCACTCACTCACTTTGCATTTTTGCGCGAGTCCAGTTCAGTGCTTCGAGTACAAATAAAAGCGGACAGGATTCGTCCTCTCTGATTCCGTCTTCATAGAATTCCTGAAAAAATTGATTGACTGACTGAATGACTGACTGATCGTCTGACTGACTGACCGACTGACTGCCTGACAAACTGACTGACCTTGAAGTATTCGGTCGGTTCAAATACATTCAGATAATCAGGAGGTGTCCGGGTGATTGTAGTTTGACTAGTGCGTTGATCAGATGATTGACTGCACGACGGAGACACATCACGATCGTTAGTACTGAAGTCAGTCAGTCAGTCCGTCAGTCAGTCAGTCAGTCAGTCAGTCAGTCAGTCAGTCAGTCAGTCAGTCAGTCAGTCAGTCAGTCAGTCAGTCAGTCAGTCAGTCAGTCAGTCAGTAAGTGAGTCTACCTGTTCGAGGTATTCCCAGTCGATGAGGTTTGCGAAGAATTGACAGACGACGAACTCTCCGAGCACTGCAAATCCACGTCGCCTTGGCTCAGTGGATAATTTCTCGCCTCACAACCCAACGGTAGTCGGTTCGACCCCAGCTCACCGTCCAACTTATTGTTGTTGCTGTCATTGATGTTGTTGTTGCTGTTGTTATTAATGTTGTTGTTTATGTTGTTGCTGTTGTTGTTGAGAACGTCGAATGTCGACGAATCCATGGAGTATGGCAAAGTGCCAATTACGGCGATCTCTTGACGACATCGTCTTCCATCCGAGCTCAGCTCCGAACTGCCACTACCGTAATCTGATGATGAAGTACTGCTGGCGTAGTGCAGCGTCGGCATCATGTGCGGCTGACGACTGATCATACGGATTTCGGCAAAAACTTAATTTTTTAATTTCGCCGAAAATTAGTATTTCCCGTGTTGTGATGAAATTTGCTGGTTTACTGTAAATATGATTAATGAAAGGTTTTTATTGGTATTTGGTCAGACTGTGTGCATCAAGTGCGAGTGATCTTACAGAATTCGGCGAAAATTCGATGTTTTATTCACCGATACCGTTCTTTTTTATATTAGTCAAAACATGTAATTTTTTGTATCATGAATTGATAATTTGGATTTTGCAATTTGCCTGTAAACTGTGTACATATGCATATCCGATTTCCGTGATTCTCTGACTTAACTTTTTTTATTTCGCCGATAGCTTTGAAACTGACCGCTCATGTATCCGGTACTGGTATGGAACAGAAACTCAATAATTAGGCAAAAATTTAGTACATAATCGGCAGTTACTCTGAAAGCAAACATAGTGAGAATACAATATGTAAAATAAAACTCATTTTGTGGTTATCACATTTGTATAAATAACGGAGAGCCGAACGATGTGCTCTAGTGAACTAGGTGACTCGGTGGGCTAAAGGAAACCAGACAGCTTACCATCACTGAGACTTTGCGTTGACTGACTGACAAATCAACGGCGTCTTTCAGACTTCATGTACAGGGGTGGCCAAAAGTCTCGTAACACTTTTCGACGGCCAGTTACGAAAAAAATTCCCACTATGTGATCTCATTTTCGCATGGATCCTGGCTCAAAATTAACCGAAAAATCCGATTATGAGGTTAGTTTTCAGATATAATGAACGCGGAGAATAAAAATCAAGAATAAAGTAAAAAATCTTCGAAAAAATGACATTTTTCGTAAATAATGACCCTGAACGTCATTGAATGGAAACAATTTTTTGTAATAACTAATTAGACTTGTTACTTCGTCTACACTAACTGAGGAAACACGTATTAAACGTTTATTACAAGCGAAACATAATGGACGGGCAAGAAAAATTGTAACCAAGAAATTGGGTTTACATGCTCTAACACGTGCGCCAGTAACTGAAACCCATTGTTTATCGTCAGTTTTCACTTTTTCAGCTATAGAATGTTGGTTTTCTTATCAAAAAGACGAAATACTTCGAGTTAGTTGCTTTTTAAAGATTTTTTGCTCAAACATTTAAGCAGTATCAACGAACAGTAACCACTCCTTAATCGACTCTCCAGACATGCCTAGCCTGAAAATGAGCCATTGCCATGTTCGGGTAGAAAAAACTTGAAAAATCTTCCAGTTCTTTATATTTTCACTTTTTATAATTAAACTAGTAGTGTTTAAGTGAAATAAATGTAAACTTACGATTACTGATGATTTCTTTGCTACATGTTTTCCGAGCCCGTTCCTTATGATTTGCTTGTAATGAACGTCAATTACGTTTTTCTTCGGTTGGCATTGGCAGTAGACGCAACCACTTGTTTATTTCATTTTTTACTGAATTTTTTTCTTATTGAATGACAATCAAAGTCATTTTTTTACGAAAAATTCTTTTTTTTCAGAATTTTGACTTTATTCTCGATTTTAACAATCTGTGTTCCTTTTATCAAAAAACTAACTTCAGAATCAGATTTTTCGGTCAATTTTGAGCCGGAAACAAATTTGATAAGTAATCACACAGAGAAATTTTTTTTCGTAACCGGCCGTCAAAAAGTGTTTCGAGACTTTTTGATTTAATTTGAAGAAACTTGATGGTATTGAATGCTGAGTAAATAACGGAAGTATGTAAGTTTGTAAACAAATAGTAAGTTGTAGATTTTTTTTTAATTTTTAAAAACTCAGCCAACGTTTCTACTGTATGTATCATGGTACTGTTATACTGGCAAACAGCCAGAAACAATCATCAGGTTTTGATCGTCTCTACGTCGTCGTTACCTGCGTTTGGCACAGTTCCAAAATATCAAGATTCATGCAGCAATCTTATAGTTTCTATAATAGTTACCCGAAAATTCCACCCCTGTGATTTCTGCGTGATACTCACATTTGGTATTTCGTAACAAAATTTTAATTTTTACTATTAATACAGAAAATTCTATTAGTATAAATGACCATCACCTACATACGTACAGTATTTACATACATACATCTAATACTATAAAGAAACAGTGTGCGTCCGTCCGTCCGTCAGTCCGTCCGTGACGCTAGCCCGGTTTACCACAGTTAACGCCAGCCCGGTTAACCACAGTTGCTATTTTCACGTATGGTGCAGCAATAGCAGTCTGGAGTAGGCCGATAGTAGGTTAATGTTTCACGAGCTAATGTTTCAGTCCGATAGTGGGTTAATGTTTCACGAGCTAATGTTTCAGTCCGATAGTGGGTTAATGTTTCACGAGCTAATGTTTCAGTAGAAAACTGATGTCCCATTTTAAGAAATGGAGACAAAACGCAGTTTATTATATTAACGTCAAAACGAGCTAATGTTTCATACATTAAAGTTATAAATGAGTTAATGTTTCAAGAGTCTAAACGAGCTAATGTTCCAGTCCGATAGTGGGTTGATGTTTCACGAGCTAATGTTTCAGTAGAAAACAGCTGTCCCCATTTTAAGAAATGGGGACAAAATGCAGTTTGTTATATTAACGTCAAAACGAACTAATGTTTCATACATTAAAGTTATATGAGTTAATGTTTCATGAGCCTAAACGAGCTAATGTTTCAGTAGCGACCAGTGGCCTGTTTTCACAACTGTCCCCATTTAAATAAATGGGGACAAAAGCCTGTTTCCACGTATGTCCCCATTTTATGAAATGGGACAAAAGCCTGTTTTAACATCTGTCCCCATTTTAATAAATGGGGACAAAAACCTGTTTAGTTCGGTAATAGATTACTTTCCACGGGAAGCTTCAAAATGGCACAATAGATTATTTCCACAGGATATTCATTGCAACGGCAATAGATTACTTTCCACGGAAGGTTCCTAATGGCTCAATATATTATTTCCACGGATATTCATTGCAACGGCAATCGATTACTTTCCACGGGAAGTTCCTAATGGCTGAATATATTATTCATATGCTAAATTAATCTGATTTTAGTGTCCACGGGATATATCCAATACTGAAAGTAATACTTTTTTTAAATAATATTTTTACATGCAATGATCAACGCAACGGTAATAGATTACTTTCCACGGGAAGCTTCAAAATGGCTCAATAGATTATTTCCACGGGATATTCATTGCAACGGCAATCGATTGCTTTCCACGGGAAGTTCCTAATGGCTCAATAGATTATTCATATGCTAAATTAATCTGATTTTAGTGTCCACGGGATATATCAAATACTGAAAGTAATATTTTTTTAAATAATATTTTTACATGCAATGATCAACGCAACGGTAATAGATTACTTTCCACGGGAAGCTTCAAAATGGCTCGATAGATTATTTCCACGGGATATTCATTGCAACGGCAATAGATTACTTTCCACGGAAGGTTCTTAATGGCTCAATATATTATTTCCACGGGATATTCATTGCAACGGCAATCGATTACTTTCCACGGGAAGTTCCTAATGGCTGAATAGATTATTCATATGCTAAATTAATCTGAGTGAAAGTTCCTAATGGCTAAATAGATTATTCATATGCTAAATTAATCTGATTTTAGTTTAGTGTCCACGGGATATATCCAATACTGAAAGTAATACTTTTTTTAAATAATATTTTTACATGCAATGATCAACGCAACGGTAATAGATTACTTTCCACGGGAAGCTTCAAAATGGCTCAATAGATTATTTCCACGGGATATTCATTGCAACGGCAATCGATTACTTTCCACGGGAAGTTCCTAATGGCTGAATAGATTATTCATATGCTAAATTAATCTGAGTGGAAGTTCCTAATGGCTAAATAGATTATTCATATGCTAAATTAATCTGATTTTAGTTTAGTGTCCACGGGATATATCCAATACTGAAAGTAATACTTTTTTTAAATAATATTTTTACATGCAATGATCAACGCAACGGTAATAGATTACTTTCCACGGGAAGCTTCAAAATGGCTCAATAGATTATTTCCACGGGATATTCATTGCAACGGCAATCGATTACTTTCCACGGGAAGTTCCTAATGGCTCAATAGATTATTCATATGCTAAATTAATCTAATTTTAGTGTCCACGGGATATATCCAATACTGAAAGTAATATTTTTTTAAATAATATTTTTACATGCAATGATCAACGCAACGGTAATAGATTACTTTCCACGGGAGGCTTCAAAATGTCTCAATAGATTATTTCCACGGGATATTCATTGCAACGTCAATAGATTACTTTCCACGGAAGGTTCCTAATGGCTCAATATATTATTTCCACGGGATATTCATTGCAACGGCAATCGATTACTTTCCACGGGAAGTTCCTAATGGCTGAATAGATTATTCATATGCTAAATTAATCTGATTTTAGTGTCCACGGGATATATCCAATACTGAAAGTAATACTTTTTTAAATAGTATTTTTACATGCAATGATCAATGCAACGGTAATAGATAACTTTCCACGGGAAGCTTCAAAATGGCTCAATAGATTATTTCCACGGGATATTCATTGCAACGGCAATCGATTACTTTCCACGGGAAGTTCCTAATGGCTCAATAGATTATTCATATGCTAAATTAATCTGATTTTAGTGTCCACGGGATATATCAAATACTGAAAGTAATATTTTTTTAAATAATATTTTTACATGCAATGATCAACGCAACGGTAATAGATTACTTTCCACGGGAAGCTTCAAAATGGCTCAATAGATTATTTCCACGGGATATTCATTGCAACGGCAATAGATTACTTTCCACGGAAGGTTCCTAATGGCTCAATATATTATTTCCACGGGATATTCATTGCAACGGCAATCGATTACTTTCCACGGGAAGTTCCTAATGGCTGAATAGATTATTCATATGCTAAATTAATCTGAGTGGAAGTTCCTAATGGCTGAATAGATTATTCATATGCTAAATTAATCTGATTTTAGTGTCCACGGGATATACCCAATACTGATAGTAATACTTTTTTTAAATAATATTTTTACATGCAATGATCAACGCAACGGTAATAGATTACTTTCCACGGGAAGCTTCAAAATATCTCAATAGATTATTTCCACGGGATATTCATTGCAACGGCAATCGATTACTTTCCACGGGAAGTTCCTAATGGCTCAATAGATTATTTCCACGGGATATTCATTGCAACGGCAATCGATTACTTTCCACGGGAAGTTCCTAATGGCTGAATAGATTATTCATATGCTAAATTAATCTGATTTTAGTGTCCACGGGATATATCCAATACTGAAAGTAATACTTTTTTAAATAGTATTTTTACATGCAATGATCAACGCAACGGTAATAGATTACTTTCCACGGGAAGCTTCAAAATGGCTCAATAGATTATTTCCACGGGATATTCATTGCAACGGCAATCGATTACTTTCCACGGGAAGTTCCTAATGTCTCAATAGATTATTCATATGCTAAATTAATCTGATTTTAGTGTCCACGGGATATATCCAATACTGAAAGTAATATTTTTTTAAATAATATTTTTACATGCAATGATCAACGCAACGGTAATAGATTACTTTCCACGGGAAGCTTCAAAATGGCTCAATAGATTATTTCCACGGGATATTCATTGCAACGGGATTGTGAATCCGCAAACAATGTTAAAATTAATACCGAGGCAAGTCATCAAAGAAAAAATTGTTTCATTTACAAAGTAAACAACAAAGCACAATCATCCTCAATGTATAACGGGACATGGGCTCAATGTATAACGAGTCAGTTAATAGTTAGTGACTATTGAGCCCTCAATTTCATTCAGACACATCTCAATCAATGACATGATAACCCTGAACACCGCAACCTGAGTTACAAAACTCGGCCCTAATTCTCGGCAGAATACTCGGCAGAATACCCGGTAAAGCGCGCACAGCGCGCACAGAAGCACAACTCGAGCAGAATCCCCGGGCCCAATACCGGGCTGCAGTCCCTAGTAGTTAATTATAAGGAATCATTGACGCAACAAAACTGTTAACAATGTCTGAAAAGTCATTAAAGTAACATAAGGTCGTTAGAACCCATAAATTTTGCTGCTGAAGATTGTTCTGCTGCCAATTTCAGGTAATTAAAGGGGCAATTACCGAAAAAATGTACGAACTGTTTGACAACGACAGTATGTTGCTACGATTGTTTTCAAAAAAATGAACGCTAAACACAACGGAACAGTTTTACGAACTCAATTTCAACAGAAAATACAACTTATTATTAACTGTTTATAATAACTCGCCTTTTTTACGCTCGTAAGTCGAATTTTATGGTTATGCCTACATGTTTGTAACTGAAGTTAGAATCGGATATTTTTGTATCGCAACACCTGAGAAGCAAAGTACCTGTAGATGATGAAATCAATGATATTAGAACTAGATCATACGAGATGGACACAAAGTTCCAGTATGACTGCAGTACTTATCTAACTTGATATGTCGTTAAGTTTTTCCAAGCAGTCAAAAGATTGATTGCATTTCTATTTTACCGTTGCTGCAAACGATTCCTTGGAAAGACAGACAGACCGTTCTGCCACTCATTACATAAACTAAGAGTATACATATGTAAATGCAGTTTTTGTATACATTCCAATGGTTAAAAGGTTAATTTCGAGCACAAAATACGGGTTCTTCGCTGAAGTTATTATAGAAGTAATGTAAGCAATAAAGACAGTTTTCATTCCAACTTATTCAGTGCGTGCCAAACAAATGTCTTAATTAAGTTATGGGGTTTTCTATCAATGCGTTTTACAAAAAAATATTAGGTTATTTATTGGTTCAAATTGAATCGGTCGCAGGTTGGATCACGCCGTTTTGACTAAGCTACAACAGTAAACAATTGTTACATTGATATAAAAGTTTCTACGGTTTGTTGAACTGCCTCTTTTAACATCTGGTGCAACGCTCCGACGTGGCCGTCTTTATGTGACATAACACCACGTGAGAACAAAACATGTTTGAAAAAAAACTATGTTGGCATAAGACAGTTTTATTTCATCGGTCAACAACTTTTGAAAGTAACAGTTTTACGAAATTGCCCTATTTTGTGTATGACATCAGTTACACATCACTGCTATGGACGTTCTGCAACGATGCTGTCGGAATATTACGCCGCAACGTTACACCACGTGAGACCAACATCCCTTTTTATTCACAAACAGAGGCGCTCTGATCACAATTGTGTCGTTCATAAACAATTTTCTTTCGCCATTCTTGAAACTGAGATAAAACTTGAAATGTTAAAGATGAAAGCGGAGACTGATGGCAGCCCCAGCATCACGTGAGAATGGTAGACATTATACCATAACCATTTTCATGTTACGGCTATATAAATTTTGCAGCAAATATATCACGATATCAGCTCCCATTCAATGAAAGAATGGCTGCTACACCGCCGTAAGATCAATCGAACGGCGCGGCAAGGCGAATAACAGACGTTAAAGCTCGCTGGTTTTAGATGCCACGTGTGGGTGTCATTATTGTTCCAGACATGGGTCATTTTAACATTTTGTTGACAATGTGTCTGGTGGTTTCACGACACTGCACTAGCGGAAAAGAAGAGGTACATAGGATAAGTGAAATTTCCCCTTCTTCGACGGTTCGTTCCTTTTAGGTAAAAGGTGTATGTATAATGGCCTAACATCTGCATACTCTTTGGAGAGATCCCCCTTTGGAAGTCTGACTCGTCCGCCAGTGATTTCACGACATCGGCAACCACGTGGGTATTCAAATTGGCTGTTCGAATACCCCGCAAAAATTTCTAGTCAGATGATCTATATTGTTGTGACACTTTATATTTGTTTTGGTTCAAGTTGTATTTTTCGATAATAAAGCGAACATCTCCCATACTGCGAAATGAATAAATTCTAATATGATGTGGTGAAACAAATATAAGAACATGGTTATATAACTTTAGTTAAACGATAAACTGTTGCGCTTAACACACTGATAAAGATGTTATGCTACTACATGTATACACACAATGAAACAATTTAAGACATCAGCACGAAAATCCATAAAATGCACCAGAGTAATTTAATTGCAAGCAATAACGAATTGGAAGGACATATAAGAACTAAAAAAGTTTGAAAAGTTTTTTTAATCCAAATGACAATAAACATCCGTTGCACATCACCTTTGATCGCAGCAACGCGCGGCTGTCCACTGTTGCCACTAGCGGACGAGGGAAGAACGGAAAAGAGGGATTCCCCTTTCTTTGGCCTTACAAAAGAGTAGAAATTGGTAGTAAGGTGTACAATGGCCTAAAACTGCTAATTTCCCCTTCACTGAAGAAATTCACTTCCCTTTGGAGATTTGCTCGTCCGTCAGTGGTGCTGCGTTGCACAACCAGGTTTACGACGAGACCACTGAATACCACGTGGAACTGCCAAGTTTTTATGCGGAAGTTTTTTTTCGGAGGTTTTTATGCAATATTCCGGATTTTACCGGTTGAAGTTATCGGTTGCGTTCATGTTGCAGCATGAGAAAATGTGTTTTCAATTTTCCAGTGTTTTCCATCGATTTAAATTTTTCTAACGTTTTCAAGAATTTTATTATAAGCCTGTTTGGTAATGCTGGAAGGGCAATGTTAATGCATGCAATAGATGAAGAGCATTCACGAAACTTCTTCTGCCAGACATTTTTTATACAATTTTTAACTACGTACAAAACATGTATATACTTTCTACTAAACAACTGTTAAGCCCCGTTTATACTCACACCGAAACAACAACCGAAACAGAGACCGCAATCTCACCGAAACAGAACAGCGAAACAATACCGAAACAACCATGAACACTTTTCAAAACAGCGCAACAAAAATTCTAAAATTCTGAAGAAAAAGTTATTTTGTAGTGGAATACCTAAGAAAAACCGTGGAATTTATTTTCGTTATATTTTTTCTGGGCCCGCTGGCTCGGCCCGTCCCACTACTGTTGATTTTTTTAGTACTAGCGCGTGTTATAGTGCATGCACGTGTATAAGCCGCAGTCCTCCGAACCCCAGACGATTTCCACATTTCCACATTTTCGTTAAACACCTTTCCTGAGACCCAAATCTACATTCGACGAAAACTCTGTCGACCGGTATTTTCGAAAATTATGCAGTGTGAAATGAAATGTGAATCAAAAAAAATTATGGTCGAAACGAGTAAATAAAAAAACACGTGAATCAAATTTCGCACCAAAAAATAATTTTATCATAATTTTTTTTCAATCAAACCCGAACGCTTTTCGATAGCCATCGAAACAAAAACAATGTGTCTGTAAAACTGGCTGTTAAAAAAGTTCTTTTCTGCAGTTGTCCATGGTAAAGCTCGTGGTGACAATATTTACCACGCTGAACACCTCCGCTTCGCGGTGCTAGGAAATTCGGCCGTACGGCCGAATTTCCGGGCACCGCGAAGCGGCGGTGTTCAGCGTGGTAAATAATGTCACCACGAGCTGTACCATGAACAACTGAAGAAAAACAGAAAAACACTTGATTGATGATTGAGATTAAGATTGATGAAAAAAACTTCGATGAAACTAATAAATTCGAAATTCACTTCAAGTGTTTTTTTACCTGTTTCGATTATTTCGTTATTTTATTTTATAATTCACGTTTCATTTCACACTGTATTATTTTCAAAAATACCGGTCGACAAAGTTTTCGTCAAGTGTTTTTCCCACTAATTTTGGGTCTCAGGAAAGGTGTTTAACGGAGATGTGGAAATGTGGAAATCGTCTGGGGTTTGGAGGACTGCGTCTGCTACACGGTCACGATTGACGCAATCGAGCCCAAACTCCCGACGGCACATCTGCATAAGCACGTGGGGGCGTTAGTTAACCTTTGGAACTGTGGGGTTCGACATGTTTAGGATGAGAGAATCTGATGTTGTAATGAAAGAGTTTTCCGTAGTAGAATACAAAGAATGGTGAACGGATACAAAGAACCCAGGTGTTGATGATGAAGATTCGATGAACTTCAGGTTCATCAATATGGTCTAGTGCGTAGGCCGCCAGTCAAGGAAACGCCTGATCTAAGTTCGAAACATGACTTTAGACGTAGATCCGTGTTGATCTGTGGTTTCTGATGTGGCCCTTTAATTTGAATTCTTATGTAATAAATTTATAAAAGTTTCCGCTGATGCAATAGTCTCTGTTATCACAGCACTAACGTCCAGGGTTCACTTAATTACGAATCATTCACATGTATGCCATTATCAATAAAATATTATATACGTATCAGGAAGGAAAGCAGTTGATAGTTACTTGGTAATTTTTTTAAGTGTCAGTCAGTCTCAGACTGTTTTGGCCAACCACATGGCATCTATTGTTAACATCACACAGATTAATGAGCGCTCAAAGTATCGAATTCTCTGGACACCGATAAACGCAATTTTTTTGTGGAATATAACGTAGTTTTAACTGAGGACTAAACTTTTGGTCAAACTAGCTTTAAAATAAATACTGAGTAATAAAGATCTGAGATTCAGTAAATTAACATTTATAACTCAAAACTTATATTTAAAAAGTTCCCGGAAACACAACACCAATTCAACTGAAGAATTAGTTTAGTTGCACAAAAACCACAAGAACCACATGGTCTCCATATTCACGTCAAGCCAACAAATCACTCACTCGACTAGCGCCCTAGGATGCCGTTCCATACTGGTGGACGAGCCAAACCTCTGAAGAAAGTGAAATCTCTCCAAAGATGGGAAATCGACAGATGTTAGATCATTTTACCTGCAACTTAAAGAACAAACTCTAACGCCAAAGACGGGGAATTTCCACTCTACCCTCCCCTTCTTTTCCGCGAGTCCCGTTCCAGTATTCAGTTTCGACGTAAGATACCAGATTTGGAACACGTTTCATCTGAATATCCGTATCTTTCTCGCTGGTTGGTACATAACAGACCTTTTTGTTGCCGAAAAAGGTTCTCAGACTGGGTGCAATAAACGGTATAGTCAATGCACATCGCGTGGCACGCTTGGATGTTTGCAACCTTAGATTTTTTTCTTATTTATGACTGGGATCGCCCTGAATTTCAGGATTTTGCTAGCTACATACATAATGGCGCTTTAAAATCTTTGTTTATTCTTCGGTCAGGAGTGTAGTTAACGTCATTGTTTATCCCGTGGCAACTTAAGATCTGTCATTTTTCAGCCAGATTAAAATCAACTGAGTTTGGCACTCACGTGAAAATACCAGAATTGAAGCAGATTTTGGGTTAATTTGAATTTCAATAAAATCTGCATTTTAGACCGGTATGCATTCGACAATGACCACAAAAACCACAAAAACCATTAGCCACTGAATTTTTCTGATGAAAACTAAGAAAAGTTCACATAGAAAGTTCACACGCAACTTTTTGCAGAATAAAGTTTCATTAAACTACCTAGATTTCTGGCAACTTTAAACCTTCAGTCATAAAGTGGTCCAACCGTATGTTGTGACTTTTGAGAAGAACAACAAGCAATATTTGCAAAATATTACAACCAGATACCTGACTAACAAAACATCCAGACAAAGTATACATGTATCAAAAAACCTGTCGTTATAAAATGCACGCAAGACGAAAACAGTTTTCTTTTACACGCATTTGGTCTCTGATTGCCTCTCAGACCACTGGTTGACCTTATCAGTAAACCCAATTTACGCAAATCAAATATGTTAGGGTACCTTCATAGTCAGTTGCAAAAACAGTTGCAAAAAAATTTCAATAAAATTGCAGAATTTTTGCAGATGTTTTTGCAAGTTTTTTTGTATGGAAAAGCGTTACGGAAAAATTGCAAAAATTCTGCAATTTTTTAGCAATTTTTGTGCAACTGTTTTTGCAACTGACTATGAAGGCACCCTTATAGTATTGTTCATTATTTGTGGGATTCTGAATTAATAGATTTTTTCCAACACAAACTTTTTCAACTTTTCCCAGAAAGATTATCAGAAAATGACATTTCTTTCTAGACAAATGTGTTATAGTTATGTTATTAGATATTTTTCTATGAAATTAGAATTTTTGCTAAAATTCTTTTGAAAAATTAGTGAGTTTTTCTGGAAATGGCACTTCTCGTCCGACATGAGAAGTTACCTACGCTTATGGTTGGTGAAAGTTGAAGTTTATTACACATAATAGATAAGTAAGAACCAATCTACGGTTTCAGACAAATAAACAAACTTGCCATACCAGAGTTCTTCATATAACTTGCCATACTAGATGACCAAAAGATAACAATATGCGACAGTTCAAACCGAAAATAGTCATTAAATTCATATGAAAATGGCTCCACGCTGGCAATAAATGTTGCTTAATGGAGTAATAAACTTGGTCTTCTAACATTACCGGTTAGCTGATATGCTTGTTTCTCGTATACAAAACTCGAACGAACACACTTAAAAATTAGAAAATTTTCGGCAACCATTGGAACAACAAACTGCCTATAAAACTGTTCAGGTATGTATGAGTATGAAAAAAATGTTTTTCAAAAACAAAACGTTTAGATTCACGTTTTTGAGCTTCTCTGTTCTGCTCGTATTTTTTCTGTTGTTTGAAAAACTTTAATAATCACTTTTCAAAAAAGACTGATAAAGTTGAACAGACTGTTTTTTATGTTTGGAAGAGAATTATTTATATTTTTAAATGACTGACTGATTGACTGACTGATTGATTGATGACTGACTAACTTATGAATAGCAGACTGGCTGATTGACTGAATAATACATAAAGTAACTGGATTACTACTATTTAGCTCGTATGGATTTTCATGATTTTCATCTACATTTGGAAATGCTGTTATTTTTTATAGCGTTTTTTATTTACTTTCAAACGACTGACTTCTTCATTGATAAATGACAGACATTGGCGTGATTATACATATAAACTATAATATGTGTACTACGTTTATTATATTATTATATGTAATTAGTAACTGGAACAATCCGGTATATCACGAGAGCAGTGAAAAATACATACATACGTTTTAGTCTGTCAACAGCCCGATTTACCGCTCCAATGATTTGCGCGTCAAAAGTTTTGCAATCGCACGTACAAGTGATTGACTGACATGACATGACATGACTGACTGACTGACTGACTGACTGACTGACTGACTGACTGACTGACTGACTGACTGACTGACTGACTGACTGACTGACTGACTGACTGACTAACTGACTGACTGACTCACTGACTGACTAACTGACTGACTATGTAACTGACTGACTGACTGACTGACTGACTGACTGACTGACTGACTAACTGACTGACTGACTGACTGACTGACTGACTGACTGACTGACTGACTGACTGACTGACTGACTGACTGACTGATTGACAGACTGACATGACAGTCAAACTGCCAAAAAACTTTGCATAGACACGCTTTCGACTCAAAACGAACCACTCACATTGCTGACACGTCAAGTGATAAAAAGTCGTTATCAAGTATTATTAACAAATAATGTTACGATACTTTTGTCTTGAACTGGTTAAAACTGGTTAATGCGGAAAATTTCACCACTGTAAGAAAGGGAAAATTGGCCTAGTAAACAAGCGTCTCTTTTTTTAGCTTTTTTTCGTGTTCGATATAGCCTATCTATGGTTCGTTTTTACTTAGAAAATTTTCGGCGCGCAGTTTATTTTAAATTTTAAAGACAAAAAAAACATTTTCGCATGGTATGTGGATAAATTTTCCGTTAAGGAACCATGGAATCATGATGATAAAAAGTTGTATGCATAACTAAATCTCTGAATGGGTATCCGACTCATACCAATCAGCAATGAAAAAGTAATCATTTACCGAATCAAACACAAACAAATATCTGCAAAATGACGTAAAAACTTAGCATAACCAATCGCGACAAAATAAGAGTCCAGTTTGACACATTGGCGCTAAACTCCTGTCGACCAAAGTTAATCGTAATTGCGTTAACAGAACCCCCCGGTGGGGGAGAAGAATCGTTAAAATCAAATGGTTAATTACCTGATGAGCGTTGATATTAAATTGTGCACCAATTTCTATTTGCTAATTCGAAAGTGACTTTCCCCTTTTTATTCACTCAAAGAGGGTAATTTCTCTATTCTATCAACTCGCCCGCTTTAGCATGGAGCAGCCAGATACACTGACGGACGAGCCAATCCACCAAAGTGAGGGGAATTTCCTCAAAGCGAGGGGAATCGGTGGTTTAAATGCCGTTTCCCCACACTTCAGGGAATAATTCGAATCTTTGAAACCACCAAAGAGAGGGGAATTCCACTTTTCCCTCCACTTTTCGTCCGCTAGTGGCCAGGTAAACCTGTTTCGATGGACATCACTTGACGGGTTCTGAACTTAGGACCGCCGGTTTTTGAGTCCGCCGCTCTATCCAACAGGCTAAACATCGACGATTCGTTGATTATATTCGTTCATGCATGAAAAATCCTTATATAATGATTTGAAGAATGAATTAATTGCGTACGTGCTGTTTTCGTGAAACGTGTGGACGATTTCGAAAACCAGTCCTCGCTCAGCTCGTTAATTGGTACTGAGTTCGAATGCGCGCAATTTTTTGCTCGATAGTTTCCGAAACTGAAATGGAAATCTCCCTGGATTAAAAAAAACGACTTTCCCTAATTTGTCTCCGTTTGAATAGAGAATACTAATCCAATGCGTGCATGAAAAAGACAATAGCTAACAGACAGATAAATAGCACTTATTTTGCGAACTGAATATCTGTTTCTGCATGGAAAAATAAACTCCAAATATGCGAGCTCTCAAATTGTGTAAAAAAGTTTCAAAAAAATTCAAATATAGAATCGAAGGAACGTCTTCCTAGAAAAATTTCGTCTTATATTCAAGTGAGAATGTTGTTTTGCGTACGTGCTGTTTTCCAGAAATGTGTAGACGACACAGACGTACTTTGGTGGTAAACAACACACGCCGTCGCGCACATAAAGTGGTGTGATTATAGCCCGGCTAGGTTTGCTTAACATTCACTACTTTTTGTGTTAACATTTTCAACACAAACCGAACTTCCGAACTTTTTCGGCACGCAATCAAATTTTTATACCTATTCTTGTTTCATATGGACTTCTTTATTAATTACGGAGAACATACGAACAGTGCGTGGAATTCGTTGCGTTGCGTTGGGACAGATTTAGTGGAACGATATCTAAAAAACAGTAAACCATAAATGAATTTATACAGGCAGTCTGTTCAAAAATTGCTGTCGCGAAATTCACAGTTTCTATTTCTAATGAACTAATGAGAAGGAGGAGGAATCTGCGAACATTATGCTTGGGTTTATAGCAACAAATTTTAGTAACAATATACATACCAAGAAAAAGCCATTTAATATACTATTTCGATATGTAATATATACAAAACAGGTAGATCGAAACATATTGACACTGACACCAATAAACTGCATGATAATGCACTCACAGGTGATGACTGCTAATATTATACAATACAGGTGACCTTTATAAGCTTATAAAAACCGTTTTTCTGAAAAAATGCTTCGCTTAAACTTAAAAATAATAAATGCTTCACATCCACATGCCGTTTCACCTCTTTACAGAAAACAGTTATCTTGGTATTAGCTGTCGTCACCAATACATGGGAAGAAGAATGTAGTTTTAGCCGACCGTTTTATCGCACACCCTGTACACCACGTGCATATGCTAATTCGTGCGCTGTGCATGTGCATGCAGTGGCGATTGAAAAGAATGATTAGTAGGGGAGTTCCTTCTACAAAACGAATAAGTCTATATGGAAATGGAATTATGTCAGAAAGTCGTCTCAAAATTTTTTTCCTAAAGAAAGGAAATTTATATTTTTGTTTTCACTTTATGTCCAATCCGCTACTTGTACAGGTAAAGTTATGCGTACTTAGCATTGGTAAACTGAAGACAGATATTTTCTAGACCTTAGCGGATGAAGACAATCGAGGGAATAAGATAAATCCCCATACTTTTTGATTTTTACATCAAAGTGTTGCCTGTATGTTGGTAAACTGGCTTCGAAACTGCAAAATCTCCTTTTTTGTAAATTTTCGGTAACTATGAGAGATCAGCCGGTCCGCTAGTGATAGCCGAAATAACGTAAAGGTGTTGTTGTTGACAATGACAAGAGCCAAACACATGATGGGAAGAAATTATTGTATGAAGACTTGATTAACTTGGGAGAGGAATCAAGTAATTGATTCACTGCAAATTATATGATAAGCAACTACAATAGCGGAAGTAGTAAATGAATGAATGAATGAATGAATGAATGAATGAATGAATGGATGGATGGATGAATGAATGAATGAATGAATGAATGAATGAATGAATGAATGAATGAATGGATGGATGGATGAATGAATGAATGAATGAATGAATGAATGAATGAATGAATGAATGATTCAAACAATCAATCAATTGATGAATCACTGGCGGACGAGTCAATCCTTCAAAGGGAGGGGAATTTCGTCGAAGAGGGGGGAATCGGCACTTTTCAAGCCATTTTACCTACACCTTGAGGAACAAACTGCACTTTTCAGACTCGTCAAAGTCCCTTCTCGTCCGCTAATGTAATGAATACATGGAAAGGTTAAAATGAATGTCACTTTTCCTTCCCCTTCACCGTCGGACGATGTCTTCAATGCCGTGCCGTACAAACAACATGGCATCGTCTGTTTTCAGCGTTCACACGTGGAATAGAAATGGCAAGTGTGGGTTGCGTTGGCAAGTAGCCAACTACTGTACATGTACACATGAGAACCGTGTTTGTTTGTTTACTTGGATAAGTGTCCCTTAGCACAGAACTGAGCTGATTTTTTTCCTTTATTTCGTACGCCAAGAGCCAATCTGTTCAGTTATAATC
>OZ038448.1:10353252-10367004 GCA_964036265.1 Daptonema setosum
TTTTTACGAGATGGGGCTTTTAAATATGATACTTCATGGATCGAAAACAAATTAATAATAGCCAAACTCCACGGGTTGTATTTTCAACTATTTTTCACGGGTTCTTTCAACTACTGTTACCCTGTAATTACATATACTGAGTGGGTATAAAGTAAGATTTAAAAAAGCCGGGTTTAATGAGTTGATATTGTGCGTTATAGATTACCCCATATCGCGTAATCAGGGAAAGTATATAAAATAAGTTGTATTGAGTTGAAAACTTTACGGGTGGGTCTAACTTTTTGACGGGTTTTTGTTACAGTATTCTGCCAATAAACTAAACTCTAGACAAAAGTTTGAATAATCAACGGATCGGGTTAACACAACCGAACACTTTTAATGGTATACAAAAATACACTTCATCCTCGGGTTTAGTGCAGGAAATGGTTATTATTTAACTTGATCTTCCGTTGCCCTGCAACGGGTTTACCCTAGTCTTGTGTAATACATGAATTCGTGGTTTATTATCTGTCCTATACATAAAACGTCACTGATAAGCGTCTGGTTCTGCATGGGAACGCGGTCAGTCAGTCAGTTATGTAGTCAGTCAGTCATTCAGTTATCAGTCAGTATGTCAGTCAGTCAGTCACTTAGTCAGTCAGTTAGTCAGTCAGTTAGTCAGTCAATCTGTAGTCAGTTAACCAGTCAGTCAGTCAGTCAGTCAGTCAGTCAGTCAGTCAGTCAGTCAGTCAGTCAGTCAGGTATTCAGTTATGTAGTCAGTAAGTCAGTCAGTTAGTCAGTTAGCAGTCAGTCAGTCAGTCAGTCAATCAGTCAGTCAGTCAGTCAGTCAGTCAGTAAGTCAGTCAGTCACTCAGTCTGAAAGTCAGTCAGTCAGACACTATGTGGACGGCATTCAGCATAGTACATACGAAGCCAGAACGTTGGTGTACAGCTGTTTCTAGTCAGTCAGTCAATGTAATGCCCAGTTGGATGATGTTCGTATAGTATGCCACTCTCTATCTATGATCTACGTTGTAAAACTTTTACCATTTTTGACTGAAATTAAAAACTGAATTTCGTTTTGAACAACTTTTGTTGAAATTCGAATTTTTTCATCGTTGGATATTAGCAATCGTGTATTGCGATGTAGCAACGTTTGTGTATATATCTTATTGATTGATTAGTTTAGTTTAGTTTAGTTTATTTCAATCCAAAAATGGACGGATGTGCTCGATTGAACACAATAATGTCGTCAGTGAAAGCAATTAATCACGATGTCACACATCATAGATTCCAGCACAAGATACAAATTATAACTAAAAAGATTGTAAATAAAGAGTAAACAATTCAGCGTAGTTCTGTGCCAAAGGACACGTTCACTTTTTCAAGTAAACAATCAATCACGGTTCTCATGTGTACATGTACAGTATCTGGCTACTTGCCAACGCCAACGCACACTTGCCATTTCTATTCCACGTGTTAACGCTGAAAACAGACGATGCCATGTTGTTTATGTACGGCACGGCATTGAAGACATCGTCCAACGGTGAAGCACTACCAGATAAGAAGGGGAGGGAAAAGTTGAACTCCCTCCTCTTTGGCGAGTTTGAGAACTACAATTTGTTTTTGAGATGTAGGTAAAATGGCTTCGAAAGTGCCAATGGACCACTTCGAATATTGCTATTTTTTGTATACATATGTGGCAAAGAACCTTAAAAGTGAGTTCTGATAACAATAAATCCCGACAAGGCTTTATTATATCTCAGACGCCTGCTCCGTTCAATGGCAAACCGAAAACATATGGTGGATTGGTGGAATAAGTTGTCGGCGACTACATACAAATCTTAGCCAATTTGTTTTTGATTGTGATAATGGCTTGTCTAGACGTGTTTACGGCCTCAAAATGGCATGTCCCAAAATAGCAGGTCTCCAAGAGCAAGTCTCACGATGGCAAGTTTCAAAATAGCAAGTCTCAAATTATTTACAAACTTTATTCTTATTAAGTAACCTGTTTTCCACACGCAATGTTTTAGTATCATTCATTTTATCAGATTTGCTTTTCATTATAAATCTCTGCAGTGTAATTCGTAATTCGTAATTTTGACTAAATGCGAGTCAACCCAACGAAATCTACACAACAGAGCACAAACCACTGTGACTGGATGTTAATGTTTGTTTGCGTTTTTCAGCTTATTATTAACAAGGCTTTCAACAATATCGAATATTTTATACAAGATTATGTCAATGATTGAACCATCGTTATTTGTTTATTGATAAAACCAAAATCAATTAGGTCATTTCTTCATTCACTTGAATTACATTGTGTCTCTTTTCATTTTCATCGTAAAAACCTTTCCATTCATTAGTTGATTGACTGATTTATATTTATTCAATCATTTAACCATTTATTCATTCATTCATGCATTCATGTGTTCATTAATTCATATGTTCATTCACTATACATTCATTCATTCATTGATAAGATCAACATCCAATTACTCATATTATCATCCTTTTTCATGTAGTTGTTTGTCAGATAATGGCAATTTTATTCACTATTGAACTCCACGTTATTCAGGTCTTCCATTAATCGTTTCTCCCAATCATGTTGAAACAAAATCGACTCTTTACAACAACAACCACTAGCGGATGAGAAGGGAGGGGAAAGTGGAGTTCGCCCTTATCAGGCGGTTTCAAAACGTAGAGTTTGTTTATTAGGGTGCAAATAAAATGGCCTTATTTCTGCGACTTCTCCCCTCTTTGGAAGGATTTCCCTACCTTTGCAGGTTTAGCTCTTCCACCAGTGACAACAACACATTTTAAGTCATTTTGGCTATCACTGGCTGGCGGACCGGCCGATCTTCCTAAGTTTTTAAGGAACTTTTCTGTAAAAGGAGAATCGGCAGTTTCGAGGCTAGTTTATCAACTGGCTGGCTGGCTACACTACGACGAGAAAATCAAAACGATGAGGATATACTTTTTTCTCCCTCTTGTTCATCCGCTGAGCGCTATAATCATAGAAATTACCTGTCGTCAGTTTCCCGATGCTAATAAGTACGCATAACTTTACCTGTGCAACTAGCGAATAATTAAGATCGCAGACACAAATAACAACATATATGTATTTTTTGGAAAAAGTTATATAACCATATTTTGACATAAATCCAGTTAGACACTTTTGATTTGTAGAAGATTTCACCACCTTTCCCCCTATTAGACACCTTCTCATTCGCCACTGCATGCACCGTCAAAGCGCACGCATTAGCACACGCACGTGGTGTACAGGGTGCTCCAAAAAACGATCAGCTAAGACTACATTCGTGTTTTTCCTCACCATTGTTACACACTTTGAATTCGACTTCAGCTGATGAGTCCCAACAATTCAGGATTCTCTATTAAAGAAAGACTAGCCAAACTTTTCACACTTTTATTGCTTTCTTTAACTACTGCCGTTTAAGAGCTTTTAATCATGCAGTTGTATTGTCACAAGTATGTATATCAATATGTTTTCATCTACCTGTCTTGTGTTTTAAATACTGTTGTAAATTTGCAAAGTTATTTACATATCAAAATGGCGAAGCTCTCGTTGGTATTGGTAGAATTCATTGTTACTAACATTGGTTTTCACAAACCGCGTTGGAACATATCATTGTCATTAAATCATGAGAACCAAAAAACAGTTGGACTTAGTAACTGCGATTTCCAAACGGGCTAACTGTTCGCCTTCACGGTATAAATTTGCTATATTTCATTTCTTCAAATCTATTCCCACGAACAACTAGCGGACGAACCAAACCTTCAAAGGCAGGCGAATCTCTCCAAAGAGGGGGAATTTACATAAATTAGGTCATTTTACCTACACTTCAATGAACAAACTCTACTTTTTGAAACCGCCAAAAAGAGGGAAATTCCACTTTTCCCTCACTTTTTCGTCCACTGGTGTCCCCACGAGCACAACGATTTAGACAAACGTTCGTATGTTATCCAAATTGAATAACAATGTATGGAGACCATATGAAACAAGTATATTTTTCAGACATTTGAATGCACAAAAAATGCGGATGTTAAAAGCTTAATTTTAAAAAGTCTCGAATGACAAGAAACCCCAACCGGGCTATAATCACACCACTTTATGTGAGCGCCGCGCGTTGTTTACCCCAAAAGTCGTCTGTTTCGTCTACACACGTTTCCCGAAAACAGCACGTACGCATTTTTGTAAAGCATTCTAAATTATATATGACAATTATATATTACACTGAAAAATAATTATATTAAGACTGAAGACATTTTCTGGAATTTAGTACATTTTTTTCATTGCATTCGCGGAATTTACCGAAAAAACGGCGCGCATCCGAATGCAGTCTCTTTATCATTTGTAGGGACTAGTTTATGAAGTCGTCTGTTCCGTCTGCACATTTCAAGAAAATAGCACGTAAGTGTTTTTCTATAGCACTCTGTTCTCGATTGATTTTACAATTTAATTTGAAGTTATTTTTTCGAGTTCAGTAAGACTTTTCCTTTAACGGATTTAAGCCATGGAGGTCTAGCCCATTGGTTAGGGCGGCAAACTCCGGGGTAACAGTTAAAACTCTTCAGGTGACGCAAATTCTGTCACGTTGCTCTGGAATTTCTTCCATTGCTCGTCAGTTTATCCAACTCTCTGATCACTACGAAAACACCAATCTAGTATGGTATTATTGTGACCTGTTGGGCTTCAGTATTGAAGACGTTCCAGTAAAAAATCAGCGCACCACACCAGTATTTTAGTCTTCTAACTATGTAAGACAGGAAATTTTTACTACGTGTGTCAATTACGAACTAAAAAATAAACAAGTAACACTGATTTGTCTACCAAAAAACTTGATTCAATGTTTTGCTCACTTGGTCACCCCAACTGGTGGACGAGCCAAACCTCCAAAGAGAGGGGAATCTTTCCAGACGGGGGGGGGGGGGGGGATAAATTAAGCCATTTTACCTACCTTAGGAAATAAACTGCACTTTTAAAATTCACCAAAGAGGGGGGAATTTTACTTTTCCCACCCTTCTCGTCTGCTAGCTGTCACCCGATCATAATTGCTTACCTGTGAAACCCACCACCAAGTTATGTAACCGTCAAAACAGGTTTACCTGGCCACTAGCGGACGAAAAGTGGAGGGAAAAGTGGAACTCTTTGGTGGTTTGAAAGATTGGAAATAATCCCTGAAGTGTGGGAAAACGGCATTAAAACTGCCGATTCCCCCCTCTTTGAGGAAATTCCTTTCACTTTGGTGGATTGGCTCGTCCGTCAGTGTACCTGGCTGCTCCATGCTTTTAAAGCGGGCGAGGGGATAGAATAAGAGGATTATCCTCTTTGAGTGAATAAAAAAGGTGAGATTTATTTTATATGAGCAGATATGTAGAATTTTATCTACAAAATCATTTATCATCCGTTTATAAATTATTCAATTTTAACGTATCTTCTCCCCCACCGGGGGTTCTGTTAACGCAATTACGATTAACTTTGGTCGACAGGAGTTTAGCGCCAATGTGTCAAACTCGACTCTTATTTTGTCGCGATTGGTTATGCTACGTTTTTACGTCATTTTGCAGGTATTTGTTTGTGTTTGATTCGGCAAATGATTACTTTTTCATTGCTGATTGGTATGAGTCGGATACCCATTCAGAGATTTAGTTATGCATACAACTTTTCATCATCATGATTCCATGGTTCATTAACGGAAAATTTATCAACATACCATGCGAAAAGTTTTTTTTCTTTCTTTAACATTTATTTGAATGCGCGCCTGAACCTTATATCATTTAAACTGCGTGCCGAAAATTTTCTAAGCAAAAACTAACCATAGATAGGCTATATCGAACACGAAAACAAACCTAAAAATAAAGCCGGTTGTTTACTAGACCAATTTTCCCTTTCTTACCGTGGTAAAACTTTCCGTGTTAACCAGTTTTAACCAGTTCAAGACAAAAGTATCGTAACATTATTCCTTGATAACAAATTTTTATCACTTGGCGTGTCAGCAATATGAGTGGTTTGTTTTGGGTCGAAAGCGTGCCTATGCAAAGTGTTTTTGGCAGTTTGACTGTCATGTCAGTCAGTCAGTCAGTCAGTCAGTCAGTCAGTCAGTCAGTCAGTCAGTCAGTCAGTCAGTCAGTCAGTCAGTCAGTCAGTCAGTCAGTCAGTCAGTTAGTCAGCTGTCAGTCAGTCATTCAGTCAATCAGTCAGTGAGTCAGTCAGTCAGTCAGCCAGTCAGTCAGTCAGTCACTTAGTCAGTCAGTCAGTCAGTCAGTCAGTCAGTCAGTCAGTCAGTCAGTCAGTCAGTCAGTCAGTCAGTTAGTCAGTCAGTCAGTTAGTCAGTTAAGCTGAATTTTTTCAGCTATTCTGGTGACGAACTGTCTATCAATCAGTCAGTCAGTCAGTCAGTAATTCAGTTACATAGTCAGACAGTCAGTCAGTCAGTCAGTCATGTCATGTCATGTCAGTCAGTCAATCACTTGCACGTGCGATTGCAAAACTTTTGACGCGCAAATCATTGGAGCGGTAAATCGGGCTGTTGACAGACTAAAACGTATGTATTTTTCACTGCTACTCTCGTGATATACCGGATTGTTCGAGTTTCTAATTACATATAATAATATAATAAACGTAGTACACATATTATAATTTATATCTATAATCACGCCAATGTATGTCATCAAGCAATCAAGAAGTCAGTCGTTTGAAAGTAAATTAAAAAAGCTATAAAAAATAACAGCATTTCCAAATGTAAATTAAAATCATAAAAAAGCCATACGAGCTAAATGATAGTAATCAAGTTACTTTATGTACTACATTATCAATCCTTAGGTCAATCCAGTCAATCAGCCAGTCAGCTCTTCATAAGTTAGTCAGGTAGACAGTCATCAATCAATCAGTCAGTCAGTTAAAAATAAAAATAATACTCTTCCATACATAAAAAAGCAGTCTGTTCATCGTTTTCATTATTTTTGATAAAGTGAATAATAAAGTTTTTCAAGCAACAGAAAAAATACGTGTAGAACAAAGAAGCTCAAAAACGTGCGTGAGTCGAAACATTTTGTTTCTGAATTTTTTTTCATACTCATACCTTCTTATCGTGATGCTTATTATTTCCCGTCTGTTTATAACTAATATTACTCTATTTATAACTGTTCTATAATAATTTTGACATTGATAATATTGATAACTGATTAGGAATCACGGAGCGTTATGTTGTCAACCAGTAAGATTTTAACCAAGCAAGCGGTTCCTTAACTGAAAGCTGAATGCATTATTTACTAAATAAATTCAACGTCAACGTGTATACATACTTATTGAACTTTCGTTTGCCAATGAAGCAAGCCAATTTTTGCAAATTTTTCGTAATAAATGTTGAACATTTTCTTACTTGTTCAACGTATGATTAACACGCTTTTTTAGATTTCAAACATTTGCCATGAGTAAGGAGCAAGCAAAATGAACTTTCAAACCCATAACTTCCCCCGATTCCACGTGAACAGTTTCAATGGTTGTCGAAAATTTTCTAATTTTTAAGTGTGTTCGTTCGAGTTTTGTATACGAGAAACAAGCATATCAGCTAACCGGTAATGTTAGAAGACCAAGTTTATTACTCCATTAAGCAACATTTATTGCCAGCGTGGAGCCATTTTCATATGAATTTAATGACTATTTTCGGTTTGAACTGTCGCATATTGTTATCTTTTGGTCATCTGGTATGGCAAGTTATATAAAGAACTCTGGTATGGCAAGTTATATAAAGAACTGTGGTATGGCAAGTTATATAAAGAACTCTGGTATGGCAAGTTATATAAAGAACTCTGGTATGGCAAGTTTATTTACATATTTGTCTGCAACCATAGATTGGTTCTTACTTATCTATTATGTGTAATAAATTTCAACTTTCATCAGTCATTAACGTAGGTAACTTCTCATGTCGGACGAGAGGTGCCATTTCCAGAAAAACTCACTAATTTTTCAAAAGAAATTTAGAAAAAATTCTAATTACATTGAAAGTTATCTAATAACATAACTATAATACATTTGTCTAGAAAGAAATGTCATTTTCTGATAATCTTTCTGGGAAAAGTGGAAAAAGTTTGTGTTGGAAAAAATCTATTAAGAATCTCAAAAATAGTTAACAATACTATAAGGGTTCCTTCATAGTCAGTTGCAAAAAACAGTTGCAGAATATCTGCAATTTTATTGAAATTTTTTTGCAACTGACTATGAAGGCACCCTAACATATTTGCGTACATTGTGGTGGTTTACTGATAAGGTCAACCGGTGGTCTGAGGAGAGGCAATCAGAGACCAACTGCGTGTAAAAGAAAACTGTTTTCGTCTTGCGTGCATTTTATAACGACAGGTTTTTTGATATGCTGTATGTATACTTTGTCTGGATGTTTTGTTAGTCAGGTATCTGGCTATAATGTTTAGCAAATAATGCTTGTTGTTCTTCTCAAAAGTCACAACATACGGTTGCACCACTTTGTGGCTGAAGGTTTAAAATTGCCAGAAATCTAGGTAGTTTTTTAAAGAAACTTTATTCTGCAAAAAGTTGCGTGTATATTTTTATGTGAACTTTTTTTTCTGCGATCATTGTTGAATGCATACCGATCTAACATGCAGATTTTATTGAAATTCAAATTAACCTAAAATCTGCTCCAATTCTGGTATTTTCACGTGAGTGCCAAACCCAGTTGATTTTTATCTGACTGAAAAATGACCGAATTCAAGTTGCCACGGGATAAACAATGACGTTAACTTAACTCCTGACCGAAGAATAAACAAAGACTTTAAAGCACCGACTATGTTTGTAGCTAGCAAAATCCTGAAATTCAGGGCGATCCCAGTCATAAACAAAGAAAAAATATTAGGTTGCAAACATGCACGCGTGCCACGCGATGTGCATTAGCTATACCGTTTAGTTCACTCCAGTCTGAGAACCTTTTTCGGCACCAAAAAGGTTCTGTTAAGTACCAGCCAGCGAGAAAGATACGGATATTCAGATGAAACGTGATATCTTACGTCGAAACTGGATACTGGAACGGCACTAGCGGGCAAGATGGGGAGGTAACAGGGAATTTCCCATCTCTTTGGTGCTTCCCAGCAGTAGAGTTTGCTCTTTAAGGTGTAGGTAAAACGATCAAATATCTGCCGATGCCCCCCTCCTTGGAGAGATTTCACTCTCTTTAGAGGTTTGGCTCGTCTACCATAATGGAACGGCATCCTAGGGCGCTAGTTGAGTGAGTGATTTATTGGCTTGACGTGATTATTGGAGATGGAGACCATGTGGTTCTTGTGGTTCTTGTGGTTATTGTGCAACTAAACTAACTTTTCAGTTGAAATGGTGTTGTGTTTCCGTGAAACTATTTGAATAAAAATTTTGAGCTTTAATTTTTAGTTTAGTAAATCTCAGATCTTCATTACTCCGTATTTATCTAAAAAGCTAGTTTAACCAAAAGTTTAGTTCTCAGTTAAAAACTACGTTATATTCCTCGGTTTCCAGAGATTTCGATACTTTGAGCGCTCATTATTTGTGTGATGTTAACATTAGATGCCATGTGGTTTGCCAAAACAGTCTGGGACTGACTGACACACAAAAAAATTTCCACGTATGAATAACTGTTTTCCTTCTGTATACGTATATAATATTTTATAGATAATGGTATACATGTGAATGATTCACAAGTATTACGTGAACCCTGGACGTTAAGTGGTGTGATAACAGAGACTATTGCATCAGCGGAAACTTTTATAAATTTATTACATAAGAATTTAAATTAAAGGGCCGCATCATAAACCACAGATCAACACGGATCTACGTCCGAAGTCAGGTTTCGATCTTAGGATCACAAGTTTCCGAGGCTGGCGGCCTACGCACTAGATCAAACTGATCACGATACGGTAGGCATTGTGGATCAACGGCTCATCCATCAAACCTGAAGTTCATCGAATCTTCATCATCGACACCTGGGTTCTTTATATCCATTCACCATTCATTGTATTCTACTACGGAAATTCTTTCATTACAACATCGGATTCTATCGTCCTAAACATGTCGAACCCCGCAGTTTCAATGGTTAACTAACGCCCCCACGTGCTTATGCAGATGTGCCGTTGGGAGTTTGGGCTCGGTTGCGTCATTCGTGACCGTGTAGCAGACGTTGGCCACTCCAAGTTTTGTCAGATGTCAACATTGGTTTGCGTTGATTTACGATGTTTTTTGCTTGTTTTGTTTTGTTTTTACTTCTGGGATACACATATGTAGGAACACTTTTATACACACAAATTAGTACGCGATAATCGGAATTACACTATCATGGTATTAATTCGGAAAAGAACCAACTAATGAAAGCCTTAGTACGGAATAGATTTCACTGTTCTCAAAACTCGAATCCGGTTGTAACTATTTGGTTCAGATTTTTTATGATTGCTGTTAGTCGGGCAGCATATTTGTAAACTGTACCGGTTTTTTGTCAGAATTCGTGTGACTCAACGACAGCTGATAACCATTTGATTGTTTGTACGGCTTAGGCTTAGTTCCACCGAACATGGACTGAACGTTAGTGAAGGAGATAGCCTAGGTTAGCCTCTCCGTGAATCCAAAATGGAAAAGTCGAATTTGGGAAGTTGACGAATAACCGGTACAGTTTCCAAATATGCTGCCCGACTAACAGCAATCATAAAAAATCTGAACCAAATAGTTACAACCGGATTCGAGTTTTGAGAACAGTGAAATAACGTTCCCCATCCTCGGTATCGGCTTGCACAAGTGAGATTGTAGTGTTTCGCCTTTCTCTAATTCACACTATCGAAACTTCTCCGAAGTCGGTAGTTTTCAGTGCTACTAAACTACTCTGGATACCATGTGTGTATGATGACACAGTTAGACTTGTGTGTGTTAACTATGTGTTCCAACTTGACGCAAACAAAAACTGTTCTCACCACAGCTGCCACTTCTTTTTGGCTTTTTTGAGACGTATGATTTGGCATAAACACATCTGCCCAGATGATGATGTTGTTGTTGACTGAGGTGATGAAGTCTGAACCCCGTTTTGTTAAATGAATCGATGTTTCGCCTGACTCTGTATCGGTTCGTGATCATATGTATTGTTTGAAACTCTAAACTTGAAGTGCTCTAAAATATTTTGTTTTGATAAAACCTTTCTAGTTCGGAGAAGTGTTCGAGAATGGTTTCATGTGAAATGAAAACTTAATTCTTCGCTCAAAACACCACATATGAATTTAGTTGAAAGTATAAAAAGTGTCTGGAAGAAGCAATTTCATAAATGCTCTTCATCTATTTCATGCATTACATTGCCCTTTCAGCATTGCCAAACAGATTTATAATAAAATTCTTAAAAACATTGAAAAAATTTAAATCAATGGAAAACACTGAAAAAAAACACATTTTCCCATGCTGCAACATGAACGTAACCGATAACTTCAACCGGTAAAATCCGGAATATTGCATAAAAACTTGGCAGTTCCACGTGGTATTCAGTGGTCTCGTCGTAAACTTGGTTGTGCAACGCAGCATCACTGACGGACGAGCAAATCTCTAAAGGAAAGTGAATTTCTTCAGCGAAAACGAACTTCGCATTTTTAGGCCATTGTACCAACACCTACCAATTTCTACTCTTTTATATGACCAAAGAGGGGGAATCTCTCTTTTCCGTTCTTCCCTCGTCCGCTAGTGGCAACAGTGGACAGCCGCGCGTTGCTGCGATCAAAGGTGATGTGCAACGGATGTTTATTGTCATTTGGATTAAAAAAACTTTTCAAACTTTTTTAGTTCTTATATGTTTTTCCAATTCGTTATTGCTTGCAATTAAATTACTCTGGTGCATTTAATGGATTTTCGTGCTGATGTCTTAAATTGGTTCATTGTATGTATACATGTAGTAGCATAACATCTTTATCAGTGTGTTACGCGCAACAGTTTAACGTTTAACTGATGTTATATAGTCATGTTCTTATATTTGTTTCACCTCATCATATTAGAATTCATTTATTTCGCAGTATGGGAGATGTTCGCTTTATGATCGAAAAAAACATAACTTATATCAAAACAAATATAAAGTGTCACAATAATATAATACATCTGACTGGAAATTTTTTGCAGGGTATTCGAACAGCCAATTTAAAAATACCCACGTGGCTGGCGATGTCGTGAAACCACCAGACACATTGTCAACAAAATGTTAAAACGGTCCATGTCTAGAACAATAATGACACCCACACGTGGCATCTAAAACCAGCGAGTTTTAACGTCTGTTATTTGCCTTGCCGCGCCGTTCGATTGATCTTACGGCGGTGTAGCAGCCATTCTTTCATTGAATGGAAGCTGATATCGCGATGTATTTACTGACAATTTAAGCCATAACATGAAACTGGTTATGGTATAACATCGGCCATTCTCACGTGATGATGTGGCTGCCTTCAGTCTCCGCTTTAATGTTTCACATTTATAGTTTCATTTTAGTTTTAAGAATCCCAAAAGGATTTTTTTATGAGCGACACAATTGTGATCAGAGCGCTTCTGTTTGTGAATAAAAAGGGATGTTGGTCTCACGTGGTGTAACGTTGCGGCGTAATATTCCGACAGCAGCGTTGCAGAACGTCCATAGCAGTGATGTGTAACTGATGTCAAAAAATATGGCAGTTTCGTAAAACTGTTACTTTCAAAAGTTGTTGACTGATGAAATAAAACTGTCTTATGCCATAGTTTTTTTTTCAAACATTCTTTGTTGTGTCTCTCACGTGGTGTTATGTCATATAAAGACGGCCACGTTGGAGCGTTGCACCAGATGTTAAATAAGGCAGTTCAACAAACCGTAGATATTTTTATATATCAATGTAACAGTTGATTACTGTTGTAGCTTGAAGTCAAAACGGCGTGATGCAGATTCAACCTGCGACCGATTTAATTTGAACCAATAAATAATCTAATAAAAAAACACATAGATATAAAACCTCATAATTTAATTAAGACATTTGTTTGGCACCCATTGAATAAGTTGGAATGAAAATTGTTTTTATTGTTTACATTACTTCTAAAATGACTTTAGCGAAGAACCCGTATTTTGTGCTCGAAATTAACCGTTTAACCATTGGAATGTATACAAAAACTGCATGTATGTATACTCTTAGTTTATGTAATGGCTGGTAGAACGTTCTGTCTGTCTTTCCAAGGAAACGTTTGCAGCGACGGTAACAATCGAAAGTCAATTAATCTTTTGACTGCTTGGAAAACTTAACGACATATCAAGTTAGATAAGTACTGCAGTCCTACTGGAACTTTGTGTCCATCCCGTATCATTTAGTTCTAATATCATTGTTTTATCATCTAATTTGCTTCTCAGGTGTTGCGATACAAAAATATCATATTCAAATATTCATTTCAACTTCAGTTACAAATATGTAAGCATAAATATAGAATTCGATTTACGAGACATGAAAAGGCGAATTATTACAGTTATTCATAAATTTTTGATTTTTCTTTTGAAATTGAGATCGTAAAACTGTTCAGTTGTGTTTAGCATTTATTTTTTGAAAACAATCGTAGCAACAGTCGTTGTCAAACAGTTCCTACAATTTTTTTCGGTAATTGCCACTTTAATTACAAAGTAACCAATCATGTTTAGTTATTTATTTTATACGTGGTTTTATTTTCGGGGACAAAAACTTATTTGCTCTAGTAAGTTTCCCCATCACCTAGTGAGACTAACGTTTCAAGGTGGAAAGTGAACTTG
>OZ038448.1:10367204-10372204 GCA_964036265.1 Daptonema setosum
AAATAAAATTTCTTGTCTCATACTTTTTCACGATTGGACTAGCCAGGATCGAACTATATTCGTTACTCCCCATGCCTTCAGGGCATTTTTAGTTGCTTGTCTATAACTTTTTTATGTGTGAACAAATCACATGTATATATATGTGCTAATGTAACAAAAATGCTTTATGAGTTGAAAATTTATCATACGATTAATGAACTTCAGCCCTTTTATAACTTTAGATTTTCGAATATTGAATTATAATGATATTTGTGAACAGAGATCGTTTTCGAGCCCCCTTCAGATTTTTCCTTGTAAAAGGAGTTATTACATGATTGACATAATGATGAAAAAAGTCAATGAATTAGTAAACTAGAGAGTTAAAAGCTGCCTTATTACATATATCTAAAATAGACAGTTGAAGTTCGGGAGAAGTTTATAATATCAAAAATAAAACAAATTAACACTCTCGTTGTTTTAGATTTTCAGGGGTATTGAACCCAGCACCACCCGTTTAACTTGTAAACCCACTATCCACTTGACTACCTTGACGAAAAATATTTTACAAGTTGATTTTTTACATCAAACCTAGATTCAAATTACAATTTTTCTAATTATACTTAATGTGAAAATATCTTCAAAACTTGACTATTATTATGTTGGCGCCCGGCTGTACTTAACAGCGAATGTGTTTGTACCATGTGACTCTCGAATTTTTTTCCTTTACTTCCAGACCACTTATAATAAGGTTTTGAGGTGTTTTATTGATATTGGTACACGTCTAGAAACAAAGAAAAAAATTTACTTGGAAAAAAATTTTGACCCGTTTTTTCTTCGTTTCTGCACATTTTGACGGATCATAAAAATTATTTAAAGGTTCTGATCAAGTTTTAAAAATATAGTTTATTAGAAATGTACTTCTTCTAGACCTCCTGTTAAAATGAAGTTCATCCTGTTTCTGTATAAATAAAAATATTGGAATCCAATGTGACTGAAACAGCGTGAATAAGTGAATATGAATTTTCGCCGGTTTTTGGCGGCTCATAAATATTATTTTAAGAATACGCAAAGAGTAATCTTTTATGTATTCGATACAGCTTCAGTAATTCTAGACATTCAGATAATATAATGGGTCTCAAGGCTTTAACCCTTAAGATAATCTGGTTTTCGAAAGAGAAAAAATCGTCAAAAACGTTTAAATTTTTAACGTCAGTTTTTAGAAGTTTTCAACAAAGTACGATGATTTTATCGGAAAATGTGTCAGAGAGAGGTCATACTGAAATTTGATTCCGCATATGATAGGAATTTTTTCATAACGATTGAATCCCTTTAACACGAGTATTGAAGCATTTGTAAAAATGTTCGTGAATTTTTTTCCTCACATGACCCCATGCGCTTTTTGTGTTTTTGAGTAGAGTGGTGAATTGAATAGCGGAACAAACTTGGACATGTGTAATACACATCCAGTTAAAATTTCAGTTTGATCGGTCCACCCTATCTCTCATACAACAATTCTTTCTTCATTTTGCCTGCGATTTTTGACATTTTTTTCATAAAATCCCTCAAAAATAGAGAAAAGCTTCATCCGATCTCCGTGACAGTTTAATAATCGTTTTCTACGCTGAAAGTTGACCTAGGTACCGATTTTCAGCTCTACAGGTCTTACCCAGTTTCCTTGACAAAATTTGGGGGGAGAAAAAAAAAACGGAAAATCGCATTTTCATCATTTTCGGACCTGAAAAATGAAAATTTATCCCTACCGGGTTAAAAATAGCCAAACAGATGTAGAATCGCACGAGAAAACCGATGAAACAGACTAGAAGTCTATACGATGAAGCTATATCGAGATACCCGCAAAAAAGCTTATCTTAATCGAACCATATTAAGGGAACGGCCTACCGGCCGTCCCTTGATATGTAGCGTTCTCAATAAATAAAAAAGATTAAATGAAAGGAGTTTTTTTGTAAGTTTTATAGCTGATTGACTGAATAAAAACCGTTTGTGTCAATCATTTCCTATCCAGAGTTTCTGGTTACTCAGAAACTTTTCGGCGTGCACTTAAAGTTTGAATGTCTTCATGACGCGGGTTAAATTTTCAAGATTTCTTCTAATCATGAAGGTCTAATTATCGAGTAAATGGCGCCCTTTTAAAATTCAGTTTACTAATTTATTGAGAACGTTATACATACATACACAAGCAACTAAAAATGCCCTGAAGGCATGGGGAGTAACGAATATGGTTCGATCCTGGCAAGTCCAATCGTGAAAAAGTATGAGACAAGAAATTTTTAGTCTCATACTCTAAATAGTCTGATCGTGAAAAAGCAGGAAACAAGATTTGCGATGAATCACGAAAAAAGTTTGTACTTCTTTAAATTAAGAACCAAACCAAATTACACGAACCATATTTGGAACTTTTTGGTGAAAACTAAATCCTCTTTATTTAGTCCAGCTCCTTGTGAGCATGGATAATTTTCTTTGATTAGTGTGACGGATCTGCCACGAAACTTTTTTTAATTTCCTTTCAGTTCAATAACGATGATTTTTTAAGACCTTTTTTTAATTTGAATTCCAGTATTTACTCAAGAAAAATCTTAATGATTAGATTACCACAGTACTCGTGAAAAGTTCCAAATATGTTTCGTGTAATTTGGTTTGGTTCTTAATTTAAAGAAGTACAAACTTTTTTCGTGATTCATCGCAAATCTTGTTTCCTGCTTTTTCACGATCAGACTATTTAGAGTATGAGACTAAAAATTTCTTGTCTCATACTTTTTCACGATTGGACTTGCCAGGATCGAACCATATTCGTTACTCCCCATGCCTTCAGGGCATTTTTAGTTGCTTGTCTATAACTTTTTCATGTGTGAACAAATCACATTTAGATTATGTGAAAAGGTCACAAATGCTTAATGAGCTTGAAAAACTCATATAATTTATGAACTTCAGCCCTGCAATAACTTAGCCCTTCATTAAGTATTGAAGTAGAGCAAAATCGTGAGCACCGGGATCGCTTGCGAGCCCCTTCAATTTTTTCTTACATTAACTGACGTCATCACATAGTTGACAGAATGATGTAAAAAAAGTCCCAAAATTAGTAATATAGGTAATTAAAAGCTGCCTTATGTTATCTAAAATAAACCGTTTAAATTCGAGAGCAGTGTATAATATCAAAAAATAAAACAATTAACCATTTTCGATATTTTTGTTTTGTAGGGGTATTGAACCCAGAACCACCCGTTTGACATGCAAATGCACTATCCACTTGACTACCTTGACCAAAACTATTATATAAATTGGTTCGCATTATCAAACCAAGTTCCCAATCATCCCATATTTATCATTTTATCTAGAGTGAAAGTGACTTCAAAACTCAACTATTATTAGGTTAGCGCCGAGGTGTACTTAACAGCGGACGCCATGTACCATGTGACTCTTGAAATTTTTTTTATCACTTACAGACCATTTATAATACTGTTTTGAGGTGTTTTAATATTATTGATACAAGTCTAAAAACAAAGAACAAAAAAAATTAAGAAAAAATTTTTTGACCCGTTTTTTCATTTCTGTACTTCTTGACGGATCATAAAATTTTTTTTAAAGTACTGATCAAGTAAAAAAACCATTTTTGTTAGAAATGTTCTCCCTCTAGACACCCTGTTAAAATCAAGTTTGTCATGTTTCTGTATAAATGAAAATTTTGGAATCCAATGTGGCTGAAACAGCGTGAATGAGGGAACTTAAATTTTTACCGTTTTTGACGGCTAATAAATACTTTTTTGATAATACGGCAGAAATCAGTTCTTCTGTTTTGGATAGAGCTTGAGTCACTCTAAACATTCTATCAATACGAAGGACTTCAATATTTTAAACCTGACAAGAATCAAGTTTTAAATGGGCAAAAATCGTCAACAAATTAGAAATTTCAAAATATCTGTTTTTCGGATTTTTTTGATAATCCAAGGGGTTTATAGAAAAATAGGTCGAAATAAGGTCATAATAAAATTTGATTCCGCGTCGAATAGACACAATTTGAGGATCATTCAAACTTTGGTTATATCAGTAATTTAGCTTTTCTGAAAAATGCACACAATTTTTTCCTCCATGTACCCCCTTGCCAGTTTTGCGTGTTACTTGATATTGAAAAGTTAGATAGCGGAACATACTTCGACATGTGTAATACACATCCGGTCGAAATTTCAGTTTGATCGGACTACCCTATCGCTCATACAACGATTCTTTCTCCATTTAGCCTGCGATTTTTGACATTTTTTTCATTAAATCCCTGAAAAATGGTGCAAATAGTGTTCCGATCTCTGTGACAGTTAGGAAATCGTGTTTTGGGCATGAATTTGAACTAGGTACCAATTTTCAGCTCTACAGGTCTCACCCAAATCCCATACAGCGTTTTTGATGAGGAAAAAAAACGGAAAATCGCATTTTCATCATTTTTGGACCTGAAAAATGAAAATTCACCCCTGCTGGGTTACAAATAGCCAAACAGATGTAGAATCGGACGAGAAAACCGATGAAACAGACTAGAAGTTGATACGAAGAGGCTAGATCAAGATAACCGCAAAAAAGCTTATCTTAATCGAACCATATTAAGGGAACGGCCTAACGGCCGTCCCTTGATACATAATGTACGTGCTCCATTGAAAATCGACTACTGCCTAGATTGCTCTTCGCCCAATATAAGAAAATTATCGGTGCTTTGGTTGAATCTCAACAACATCTCGCTTTAACAATGATGAATTACGCTTACTCTCATTATTACGGGATTATATGAAACTTACGTTTATGAAATTAATAAAATTGCAATTCTCAACGAAAACAATTCAACTTACCGAAAAGTTGCAGTTTTTTCTATTTAAAATAATATAACCCCATTCAAGTAAGAAAAAAACAAATTTATTCATCGGGTTTTCGCTTTATTGCTCTTTGTTATCGAATATTTATTTTGAATTTTTATCTGAGTTTTTTTTGAAAGACTTAGAGCTGAACATTTATTTGTCCAATTG
>OZ038448.1:10377204-10400532 GCA_964036265.1 Daptonema setosum
TCGATTGTAAATACAGGAAACCTCGACTAAGCTATAACTGTAAATGTTGCACTAAATCCGAGATAATCCGCGTTTATTACTTTCTGGAAAGTTGACCTGAAACCGTACCACCCACCGCGTAAGATGTACACACTGCAAATGTATATAATATTTCAAGTGCTCCAGATTACCACAGATGTAAATGTAGATAAGTATGTAGGTGTACAAATAAAGAGAAGATCCAGTTATTTACTAAACTTATAAACTTTCATTAAGTTGCAATCCTTTATGATTTCTTCAGGTTTATCAGCAATAATTGCTATTGGCACGTTTCACCTTGTTCGGACCGGGCTTCACTGGCTTATTCAGTCAGTCAGTCAGTCATTCAGTCCTTCAGTCACTCAGTCAGTTAGTTATTCGGTCAGTCATTCAGTCAATCCAATACTAACTGACAGATTCTCTAGTAAAGAAAAGCATCTTCATCACCCCATTCCTCCCCACGAGTGCCCGAGAGCGAAAGCATATACGGCGAAACGATTGGCCCATGGGCTCCTTTTAGCGTTCACAATGGCTGAGGAGACTAATTTGAAAATGCGCGTCGTTTTTGGGATTTCAGGAACAATGTATGCAATGATATAGCTTGGCCATGGTAGCTTGATATAAAAAATACATTTTGGGGGCTGGTTACGCACGTAAGAAACGAATTAAGCGCAGACCTCGTGTTTTGTCCTGTCCGAATGTTATGTGAAAAATGATTATTTTCTCGAAAATTTGAAAGCGCCCCAGAAAAAAAACAGATTTGAATTCAAACTGCGCACCAAAAAGTTTTTGGCTAACAAGAAATCCTAGATAGGCTATATCAGGCAGTCGATATTCCTTTTCCATGATCGCAAAAGTCTTATTTGGGCACGCGTTCACGCACCAAATTCAGTCTCCTGATGGACTGTGAATGCTGTGAAAGTACACATGCCCGAACCGACCTCATTTAATGTATTCATATTGGGAGTCTGTACCGGTCTGTGTAGTAAAACGTTCACAAGTTAATGGCAATCCGAATTTTGATGCACGCCATTTTTTTGACTGACTGACTGATTGATAAAAATGAATTGCATGGTATAGAATCTCAAGTTGGAAGCTGCGTTATGTAAATATATGTAGTTTTGTGAAATTGACTGATTGATTGACTGAGTGACTGCCTGACTGACTGACTGACTGACTGACTGACTGACTGACTGACTGACTGACTGACTGACTGACTGACTGACTGACTGACTGACTGACTGACTGACTGACTGACTGACTGACTGACTGACTGACTGACTGACTGACTGACTGACTGACTATATTTTCTCAGACATCACTCGAAGACTCGCATGAGGATCGTAATTCTATAAAAACCGGCAATGGTGAATGGTTCACGGCACGGGGAGGAAATCTGTTGAGAAGAGTAGACAGTTTTTTTCCTCGGCAGTCCTTAAGCGGACAGTCAATGAAACGGGGAACAAACTTAGAATGAGTTAGTCAGTCAGTCGGTCACTCAGTCACTCAGTCTGTCAGTATGTCAGTCAGTCAATCAGTCAGTCAATAAATCAAACAGTTAGTAAGTTAGTCAGTCAATAATCCTGCTACTGTGTTTGTCCTCCATCTTCTTTGGAAAGCATTGTTCTCCCAATTATGACTGTATTCCGTTATTTCCATTATTTTTTCACCTGCCCTATTGTGTTCATTCGTATAAAAAACATAACCATCAGTTGCTAGGAAATGTGCAGGTTGACTGAAACAAGCAAAAAACACGGGGTAATTCATATGCTATATAAGTATGAATCAGTCAATCAGTCAATCAGTCAATCAGTCAGTGAGTCAGTGAGTCAGTCATTCAGTCAATCAGTCAGAAAGTCCATTTTTCTACTCAGTTCAACCTTATATCACGTGTGTTTAAATTGTTAATCAGTCATTCAGTCTGTCAGTTTAATGGTTAACTGTCAACAATCCATCAATCGGTCACCAAGTTTTTTTTATCTAACTCGGCGTCAAAATTTCAGTGGTTTAGTTGATTCAGCCAGTCGCTTTTTTATTCTTATCTTTGGTTGCTATTCAACAAATGTCAGTCAGTCAGTCACACAGTCAATCTGTATTTCAGTCAGTCACACAGTCAATCTGTATTTCAACAAATGTCAGTCAGTCAGATTTTCTTTCAGTAAGTCATTCGACAGTCTGGTTTTCTTAAAAAGTCAAACAGTCAGTATTCCGGTTTTTTTCAGTTATTCATTTCAGAAATCATTCAGTTAATCAATCAGTTATCAAGTATTCACTAACGGTTTTCTGATGAAATTGTGTTTTTAAGAATCCAATAATCTCAATATGAATGACATCTCCGGGTTGCACGTGACCCATGCATGTTGATTTTTATCGAAATGTTATAAATGATTCACAGGATCACTGACTGTTTGAATGTATGGCTGGACGTTCATGATTATTCGATATTCGACTTAAAAGAGAATAATTTATGCCTACAATTATTTAAATATTCAGTCTGTCGAATGGAGAAGTTTCTACAAATTATTTATTACTATTTATACTCACTTCTTCACTAACTATCACGTATTATGTTTGTAAGATCACGTACGCAAATATAGACAATTACCTTGATATCCGGGCTTTCACGGACTGTCACGACACGACTCACGAGTCATGACCGAAATTAGGGACAGGCATGTTCATCTGTAGATAAATGAGCAGTGTCGAAGGCATGAAACCTTGTGCGTGAGTTCCGGGCGATAAATCCAAGTGATATCATAACTATGCACGTCATTTGGTCCGGGTGACTGTCAAACCTGACAGTGACAGACAGACAGACAGACAGACAGACAGACAGACATACAGACAGACAGACAGACAGACAGACAGACAGACAGACAGACAGACAGACAGACAGACAGACAGACAGACAGACAGACAGACAGACAGACAGACAGACAGGCAGACAGACAGACAGACAGACAGACAGACAGACAGACAGACAGACAGACATACAGACAGACAGACAGACAGACAGACAGACAGACAGACAGACAGACAGACAGACAGACAGACAGACAGACAGACAGACAGACAGACAGACAGACAGACAGACAGACAGACAGACAGACAGACAGACAGACAGACAGACAGACAGGCAGGCAGACAGACAGACAGACAGACATGTGACACTACATCTGACATTGCCCGTCAGTTTATTTACCAATCGTCAAACACCATCCTGATATGGTTGTGCGGCGATTCAGGGCGCGAATTCCTCCAAAATACGGGAATTCCGAATTTTCACTTCATGATTATTTTTCAAATTAGCTTATTTTCAAACGAAAGTCATTACTCCAGGAACATTGGCACCATATAATCAAATTAGGTGATATGCCTGCCGCTTACAGCTTATTCAGGGTTTTTTGTTACTCGGATAGATTTTGGCGCGCACTTTGAATTTAAATCTATGTATGTCGTGCGTTAAAATTTCCTAGGAAGAAAACAAGGTAATGGGCGCTTCTGCCCCGCGGCTGTTTCGCCCCGCCAAAGATAGGTTGTTTCGCCCCGCCAAAGATAGCTTGTTTCGCCCCGCCAAAGATAGCTTGTTTCGCCCCGCCAAAGATAGGTTGTTTCGCCCCGCGAAAGATAGGTTGTTTCGCCCCACCAAAGATAGGTTGTTTCGCCCCGCGAAAGATAGGTTGTTTCGCCCCGCCAAAGATAGGTTGTTTTGCCCCGCGAAAGATAGGTTGTTTCGCCCCGCCAAAGATAGGTTGTTTCGCCCCGCCAAAGATAGGTTGTTTCGCCCCGCCAAAGATAGGTTGTCTCGCCCCGCCAAAGATAGGTTGTTTCGCCCCGCGAAAGATAGGTTGTTTCGCCCCGCCAAAGATAGGTTGTTTCGGGCGCCAAAGATAGGTTGTTTCGCCCCGCCAAAGATAGGTTGTTTCGCCCCGCCAAAGATAGGTTGTTTCGCCCCGCCAAAGATAGGTTGTTTCGCCCCGCCAAAGATAGGTTGTTTCGCCCCGCCAAAGATAGGTTGTTTCGCCCCGCGAAAGAGAGGTTGTTTCGCCCCGCGAAAGATAGGTTGTTTCGCCCCGCGAAAGATAGGTTGTTTCGCCCCGCGAAAGATAGGTTGTTTCGCCCCGCCAGAGATAGGTTGTTTCGCCCCGCCAAAGATAGGTTGTTTCGCCCCGCCAAAGATAGGTTGTTTCGCCCCGCCAAAGATAGGTTGTTTTGCCCCTCGAAAAATAGAAAGAGTTTCTCGGGGCGAAAGAGTCTGCCTGAAACAATCTCCGTCAAAGCACGAACAATGCCTTTTATTTGTTGCATGTAAGCGTTACAGAGTCAAATAAAAAACTTATAACGATATACCTTGACCAAGTTATACATACATACAAAGCCGGTCCACAATTATCTGCTCCGGTTTTATTTGATTATATACAGTCCTCACGTACTTCCTTTCCGGCACAACCCGATGGCACAGGGTAGGTTCCAGCGAGTTGTGATTAGTATATAACCAAAAACTTTTATTATATATATTTTTTTATACTCTTTCGATTGTTTTTTCTTTCATCACGAAGTTACACTTTCGAAACTGAATGAATTAACTCTGAATGATTACATGATATTTAGCTATTAAGTCATGAGCATTGTTTCTTATGTACGTTACTAGTAGGTCGCAATTACATACATATACATATGTACTGTAACGGGTTGCAATTGAAATATTGCCGTGGGTTTAATAAACATAAAATACTTTCATTGAAACATATTTGTTTACAGAAATCAGCCGTTTAAGCGCTGAAAACAGAAATGTGTCGCTCTTGAGACATTACGTTGCGTGACAAATATTGTTGGCCTCTATTAACGACACTCGAAATATAATGTTTCAGAGAGGACACTTTCTCCATGTCTTTAACAGACGAACCGAATACGCTATACTCACATATTTGATTATTATCATAAACCCCACTTATTCGAGAGGAATTCGCATTCGTTTACTCGAATATACTTGAACCATAAGTTGGATTAATATAAAGCATCTTCGTTGAAAACTATGCTAATCATTACTTCTACTTCATCAAATCATCCATGCCGTATCTTTACAAAAATGTTGTTTATGCAAGCAAAAGTATCGCCGGATAATGACATGTGAAATAATGAAACATCACTAGCCAAAAAGTCAGTTGTGCTTGTTAACACTGATTGTCTGATGTTTCATTTTTTGAGCAATATTTTTGCTCACAGAAACAACATACGGTCTTTATATGCTACAGTATTTTTCGTCTAGATACGCCAACGTAATACATATCTGGGATGGCCACAATTCGCTCTAATCAACAACTGCATTCAGCAATAACCGGCTAAATCGTAAGAGCTTCATGAGTATATTTGCATAATAAGGTGATTAGTCTTATGTGATACTTGAATGGCAACGCTTATTACAGTCATTTAGATTATTCAGAGCGACAAGGCTCTGTTGAATTACCTAACAATGTCGAGTAATGAAGAGAACATTCGAGAGTTATTGATCTTGTCCAGTTCGTTTATTCACAGAAACATTCCGAAATAGTACCATATTTCATCAGATTTCATTGGGTGGATTCACACTATGTACAATCGGTTCAGATTCAGAACATTCATTGGGTTGATTTGCATACAATCGGTTCCACAACTAACGACTTACACATTACACTGAATTAATGAGGTGAGTGAGAGAACTAGAAAAAAAGTTGATGTGACAAAACTAATCAAATTTAATTTGCATGAAAGGAGAATATCGGCTATTTAAGAAACTAGGCTTTATATTAACAAATATAACTTCTATTTTCAGGATCCAATTCCAATAATTAATCGAGTCGGATAGCACAGACTTGCGTCAATAACTAAGAAAATGAGGAGAGCTTTCGAAACGCGTCTGGAGTCGTTAACCAGGTCGTTGAAGTCACCGTCACCACAGGTGGAAACCAATCAGCGATCAGTCTCTACTGTGGAGAACGCATCCGCTTATGTGGCCGGAATGCAGTGGTTAGTTGGAGAAACAGTTCATTTTATGCCAGTTTAAGTTACATCTGTATGTAAGTCATTTCATTTTATGCTAGTTCAAATTATGCCAGTTCATTTTATGTCAGTTCATGTTATGCCAGTTCCAATTATGCCAGTTCAGTTTTTGATAGTTCAAGTTACGTTAGTTTTTTATGCCGGGTCAAGTTATTCTAGTTCATTTATATGTCAGTTCAACTAATGCCAGTTCAAGTTTTGCCAGTTCATTTATCCCAGTTCATATTATTCCATTTAATTTCAATTTCAAGACGTTTTTCTCATAACTTCGTTTCAATGCGTTATATTATTTACTGAAACCGTTAACTTTGAAATTGGCTATCCCGTATTTTCATGTGACTTTGACTTTGAAAAATTTTAAAACCCATGAATCCAGTTATACTTCTTTGTTTCTGCGAATCACAAGCTTCGATTAATTACCTCAACTGTTTATTTTTCTGCTTGTAATCTGTGACACATAAATGAACGCGTTTCTAATTCTAATAATTATAGTAATCTAATTATCCACTAGCTTGGTCACTATGTTCGTAAACTTAGTATGAGGTACGACTCACCAACTTAGTTTCTTTCCCGTGGCTAAACATAACATTCCATTGTCAACCCTTCGTCATATAGTATCTTCACTTTACATGTAGTTCTTTTCGGAGCGTAACATGACAGAATTATGTAACAAATCATTATGATTATGCGGCAACTTGTGTGCGCAGCTTTAAGCTAGCTTCATAAGTTGATTGCTGATTGGTTGAAAGCGTGGGATCTTGATAGAGCCGCTGAAGCATCAGCTAAAAAATTTAGTTTTCAACCAGCTGAGCCTGCACACACAGATGTCATATGTAGCTTCGACGATTTTGTCACTTCTTTTTATTATGTACTAATTTTTTTATTGAGATGGTCGAATATACACTTGAAAGTAATCAACTCAAAATGCTTCCAGCGCACGTCGACCGCGTGACGCTCAACACCACCGAAGTCATAGCGTACATCAACGACAAGCACATCGTTGTCGTCAGAGGTCCATATCCAATTAGATGTTCAGTAAAGATGTCCTTAGTAGATAGTGCTACCTACCTATACCTACCTTGGTTTCAATAAGTGTGCTCTCCGTTAACCCGGACAAATATTTGCGGAATATGGGTGGGTGTCATGGGTGGACACTATTAATCGAGTAAACCCCGACCAATTATCGTGAGACTGACGTGCAAGCGCGTTAGGCTCGTACAGCTGTCGTAGCTAAGTAGCTCGTCCACCTTATCATTATATTCCGCATGCCGCATTCCTCTTTTTAGTAACCTCAGTTAACACCATTGAACGTTTTTTGCACTCTTTGATTTTTTAAGTTGGTATGGATGTAGCTCTCGTTTCATCTGTTACACAATACATGTGAGTCCGTAGTCCGAGATTTCCTCTATTATTTTATGGTCATGCTCGGTGCAGAATTCAATTGCCTTCTCGTTTAATAACTGGGTTAAACTGTCTGACTTTCATGGTTTGTCTACTTGCTTGTTTTGTTTAGTGTGAACACGCCCTTGATATTATCGTCGAGACGAGAGCAGACGATGACCTGTCTTAGTATTGAAGTCCAGATGTGCTAACTCTGAAAATTGACGCCATTTAGTGTCAATAGTTGTCCTGTTGCTCTATGTGCGTGTCGATTTGATTTTGAACGGTGTTTTACAATGATGGTATGGTTGTCCTATGGTTTGGTTGCTAATGCTTACTTTTTTCAGCTACTTTTAGCGTTAGTTCTAACATAGCTTGGACTGATTTTCGAACAATACAGTGCAAAAGTTTACAAAAATCGCTGAAGTCATGACAACTGTGTGCGCAGCTTCAGCTATGTAGGTCCTCTTCGTGATTGGCTGGCAGCGTAAGATTTTGCTCCAGCTAGTACATTCACTTCTAACCGATCAGCGAAGAGGACCTACCAGCTCACAGATTTTGTCCCAAATGTCCCACATTTTTGTCCTGACCTGTTTATATACATGTTCCATACATGGACGTCCATGAAACTATATAATTGTTGGTTGATGCTTAACTGGCGTTAAACTTGAACCAGAATGACCTCAGCGTGCACATATGATTACCCGATAATTTTCAATTTTCACTTCAGAAATGTTCATCCAGCTAAAAAAAGTCCATTCTTGTTTCAAAGTGCATCCAATAATCAGGCATTTGTCAATATCGCAAAATCGACAGTTCGGGAGAAACTTAAAAAAACCAAAGATAATTTTTTACAAGCGGAAAAAAACTATTTTCAGCAAACGTGCCAAACGCAGACACCTGGTGAAGTATTCCACTGCCAGCACTCCGCCGTGCGCCTGCCATAAATGTTCGAGTCTGCCGTCGTTTGATCGAACGGTCAGTCAGTGATCAGTCAGTCAGTCAGTCAGTCAATCAGTCAGTCACTCAGTCATTAATTTAGTCAGTCAGCCAGTCAGTCAATCAGTCAGTCAGTCAGTCAGTCAGTCAGTCAGTCAGTCAGTCAGTCAGTCAGTCAGTCAGTCAGTCAGTCAGTCAGTTAGTCAGTCAGTCAGTCAGTCAGTCAGTCAGTCAGTCAGTCAGTCAGTCAGTCAGTCAGTCAGTCAGTCAGTCAGTCAGTCAGTCAGTCAGTCAGTCAGTCAGTCAGTCAGTCAGTCAGTCAGTCAGTCAGTCAGTCAGTCAGTCAGTCAGTCAGTCAGTCAGTCAGTCTGTCAATCAATCAGTCAATCAGTCAGTCAGTCAGTCAATAAGTCAGTCAGTGATTCAGGTCGTCGTGCACGTATCGTCCGAGGATTCCAACGGCTGCCTGGGTGTCCACTGCCAGGAAAAGATTGATGACGAGCTTCTACCGCCTGGTCAGTTTTGTGGTCGGGTTGTTTATTGTTTTTTTTCACTTCTATGTTTCTTCTTCTCCCTTTTTCTTGATTTTTGACTTTTTCGACTTTTGCGGATGTTCCCGTTGCATCTTGTAACTACATATTTTGAACTAACTTGCTGCTTGTATCTAGAGGATTTTCTGTTTTGTTTTGTGTTTTTTTTAAGTCTTGCAAGGAATCTTCTGATCATAGTACACTACGTTTTTGTGTATGTATGTAAATATTTTTTACAAAAATCATCTTTAGCAGCATAACTGAACATTTTGCGGGTTTTTTTCATTGTCTACAAATATTTTTTAGTTAGTTATTTACATTGCCATTCACGGTTTGTGTAATCTGTACAACTTGAGCGGAGTCGAGACCCGTCAGTATCAGCCGTGTCAACAAACCGATCATATTACGGAAACGCCATTAATTCGCAATCATTTTATTCCCATGATGCTGTTTTTTTAACGTTTTGTTATTGAAAGACGAATCATTTTACAAACTCACTGTGAGTACGAAAAAAATGTTTGTTTTCTTGCATTAGCTCAACGGACGTTTTACCATTTGAATAAATCACCTGAGGTTTATGCATCCTAATGTTTGGTCACTAGCCGACGAGACAGGGAGGGAAAAGAAGAATTCCCCCTCTCTTGCGAGTTAAAAATATTTAGTTTGTTTATTAACAAAGCTTCAAACAAAGTTTGCCTCAAAACTGCCCATTCTCACATCTTTGAAAAAAATCCCCCTCCTTTGTGTATTTGGTTCACCCGCCATGGTACATCAAGGGACGGCCGGTAGGCCGTTCCCTTAATATGGTTCGATTAAGATAAGCTTTTTTGCGGTTATCTCGATCTAGGCTCCTCTTATTGACTTCTAGTCTGTTCCATCAGTTTTCTCGTGCAATTTTACATCTACTTGACTATTTTTAATCCGGTAGAGATGAATTTTCATTTTTCAGGTTCAAAAACGATGAAAATGCGATTTTCCGTTTTTTTTTCTCCGCAAAAACGGTGTCAGCAAGTTGGGCCGGACCGATAAAGCTGAAAGTTGGTACCTAGGTCAATTTTCAGCATAGAAAACGATTATCAAACTGTCCCGCAGATCGGATTAATATTTGCACCATTTTTCATGGATTTTATGAAAAAAATGTCAAAAATCGCAGGCAAAATGGAGAAAGAATCGTTGTATGAGCGATAGGGCGTTCCTATTAAAAAATCTTCTTAACAGTGTTGGTAAGACACATTTAAAAGTGTATTCCGCTAGTCAACTGGTTGATTTATTGAAACAGAAAAAAACGGCCACGAGGTAAGTGAACGACAAAATAATGGACAATTTTCAGAAAAGTTATTTTTTTGGTATGATAAGAATCCGAATAACTCTGAAAATGTACTCATTCAACGCAGAATCAAATTTCAATATGACCTCTCTCTGGTACATTTTCCGATAAAATCATCGTACTTTGACAAAAACTTGAAGAAAATGATGTAGAATGTTTCAATGTTTTTTACTATTTTTGCTCCTTCGAAAATCAGATTATCTCAAGATTTGAAACCTTGAGACCCATTGTATTATCTGAATGTCTAGAAAGATTTAAGCTATATCGAATACAGAAAAGATGATTCTCTGCGTATTCTCAAAAAATATTTATGAGCCGCCAAAAACCGGTGAAAATTCAAGTTCACTTAATCACGCTGTTTCAGCCACATTGGATTGCAAAATTTTTATTTATACAGAAACAGGAAAAACTTCATTCTAACAGGAGGTCTAGAGGGAGTACATTTCTAACAAACTATATTTTTAAAACTCGTTCAGTACGTTTAAATAAGTTTTTATAATCCGTCAAAATGTACAAAAATAAAAAACGAGTAAAAAATTTTTTCTATGAAAATTATTTTCTTCGTTTTTAGACAATTACCAATATCAATAAAACACCTCAGAACCTTGATATAAGTTGTCTGGAAGTAAGGAAAAAAATTCAGGAGTCACATGGTACATAGCGTCCGCTGTTAAGTACAGCTCGGCTCTTACCTAATAATAGTCAAGTTTTGAAGCTATTTTCACACTAGATATAATGATAAATTTATGATTTTAAACTAGGTTTGATATAGCAAATTAACTTTTAAAATATTTTTCGTCAAGGTAGTCAAGTGGATAGTGGGTTTGCAAGTTAAACGAGTGGTGCTGGGTTCAATACCCCTGAAAATCTAAAACAACGAAAGTGTTAATTTGTTTTATTTTTGATATTATATACTTTTCCCGAACTTCAACTGTATATTTTAGATATAATTAAGCAGATTGTAACTCACTATATCACTTATTCAGGGCCTTTTTCATCATTATGTCAACTACTGTATGTAATGACTCCTTTTGCAAAGAAAAAATAGAAGGGGGCTCGCAAACGATCACTGTTCACAAATATTATTGTAATTCAATATTCGAAAATCTGAAGTCATAAAAGGGCTGAAGTTCATGAATCTTACGAAAAATTTTCAACTCATAAAGCATTTTTGTTACATTAGCACATTTAAGTATTTAGTCTACAAACTGTACATGTGATATGTTCACACATAAAAAAGTTATAGACAAGCAACTAAAAATGCCCTGAAGGCATGGGGAGTAACGAATATGGTTCGATCCTGGCTAGTCCAATCGTGAAAAAGTATGAGACAAGAAATTTTATTTTCATATTTTAAATAGTCTGATCGTGAAAAAGCAGGAAACAAGATTTGCGATGAATCACGAAAAAAAGTTTGTACTTCATTAAGTCAAGAAACAAACCAAATTACACGAAACATATTTGGGACTTTTTACGATTGTTGTGGTAAGATTTTTCCTTATTCAAAATGCTGGTATTCAGTTTTAAAACATAAGTATCTTATAAAAAAATCCCATCATTATTGGGTGAAATAAAAAAAATTTCGTGACTTGTCACACAAACCGAAGATATATGACCCATGCTCACAACGAGCTAGATGAAATAAAGGGGATTTGATTTTCACCGAAAAGTCCCAAATATGTTTCGTGTAATTTGGTTTGATTCTTGACTTAATGAAGTACAAACTTTTTTTCGTGATTCATCGCAAATCTTGTTTCCTGCTTTTTCACGATCAGACTATTTAAAATATGAAAATAAAATTTCTTGTCTCATACTTTTTCACGATTGGACTAGCCAGGATCGAACCATATTCGTTACTCCCCATGCCTTCAGGGCATTTTTAGTTGCTTGTACATACATGTGTGGGCATGCTTTGGCATGAATTTTCCGTGGCTGACAATTCTGTTATTCTGAAACTGGCTTCAATGAACCGTGTCGTGAGTGTAGAAGCACATATCCCTTTTATGATGGTCGATTACATTCTATCCATAATTTCTGGTTACTCGAAAAGATTTTGGCGCGTGAAATCGGCTTTTGAGTCGCTTTCTTTCCCCTCCCTTTGGGGATTTAGCTCATCCGCCAGTGAACAAGCTTGTATTGTTTATGAACGTAAACAACGTAGACAATACTGAATACATTTTGTTTTCAATTTTTTTTTATTTTAGTGATGTATTTTGCATTTCGGTTTCTTCATTTTTATTCGATTGGGAAAACTGGTTTGAATCGGTTTTAATTCATGAACGGTTATACGAACAGGTGAAAATTAACCCTTATAATTTTCATTAGCTCATAATTCCATAATTTTCACCTGCTGGTCAATCCATAAGGTTATATATTTGATACTGGAACCTCTCCATTACTGAAGCCATTAAGGCACACTGATACCTTTCAAAATGAGGTTTTCGTAGGGGCCAGAGTGGTTAATTGAAATGACGGGCAATGGCAGATATCCCAAGCAACGCGTCAGGCTCTGTGTCTCAAGTCAGGCTTCGAACTTAGGACAACTACAGGGTGGTCCAAAAAAAATGCCAACACTTTGGCAGTGAATATCTTTTAACACAGAGCACTGATTTTATTGCGTTTTCCAGGGATTAACACCAACATATTAACTTAGCGAATTCTAAAATTTCAGAGGAATCGGTCAATCACAGCGGCCATAACGCCAGATTGCGTGGAAAACTGCGTATGGAGGAAAAACCGAGGTATTGACTGGTAGGAACTGACACAACGCATGTTATAGACGTTCTAAATGAAACATGAATTGACAGAAAGTTAATGAATGAAATAAACATACTTCTTTGTCTCACCTTTAATTTTAGTAAATTTAAAGTGGGGTTTTAAAATATTTGCTCAAGAATGTAAAAATTTTCCTGTTAACCTCAAAAAAGTCATTTTATTGCCTCTACAAAAAAAATTATGAACAAAAAATTTTTATACGAAAAAAAGCAAATTTGAGAATCAAAAGTGTTTGAGAACAAACGCTGACACCCATCGAACTTTTACTTGCTCAACCAGCTAAGGTTGATGTTTACCCTGACAAGTGAAAATAATAGTTTATGCAACAAGTGATGTAGGCCTCGGTTTTTCCTCCTTGCGCAGTTTTCCACGCAATGAGGAGTGACGGCCGCTCTTATCAGCCGATCTCTCTGATATTATAGATTTATTTAAGTTAATATGTTGTTGTTAATCCCTGAAAATTTTAGCTTAATCGGACATCTGTGTCACAAGATATTTAGCACAAAAGTGTTGGCAATTTTTTTGGACCACCCTGTACATAGCTTTTGAGGCTGGCACCCTAATGTACGTATTACACTGTTAATAAAGTTAGTATCGCGATTACTGCACGTGTCTATTTTCATACAGTATCTACAGTATGTAACTTTATCAGAATTGGTCATAGGAATCACATTCAGTTTAATTTTTGAAATTTATTAAGCATTTCAGCCATGTGGCAACTTGTTACTCACAACGTTTTCGGCACCATTTGACTTCAAATCTGCTTTTGGCGCGCTTAAAATTTACAAGAAAAAGACCGCTATTTTCCCCATGACACCTTGACAACACACAAATGTTTGTTGTGCCAAATTTAATGCATATGTACTGTACATACATACATATGTGCGTACCTTGTGGGGAATTTAGAAAATATACTTCATCAACATGATGTACATACATAGTATACAAGGTACAGCATGTTGAATGGATATAACTGTCAAGGATACTATTTCATGGTTTTCAGTACCCTTTTATATGGAGATACTAGGGGATTATTATGTGGTCAGGGTAACGAGTTTTCTTCAACCGTTGTCCTTAACTTAGTATGACCCAAGAGTACACACACAATGAAATAAATTAAGCATTGTTCAACTATGTAGGGTGTCAACTGAATTGAGTTAAAACTACTGCTGTTTCTATCTTTTTTTTTGGAAATGATATAGAATGGGGTTTTCGTAGTTTTGTGGTCAGAGAGATTGAATGAACCGACGAACAATGGCAGAAACCTCAGAACAACGCGTCAGGTTCAAGTCCGGTTTCGAGCTTACATAGGACCGCCGGTTTTCAAGGTGGGTGCCTTACGCACTAGACTAGACAGGCGATTTGTTTCCATAAGCAGTCATATTCGTTAACATTTTTGTTTACAAGCTTTAGCACTCAATAGAGGCCTGTCGCAGATGATCCCGTATATACAGTACTCACTCGAATTGACTATTATTAGCGCGAATATTTAAGGTTTCTTAATAAATAGAGGGATTATCAAACCACGTACCGTTGCAATGTTGACTTAGCCAATTCAAGTTGACTGACGTTAAGGCACCTCAAGACCTTACATCACTCGTGCTACATATATAGCAATCTCAATTTATTAGGAGACGGTATTTGAATAACTGGCGTGGTATTGAAAGTTCTCCATGCGAAATAACATACTGCGCTTTGGGCAAAAGTACGCCCCTGTAATACATGTTTATCGTCGGCGAAGCACCACATACGGTATCGTCTTTGTCGGCCATGTGGCTCAATTGGTTAACGCGCTACGCTCAAGTGGCGTGGGTTCGATTCCCGCGGTCACTGATTGAGACTGGCTGCCCTGGTGGTGAGGGGTGTTAAAGACATCGCACTATAAGCTGGTGTGTTGAAGATAGAACTATGCACACCAAGCCAGGATCACTCATCCTCAATCCCTTCGGGGTCGCAAAATGAGAAGCAGGGCTTTCTTCCTGCGTTACTCGGTTCAACCGGGACGGTATGGCACCTATCAAAATTATCGGTAGCTTGCTACTGCTCGATAGCACCTGGTGGCCGTTATCACTCAAACCCCTATAAATTTACCAAATTTTAAAAATCGTCTTGAAAAATTGGCCAGACGATTCGTCATAGCAGAAAAGTATGACTGACCTCCAAAACATATGTTCAAGGCTTTCGAATTCAGACGCCTAATCAATTGAGAATGTTATTTATACCAAGGTTTCCCCAGAGGAAATTGGCATTGGCCGCCAGTTCGCTCAAACCTTGTTGCCGGAATTTCTTAATGGGCATGAGCGGGTGATAAGGAGAGTTGGAGTGAATGGAAAATTTTCCCCTTTTCGGCGGCTAGCACTTTTCATAATACTTCTTAAGATCTCGGTAAAACCGCTTCAACACTGACAACCCCGCTTTCCTTTTTGAAGAAACTCCCCTTGCCTGCAGACAGTTGGACGTAAGCCAAGGAGAAAAAACGGGACCACGAGTTTGACGTCAACTCCAAACCGTTCACTTGTAGTGTTCGTATTTTTACAGTTCGGTTGGAATAATTAATTTGAAAAAGCATGTTTGCTGAGAACAAAGTGAAAACCGTATATCACTTCCAGGATTTCGTGATAGCATAACGTTTTGGCGCACAATTTGAATTCATGTCTGTTTTCAACTCATGTTAATTTTTGATGAAATTATCTTCTTCTTCACATGGCATGTGGATGTGAACAACATCACGAACAATGCGGCTAATTCATTGCGTGTACAACAAAAAGTATTGAGTATTATAACAAAACAAGCCTGATTAAGCGATAGAGTGATCACGAGATACCATATAATGTACTAATCAATTATATGAATGACGAACGTACAGGGTGTCCTATTTAAAAGTCACGTTTTGTTTTGCTGTCATTTCGCTGTGTTCAACCAAATTCAAAAATTTAAGCATCATTTAAAACAGCGGCCAGACGTGACTCCTTAGAACTTAGAAATGCCCGATATCTCTTCAGTAATCAAGAGTTTGAGCGGGTCAAGTGTTTCAAGTTCCCGCGGGCACACACGGCCTTTCAGATCGCACCATAACCAGAAGTCCAACGTTGTCAAACCGGGGGACCTGGCGGGACCTGGCGGGCCAAGAAATGGGGCCACAGCGACCGATCCAAGATTCCGGGAAGGCATCATCCAACCAGTCACGACACGACGCATATTTCAAAACCCCAAAAATTGTCCTAGAACACAAAGTTTTATGCGTGCATACTAAAGTGGGTAACCAATAAAATACCACCGCGGGCCTGTTTGCGAATCGTTTACGGAACAGACGAATTGTGCTGGAGACCTCGCGGTGACTTCATACGTACCATGCAGCCAGCACGAAGCGCTCAAATTTAATTAGTCAAACCAAGCGTGGGCCATTTCCTACTTTAAAAAATGTTTACCGATAAGGAGTTTCAAAGAAAAGTTATAGCCAATGCGACATTTTCGAACTGGAAATCGCGCGCAGCAGCACATCATGATGTTTTACGCATGGTACGATAGCGTGCAATGCTTATGAGTTATGACCAGCTCTTGGAATGGCTTGACTCCTGCGCAAGTACGTATCTTAATCTTTGATTTATCCCGTTGCATTGTTTTCTGTGTGAATTGTTTGTCGAAAGCTCTAACTGGTTATGTGGGACGAATTTACTGGTACGAATCGTGGATCAAGCGCCGAGGAAAGAAACTAAAAAACGACAGAAACTTAGTAAAGATATTGGTAAAGGTAACTTTTACCCATCAAGTTACCGAAATACACAACTATTAATCATTTCCGGTATTTCAAATACCTTTACTTTTACCATTACCGAAAATGAAGTTTTCTATTTCTATAAAACGCACTCGGTAACTTGACTCATGCTGGCCCAGGTAGTATGTATTTGATTGATTATGTGACTTTGAATGACAATTTCTGGATCGTTGAATAAACGGTTCTTAAATCTAATGATGATGAACAGAGATGATTTTTATTCAAAGAAACTTCTACCTATATAATTGAAAAAAATCCAAGACGTTCAAGTCACGCTCAAGGCCCGCACAAGCAGTACGGGTGATTTCAAAGCTAGAGCACTATGTATGGCCTGTCTCAGTCACATGTTTGTTGTGTAACATAGCACTAAAACACTGTCCCAAGCCTCAAAATACCCAAATCAGTGCAAAAACTTTGTTAAACTAAATTCTAAGTTACCACCTAAGTTACCTTACTCTTGAGTAGGGTAAAAAAAATTCGGTAAAGTTCAAATTACCACGCTTTAAAAAAACAGAGTTGGTAACTTTCCGGGGTAACTTGTAAACAAGTTGTAACTTGAAATACCGAAACGGTAAATCTAAAAAACTGAAGTTACTCATACCTTTATCATTACCTTTACCAATACCTTTCCCATTCGGTGGTTCTTAAAAAAATGGCCCAGGTCTTAGAGAAATGTGGCCAAAAATGGTAGGTGTATTCACTTCAAGTAATTACCTTCTCACACACTCAAGTAATTGCCTTATCACAGACCCTTTCCCTAATCAACGCAAGGAACGTTCCGGAAAATCGTAAGGATCTAAAGGCCAAGTTAGTTATTTTTAGGACTAACTGTAAACCAACATTACGGTATTTGAGCTGAATAGAATTTCAGAGTAATAACGGTTATATAAATAGATTTGGCCTTCGCCGTAGATATCCTGTCCGCCTTCAATCTTCTGTATCCATCAATTTGAGCTAATATAAATGTTTTTTTCACGTGAAAAATTCGAAAAATAGTTTTTGACTGCTAATGAAAATTTATGTATGAATTTATTCCGCAAAAATATATTTATTATTACTTCCCCCGTCGATGCTTCATAAACTGAAGAGAAGAGAGAGACAATAGAACAAGAAAACTTGAACAAACTATAATCATATGATGAACATGTGATTAGCGGTCACATATTGGCCTTACTGATGAAATTAGATAACATTTTCTGAAATCTGATTATATACATTGTAATGTTCTTGCTAATCTCCAAGTTCCGAACCCTGGAGCGTCAGTTCTCCAGGCCGGTGGTCTAACCACTAAACTATGTATGTACAAGTTTATGTCGAAATACGGTCAAGGTATGTATCTATCTTGTAAAAATTCTGAAAACTTCTAGTTTACGACTAATAAGTTGGGCTTGTTTTTTAGTAGTAGTAGTATTAGTTCACATGTATTATTATTCGTTCACAAGTAGTATTATTAGTTCACACACATGTATTATTATTCGTTCACAAGTAGTATTATTAGTTCACATGTATTATTATTCGTTCACAAGTAGTATTATTAGTTCACACACATGTATTATTATTCGTTCACAAGTAGTATTATTAGTTCACATGTATTATTATTCGTTCACAAGTAGTATTATTAGTTCACATGTATTATTATTCGTTCACAAGTAGTATTATTAGTTCACATGTATTATTATTCGTTCACAAGTAGTATTATTAGTTCACATGTATTATTATTCGTTCACAAGTAGTATTATTAGTTCACATGTATTATTATTCGTTCACAAGTAGTATTATTAGTTCACATGTATTATTATTCGTTCACAAGTAGTATTATTAGTTCACATGTATTATTATTCGTTCACAAGTAGTATTATTAGTTCACATGTATTATTATTCGTTCACAAGTAGTATTATTAGTTCACATGTATTATTATTCGTTCACAAGTAGTATTATTAGTTCACATGTATTATTATTCGTTCACAAGTAGTATTATTAGTTCACATGTATTATTATTCGTTCACAAGTAGTAATATTAGTTCACATGTATTATTATTCGTTCACAAGTAGTATTATTAGTTCACATGTACATAGTGTGAACTCCTAAAAAGTTTGATTCATCATGAACGCGTGACGAAATTTGCAGGTACAAAACTTTAGTCGCCATTTTTCAAGTTTAGTCTCATATTTACTTCTGTAACGTGGTTGTCCTGGATACCCAAATACATTATTACACAACAGGTGGCCCAGTTATAAACATTTGTCGAATCTCACGTAACGTTCTTAGTTTGATTGCTTGGGAATTGAATTACTGACGACAGGGTGTCATAGTTGAGTTGCAGTTAATGTAAATTGTTGCAACAAAGTTGAAACTTTCTGGGAAATATTCATTTTCTAGTACCTGTATTTGGCTGATTGGCTGGGAGCGTGGGAATCGCCGAAGCTTCGGCTGGTATTTATTTACGCGTGCACCCTCGCCATAGCTTCGGCTATCTTGTCATATCTTTTCGTCCTGTACTGTAAAGCCACTTACACATGGCACGGTAGAAAACTATTGTCCGATCGGATCTGCGTACATACATATCTTTTTCCTCGTCGCTGATTGGCTGGCTGTTCGGGAATTCGGGAGAGTCACCGAAGTTTCAGCTACTACTTACGCTTCCAACCGCTCAGCGATGAGGACCTTCTAGTTGAAACGGCGCACAGAGTAGCCATAGCTTTGGCGATTCCGTGACATATTTTTGCCCTGTAGTGCAGGATTCATCCAATCATATGTTGGCATTTATATGTATCTGTCATCTTTCTCACGATCTACTGGGCATTAGCGGACAAGAAGAGGTGGGAAAAGTGGAATTCCCCCTTCTAAGCGTTTTCAAATAAATAGAATTTGTTCCCTAAGGTTTAGTTAAAATGACCTGAAAACTGTCAATTCCTCTCTCTCTGACGAAATTTCCCTCCCTTCGGATCGGTTCGTCCGCCAGTGCATCTGGGCCAGTTTCTGATTGCACTAAGGATATGACTAATACAGTGGTTAGGGTTATGATACTGAACAACCCTGACCAATCTATAATAATAAGAACATATCTAGGATTTTTTCTAATGTACCGCAGGTATTTGTAAAGTCAATCAGTCAGTCAATCAGTCAGTCAGTCGGTTAGTCAGTCAGTCAGTCAGTCAGTCAATCAGTCAGTCAGTCGGTTAGTCAGTCAGTCAGTCGGTTAGTCAGTCAGTCAGTCAGTCAGTCAGTCAGTCAGTCAGTCAGTCAGTCAGACAGTCAGTCAGTCAGTCAGTCAGTCAGTCAGTCAGTCAGTCAGTCAGTCAGTGACTCAGTGAGTCAGTCAGTCAGTCGGTTAGTCAGTCAGTGTTTAGCCAACGCTCATTAGTGTTTCCTTCCGTTAACAAGCGTTCCGGAACCCAGCCAGGTTATTTCTCATATCGTCTGTTTTACTACACGTTAATGTCATTGTTGTTTACTAATATGTACGCCAGCCAGTTGCGCAGTCGGTCACGTAGTCAATCAGTCAGTCAGCCAGTCAGTCAGTCAGTCAGTCACTTTTTCCATCAGTCAATCAGTCACCGGTCAGTCAGTCAGTCAGTCAGTCAGTCAGTCAGTCAGTCAGTCAGTCAGTCAGTCAGTCAGTCAGTCAGTCAGTCAGTCAGTCAGTCAGTCAGTCAGTCAGTCAGTCAGCCAGTCAGTCAGTCAGTCAGTCAGTCAGTCAGTCAGTCAGTCAGTCAGTCAGTCAGTCAGTCAGTCAGTCAGTCAGTCAGTCAGTCAGTCAGTCAGTCAGTCAGTCAGTCACTCAGTCATAGTCAGTCATTCATTCGGTCATTCAAAAGTCTGTAACTCACTCACTCAGTCAATCAGTCACCAGGTGTTTGGATGTATGTATCTGGGCATCAGACACTTAGTTAATGAATGGGAACAGGCTAGACATATTTGCTGGTTCTTTAATTTGTTGAATATAACGCATTATGATAATTATAATGCATGATATTATGTAATGTCGTCTGTGATAATGCTAAGAAGATTTAACAATAAGCAAATTGGCATATTTGTCTTTTCACAGTGAATTGCTTTATGCGGTATGTACATATATTTATTTAGTCTGCCCGTTAGTTCACGAACCGTCTAATAAGACAGCTATAGTCGATTTTTTTGGTTACGCCTTTTTTCGAGAATTTTTTTGTGTGTAAAACCTTTCCCTTACCCTGAAATTGGCGGTCGGAAGCAGCAATTTGGGGTTGAAAAAAAGGTTTTACACACAAAAGTTCCTAAAAAGAGTCGTAATCATCTTCTTTGGGAACTTTTTTTGTTTAAAACTTTTTTATCAACCCCAAATTGCTGCTTCCGACCCCAAATTGCTAGGTGAGGGGAAGGTTTTACACACAAAAAAATTCCCGAAAAAAGGCGTAACCAAAAAATTCGACTATATGTAAGTACGATTTCAGCTAGTATTATAGAAAACAAACTGTCCAGCTTTTTACACTGGGAAACACCGTCTTTCAAAAACTGGTGAGGACAAGGAATGGGTTCAGCTGGCGCACTTCTTCATAGATCAACGGATATAAACAAAGTTCATCTCATGGGTTGGAAATGAAAATGAAAAATCCATCATTCTGTAAACTACCGTAGTAATAACTTTGAGATTCCATAAAAAGGTAAAAGTTTTTTTCTTTTTGCAAACCGAAACGATACGTGTACGTCAGATCTTGTTTTTTTTTATTAACACATTCCTGTCATTTTTATAGAAAAAACTAGATGTTAGGTTAGGCTTGGGAAAAGGTTTACAGGACATATGTACATACTGTAACTCGCCACGCGAACTGTTAATTGAAAACATTATTTTCTGTACTGGCGGTCGAGCTAAATCTCCAAATGAAGCGGAAAATCGTCAAAGAGGGTGGGGGTTGGGTGTCGGCAGTTATCATGCCATTTTACGTATACATTAAGGAACAAACTCTACTTTTTGAAACCGCCAAAGAAAGGGGAATTCCACGTTTTCCCTACCCTTCTCGTCCGCTGTCTTATCCTCTGGTTAGGGAATCTGATCTGATGTTGGCTTTCTTCTTGGTCATCTGTCAATATTCTAGAACATATGGCATCTAACATAAACAAAAATATTGCTAATTTGGTCGACTGAAGTTTCTGGATGAAATGTTTATAATGGGATCAGCTTTCTTCAGTGAGTTCTCAATATTGTTATTTTTCTTAAACTATTTTCATCATGCTGTTTTATTAATATATATTTTTTACTTCAACAGAATCTACTGTTCTATTCAACGCCAAATAAGTAAATATTTTTCGATAAATGTATGTATTTAGCTCGATCATGATAGCAACAGATGGAAATATTAGCTAGTATATGTTGTAAAAGCACTTTTTGTCGTGAAAGGTATGTATTTATAATAAGCATTTATGGTATCCAAAGTGGATACTGCACACGTCACTTATTGCGCTCAATATTGTTTGATTTATTAATGTTGGATTTAATATTGTTTGATTTTTATTTTATCGGACTGAATGTTGTTGGACCCATTACTCTTAGATTATACATTGTGGGACTCAATAACGTTCGATAAAGCTTTATTTTACGCTTAAGCCAGAGCTGTTCATTATAAAACAAATTAGAACTGTATAGACAATATAAGGTTTCATTGTTTCTCTGCAAGGTTTCGGTGCCCATTTTTAAAGAAAAGCTGATTTTAGCACGTTTGAAGTTATCCAAAAATAGGTTCTCACAAATCATTTGAACAACATAAACAACTTCGAAGATAATGGGTTGCTTATGTATGTATGTTTTGTATTCTCTAGTCACATGGACAAGGTACAGTATGTACAAACGTGGCACGTACGTAATTCATTGTATATGTGATACAGTAACGGGTTCATGGGGAAAATTTTTGATAACAATATACCTTGACTAAGCTATGTATCATATAGCATATGTATATTGTAAAAAAACTTGAATGTGTTAACCTTCTGATCAAATGTATTTCGATCAAACGATCCATAGAAACAGTTTTTTAGAACAAGATCCATATTTTGACCGAGGTATCATATATTCTGGATAACTGCAATGGAAACACCTTCTTGATCGACGTACTTATGAATGTGCCTTTACAGAATACCAAGAATTTTATCAAAATAAAAAAATCATTCAAACAAAAAGAAATATGGAAGATTTGAAGCGACTCCACTATTCTCCACTACAACGCTTTGGATCGGACGGCGATCCCACTTGTCGTAAAACAGTATTGAACGATGACGAAAATAAATCAGCGGGTCCACGAGCACAACCATTGTTTTGCCGTCATCTACCTCGCCGTATGACCACACCACAATCACATCCTGGTTGGTGAGCAAAACTGTGTTTTTACAGTTTCTATAAACAGTTTTTGCTGAATTTTTTTTTCTTTAGTCATTTTTGTAAGTTGTTATGAACTGTTGTATACTTTAAGGGTTGAAAAATGTTTCCATCTTAGTTATTTTTAAAGCAAATGAGTAATCAGTCCGTCCGTCATTCAGTCATTCAGTAAGTCAATCAGTCAGTCAGTCAGTCAT
>OZ038448.1:10400732-10405732 GCA_964036265.1 Daptonema setosum
CTAATCCCCATTCGGCCTAATCATTTTCGGCATAGTCAAATTCGGCATAGTCAAGTTCGGCCTACTCATTTTTCGGCCAAGTCAAATTCGGCCTAGTCAATTTCGGCCTAATCAACGGTACCCATTATAATTAAGGTTAATTAGGTTAATTATCAAACTTAATTTTTGGCGAAATTGAACGGAATTTTCGGTATTTTTCAACAATACTGACCGTAATCTCATGATAACGGACAACAATATTTCGAGTTTCAAGTATCAATTCGTTTCAACAAGGGTTCATAATAATGAAAACAAATGCTGGCAGTTTTGTGCTAAGAAATGTCTATTTTAATTTAAGAAAATTTTAGAAAACAAACTTAATGCCTACTATTTCATAATCAAAAAGTCGAAAATTCATTGAAAACTCCAAATTTTTGGAAATTAAAGTTTTATGTCATAGGCAAGATAATCCTATTTCCATAACTCCCGTAACACAAGTTTGATGTCATAAGACACCGTTAAGGATAATAAAAGCTTGATAATTGGTGAACACTGCGGAATGAGATGTTGATGTAAAAAGTGCCTTGAATGCTGGTTTATATTTGGGCATTAGGAAACACCAATAGTATTATTCAGCGATGAGATTAATAAAACAATATAAAAGATGTGTGTAAATTTTTAGAATCCTTAAACGCATTAATTTAAAAAAAGCAAACAAGTATAGAAGTAAAAAAATCCGTATTTTAAGAAATTTCACAAAAACCCAATAAATAAAGTGTAATACGGCAAATCTGATCACTTAATTCGGTTTTCATATGTTTTTACGCTATTTTGGTTATAAAAACACTGGTCACACGATATAATTTTTCTCGAGAAATGGGCAGCCGGAAACCGCGTCGTTATTTTACAGCCACCCTGTATTATACAGGCTGTATAAGTAATAACCGAGGAGTGAATTTCAATTGTCAGTGATTCTCGACTTCTGAGTAAAAAAACTGATTATTTTCAAAATCGAATAATACATGAAATCGCAAAAATCACCATCGGTATTGGTCACTAGTTAACTATTTGTCGAAACTGTGAAGATTAATGTCATGCTAAGTATTTCTTCAAGTCACGTGACCTGCCGCGTGGCTACAGTATGATCTTAATTGAGCTGTATTTATGCTTTTATACGGTTATGTTAAGTGTACGTTTATGTTGAAGCGCATTTTCAATAACGTATTTACTGAAAATCTGTTCAACAGTTTACAAAGCACTTCATTTCAAACAGAATCGTAGTTCGCATACTACATTTCGCGCGTGGAAATATCTTAATCACACGCATTCTTGTAACCAACTCGGCAGTCTTTCAAAAATACATAAGTTAAGTCAAAAACGCAATAAATGTATCTACTAGCACACGTTTTGGGTTGTCAAATTGTAGGCCTTGCATAAGTGAAAAGGGACGTATGTACATACTTCTGTCCTAAATGAATTGTTTCATTCCATCTCTTTTATATTTCATAGATGAATTGCTGCGCCTAGAAGAGGAATTTACTACAGAATTGGAATCATATTTGACTACACTAAATGCTTTGAAAGAAATAAGCAATAATAAAAAGAGAGTATTAAAACTTTTCCAAGTGCTCCACTTTTTATAGTAAGATGATTTCAAAGAAAAACTGATAACTATAAATCTTTATAATAAATTCCTCTGCACCCTCTAACATGCACACTCAGCTGACAAATTGAGAAAAGACGCGTCCTGTTCCCAGGTCAGTTTATCTGGACGCGTCCTGTTCCCAGGTCAAATTATGAAGACGCGTCCTGTTCCCAGGTCATAGTATGAAGACGCGTCCTGTTCCCAGGTCATAGTATGAAGACGCGTCCTGTTCTCAGGTCATAGTATGAAGACGCGTCCTGTTCCCAGGTCGAGGGATGAAGACGCGTCCCTGTTCCCAGGTCGAGGGATGAAGACGCGTCCTGTTCCCAGGTCGAGGGATGTGGACGCGTCCTCATCGCCCCCCCTGGGAACTGAACGCGTCCAGCTGACGGCGGGAGTTACACGTATGGTCCCAAGACGCTTCAATTCGTTTGGCATGACAAAGGTAGCTGGGGAACCTATGATGTTTCATGGTGGAAACCCGTGTGTCCTCAGGTTGATAAATACTGTATGAATGACTGACTGACTGACTGACTCACTTGATTGATAGACTGATTAACTGACTAACTGATTGACTGACAGAGACAGACTATCTGATAACAGAACTATACGGCTGTGGGTCATGTGGCAGATAATACAGAAGTGGAAATGCCGGAAGAGGCTATTTGGCCAGTGTGTGTAAAAAATGAATATCTTTCGCAGGTTAAAATGACCAACAGACAGACAGACAGACAGACAGACAGACAGACCGACAGACAGACAGACAGACAGATAGACAGACAGACAGACAGACAGACAGACAGACAGACAGACAGACAGACAGACAGACAGACAGACAGACAGACAGACAGACAGACAGACAGACAGACAGACAGACAGACAGACAGACAGACAGACAGACAGACAGACAGACAGACAGACAGACAGACAGACAGACAGACAGACAGACAGACAGACCGACAGACAGACAGACAGACATGAAACTAAACGTTCTGTGAATTCAGGGCACTTGGAGGCACATTTATTACGATTCTGGAAGCGGTGCCCTTTTGGATGGAGGTGCATTTGAAGCATTACCTGGCTTGAATCCGGCTGGAATGGACCTGCATCTATTTTCATCAGTGAAGTGAGTGAGTGAGTGAGTGAGTGAGTTTGTGAGTGAGTTTGTGAGTGAGTGAGTTTGTGAGTGAGTGAGTGAGTGCGATTGTGAGTGAGTGAATGAGTAAGTGAGTGAGTGAGTGAGTGAGTGAGTGAGTGAGTGAGTGAGTGAGTGAGTGAGTGAGTGAGTGAGTGAGTGAGTGAGTGAGTGAGTGAGTGAGTGAGTGAGTGAGTGAGTGAGTGAGTGAGTGAGTGAGTGAGTGATTGAGTGAGTGAGTGAGTGAGTGAGTGAGTGAGTGAGTGAGTGAGTGAGTGAGTGAGTGAGTGAGTGAGTGAGTGAGTGAGTGAGTGAGTGAGTGAGTGAGTGAGTGAGTGAGTGAGTGAGTGAGTGAGTGAGTGAGTGAGTGAGTGAGTGTGAGTGAGTGAGTGAGGTGAGTGAGTGAGTGAGTGAGTGAGTGAGTGAGTGAGTGAGTGAGTGAGTGAGTGAGTGAGTGAGTGAGTGAGTGAGTGAGTGAGTGAGTGAGGAGTGAGTGAGTGAGTGAGTGAGTGAGTGAGTGAGTGAGTGAGTGAGTGAGTGAGTGAGTGAGTGAGTGAGTGAGTGAGTGAGTGAGTGAGTGAGTGAGTGAGTGAGTGAGTGAGTGAGTGAGTGAGCGAGTGAGTGAGTGAGTGAGTGAGTGAGTGAGTGAGTGATCGACCAAATGATTCACTCAGCCCTAGTGTGTAGCTGTCATTGTGAACCGGATTGGAGTGCACAAAATATACGAGCGGATGCAGTCACTGTCGTCGACACTGGTGTAGCTGGCGGCCCGTTACGTAGCGTTCTTATGAATAACGTTCAGTATGACACCGCGAGCTGCATCATACGTCACCGTGAGCCGGCTGATAATGTTTCACAGGTTGGTCTGATAATTACGACAACAACAACAACAACAACAACACCAACAAGAAAAGCAACATTACAGATGTCCTATCATCAATGGATCACTGATCATAGTCTGGAACTGGGAACTCCGATTACCGTATCCTCTGCGAGTGTTCCATTCTGGTATAAAAATACCTGGATATTCCATAAAATCGGTGGTGTCAAGTTTGCCATCGGACAAAAGCATTTAGAAGTAACAAAAGTTGGTCATGGATTAAATTTTGTATTACTTTTCAAAAATTACACAAATGAAAATCGGAGACAAATCAGTCAATGTTTTGAGAATTCCCAGCACGTCAATCAAACTTTTTTTGAAATTCATTTCCATTAGAATGATAGAACAGATTTCATTACGGACACAACAAACAGTGGTTGAAGAAGCACTTATTTGAAAAAACACTCCGCAGAATCAAATTTTTCATGAGAATAGTACATGAACACGGATTACGGAAAAAAATTTAAAAATTTGAATTTTTTTCCTGATGACACACGTTTTTTTTTGCTTTTTCGTAAAAAATTTGTTTTACCTAGTTTCTAATGTTTTTTAAGCCACCAGTATCACATTCAACTGAAGCCAATTCAGTCCACTTAGTTCTGGAATGCCGCTACGTGGCTGATTACAATCTGAAGGTGAGTGAGTCAGTGAGTTGTGAGTGAGTGAGTGAGTCAGTGTGAGTGAGTGAGTGAGTGAGTGAGTGAGTGAGTGAGTGAGTGAGTGAGTGAGTGAGTGAGTGAGTGAGTGAGTGAGTGAGTGAGTGAGTGAGTGAGTGAGTGAGTGATAATAAAAGCTTGATAATTGGTGAACACTGCGGAATGAGATGTTGATGTAAAAAGTGCCTTGAATGCTGGTTTATATTTGGGCATTAGGAAACACCAATAGTATTATTCAGCGATGAGATTAATAAAACAATATAAAAGATGTGTGTAAATTTTTAGAATCCTTAAACGCATTAATTTAAAAAAAGCAAACAAGTATAGAAGTAAAAAAATCCGTATTTTAAGAAATTTCACAAAAACCCAATAAATAAAGTGTAATACGGCAAATCTGATCACTTAATTCGGTTTTCATATGTTTTTACGCTATTTTGGTTATAAAAACACTGGTCACACGATATAATTTTTCTCGAGAAATGGGCAGCCGGAAACCGCGTCGTTATTTTACAGCCACCCTGTATTATACAGGCTGTATAAGTAATAACCGAGGAGTGAATTTCAATTGTCAGTGATTCTCGACTTCTGAGTAAAAAAACTGATTATTTTCAAAATCGAATAATACATGAAATCGCAAAAATCACCATCGGTATTGGTCACTAGTTAACTATTTGTCGAAACTGTGAAGATTAATGTCATGCTAAG
>OZ038448.1:10410732-10424313 GCA_964036265.1 Daptonema setosum
CGATCTGAAACTGTCGATTCCCCCTTCTCTGACGAAGTTCTCCTCCCTCTAAGTACCGTTATTTACATACATGTAGCTTGTCTAGCTAAAGTTTCTTCTTATACACAATTATTTATGAATCCTTTATCACGTATGTTAACAAATAATTACGCACAACATTCGTAAAAAATATCGAAATAAATGCGCGCCAAAAACAGTTTTGGAATTCAATTTTCGCTCTAAATCTTCACTGAGTAAAAGAGTCAGCGTTGCGTGGCATATATTTTTGTTCGATACTTTTTCATCGTATTGCGAAGTTTCAGATGCAAAATACGCACGAAAGTAATATCGCGTACTTTTGTTGTAAAACAATATTCACAAGTTCTTTTTCGGGTTGAAGAAGAACATCTTTGTCCAATTTACTGCAATCAATCACCGATGTACAATTACCTCCACATTTCCTTCCTTGTCAAGTCTTTCGACCGAACCCCCATGTTCTCCACCCAATTCTAAGTGTTAATGTAACGAAGCGTCCTCTGAAAAATTATCCTCATCCAAAAAAGTGTCAAGTTTCAACCGCAATTCTGTTACGAATGAAGAAGATTCGTAAGTTATTTTTCTCTGAAAACTCAAAAAATTTACAGCTTATTTGTTTCATTAAAAGTCGCACCCATTTTCAGGGGTACATAATGTAACCGCTGGATTACTCAAAAAACATAGTGATCTCGAAGTTTCTCATCCGCCTCTGAGCGTTTGTTGAGACAAAAACTCTTCAGTAAGACTTTTGTCATTCATCACTCATTATGGCGGCTTTTCATAGTCGTTAGCAATTTTCTGACAATTGGCCTACAATTGCTTCAATAAATTCAGAGAATTTTTTTTAAATTAAACGATTGTATTCGGAATTACCAAATTGGTAATTACATTCTAATGTTCAGAAATTTGACGCGGTTGACCATGCAGTGTCCCAATTTTTTTTCATAAATTCAGTGAGTTAAATTTTATAATTATAAAATTTTCTGCTGTTTCAGCAAAAATTCAAAAAATCAAATTTTATTGCTGTTCACTGTGAAGACTACCCACAGTTGGTCGTCTATTCTGGCCAGTTGTCAAATTGAAGGAAAAACCGACGCTTCCTAATGTTTAGACATCCGTGTAATTTGGCGTTCTGCAACTGTTACTTTTCTGTTTGTTGTTGTTGTTGTTGTTGTTGTTGTTGTTGTTGTTGTTGTTGTTGTTGTCTGTATAATGCGATCTTTCTAACTGATCGAATTTTCGAATTTGTTGAAAACAAACGTTGCCCATTGGCGTAATAAATTAATGTTCCTTTCGTGATTAATGAAAACACGAGGTATGTATGTATGTAAGTAAACATGTAATTTTGCATGAATGTCGCATGTAATGAAGTGTTAATCTCTAGGAATCTGTAGCAAGACCACATTGCTGAGATGATAAGGGGTCTCTGTTTTTAGAAAACTAACATTGTTAAGTACAGAATGTATTTTTAAAAAAATTGCTCAACACAAACAATCTTTACTCAAAAAAACAAATCATTAACCCCTCGCTCGGAAACCATGTACTCTTCGAAACCATCGAATTAGTATTCCAAGTTCACGGTTTCAACTCAATAAGTTGGCTGTGTTGGCACAAAACCAACATAAATCGAGAGTATTTCTAAAATAGTCAGAATTAAAGTGAAGGTTTCACTCAACTAACAAACGTATGCATGATTCTTTGAAAAAAATTTACTAGAAGCACCGGGAAACTTTTTTGGCTTGAACCTGCATTGAAAGTCCGAAATTTGCAAAGCTTTTCGGAAAATCAGTAATTATTAATTTATTCAGAAAACCACTCCTTAACAGTTTATTCAGAAAGCCATTATTTATAAATGATTTCATTTTTCATCTTCATTTAAAACGCCCACATACAAACATGTAAAAATTGTGATTTCATTTTTCATCTTCATTTAAAACGCCCACATACAAACATATGTAAAAATTGTAAAAATGTTTGTACACATTTACAGATCAACTCGCGTTAAATACAATCCGTAGCTGCTCAGAATACAGAGGACGGGTTTTATAATTCAAAAACAAGAAACCATCAACAAGCTTTGAATGCATCACTGGTGGACGAGCGAATCCTCCATTGCAAGTGTAGTTTTTCAAAGAGGGGAGAATCTGCAGTTTTGAGACTGTTCTCTCTACCCCTTAGTGAAAAAATTCACTTTTTCAAGTCGCCAAAGAGGGGGATTCCAATTTTTCCTCCCTTTCTCATCCGCTAGTGCATATCATCGTTAAATTTGCAACGGTCCTATTTTTGACGCTGTTGCGCTCTGCGACAGCCAAAGTTCAAACGCATGCATCTCGCGCGCAACTTTGTATCACTGTATAATACAGTATTGTTGTTGTTATAGATACTTAGTATGGATGATCTTTTAACTATGTAACACACGGCAACTCATCAGATTGATGTTATCTTCGTGATCTACGCGTTTTTTTTTACTTTTTAGATGTTTTTCTTGGTTTGAAAACAAATTTTCTGAGCTTTAGCTCATGCATAAAGGATAAATGACTCCATGTTACAAGTCTGTGATTACGACGATTGCTCGTCAGAGTTCCGATTGTATTATTTTAGCTTATCTCTTACACTCATATTAAGTCAATAGAAGAAAATTTCGCCGAAAAAATCAAATCGCAGATTTCAATTATCGTTGTGCGTTTTCCTGCACCGAGGAAAGTCGCGGAAGATAAGATTCTTAGAAAATCTAAGTTTCTTCGAAATCACTTCGAAATGTTGTTTTCCTCGTCTGCATTTTCTTGTATTAGAAAATTCTGATAAATATGAATATGATCCGACATAATATTTCTGTTGTCATTAAATGAGAAAGTTAAGAAAAAAATCTAAAATTTGTAAATATGTAAGGGAGAGTGTTATTCAAAAAATTTTATGACTGATTTTTTGTGTCTAATGTTTTTATAGGATGATTGACTATTTTACATGTATGTAATACCTTTTTATAATTTGGTGACCTTGTGACATGCTGATCTGATATGACTAGATTGGCATTTCCTTCAGTTTGTGTGCAACGAGTCACGAAACTGGTCATCAAGTCATCATTTGAACATAATTATGTGAGTTTATGTTTTCGAGTTATATTTTCGATGCAATACGCATCTAAATATCATGTGCATGCTTGGTTATACAGAGTGGTGGCTTACATGATTAAAAATTATTTTGTTCCCATGCACATCGAAAAAATTTCATTCAGTAAATCATGTTCCTCAAAATGCTCAGTGGTAAAATTCAGCAATAAAAAATTATAATAATACTTTTACATTTCGATTTTGATTTATACACATTTCGACTAAAAAGCTGGTTTTTCTCACCTTCCCATTTCACCACTCAAAAATCACAATTCAATTCAATAGAACTAGTTTTTCGCCATTCAGTGAAACTGTGTTTTCATGCAATCAAATTTTTCACGCCGACCGGTTGAAATGGGATTTTATTGAGTGTTATGCTGTTACATCATGGATGTTATTTCAAGTGTTATGCTGTTACATCTGAATGTTATTTCAAGTGTTAAGCTGTTACATCTGTATCTGCATCTATTCTGTTATGATTATGATCTTTCGCCCCGCGGCTGTTTCGCCCCGCGAGAGGTAGGTCGATTCGCCCCGCCAAAAAATGTAAATTTCGCGGGGCAAAACGACCTACCTCAATTTTGACGCTGACGGGGCTAAAGCGCACGTGTCATTTCGCCCCGCGTGAAATTTTTCAAGTACGGATGCATTAACTTAGTCACTTACATAAAAAAAACTTCACGTTTCACGCATTCATTGGCTCTCTCACTCAACCATTTAAAAACTTCATTATTACAAGTGGTAAGCTGTTATATCTGGATGTTAGTTGTTTTATTAAGCGTTATGATGTTACAAGTTTCTGTTATTTTTGAGCGTTTTACTGTTACATCTCAATGGTATTAAGTGTTACGTTAAATGCATATGAAACGTTATGCGGTTGGTTACATGTTTTCTTCATTAAGTGTTATGCTGTTACGTATGTATAAGTTAAATAAACCCATTGGTGTAACAAAAAACTCAAAATCATAACCAGTTTGCTGAAGCATATTCATGGTTTCTAGTTACACAAGAAGTTGTCGGCGTAAAGAATAACTTTTCCAGTTAAAATCAACTTTTGGCGCGCATTCAAATTTTTAAGAAATTTTTTGTTTTCATATGTCATTTTATTAAAACATGTGGACGTTGCCAACCCCAATTCATTGTAAATATATATGTAGAGACGGGTCCAGAAATTAGTTTTTGATAACAAGAAATCCTGTCTAAGTTATACGAAAATCCGACTTATGCTCTCGTTCATACACAAACAAATGTGATTTGGTGAAAACGTCACAAAAGCCAGCTTTTTCTTTTGCGCTCAACACAATTCGAATCACCATAAAAATACCCCCCATGCTTCCGAACCTAAAGACGATTTCGATAATTTAGCAAAGATCAAACATTTTAGTTTTTGGCGCCTATGAAACATCACATTTCGATGATTTGGGACTAATTAACTGGCCAATAAATTTAACCAGAATTAGTCAATCATAAAAAATTTTATGGCTTCGCTTGTGGCTGAGTGAGTGTGTTTGATGTAATTCATGATGTTTCCCGGGGATTAAAGCTGGAATCGTTTGTGGTTCATTAAAATTTCGGCTATTTTTGTAATGTAACTGTGTTCGTTCAGTCTGCTGACATGTTAGGGCAACATCTGTTAAAGTCATCCTCGTTTCATGGCAAATAACATTGACACCATGAATGTATTATCTAAACGGTACTTAATGTTCAGCAAATGGTTTATCGAGTTTTTAATGGAAATTGGGACTACTAAAAAGCACCATGATGTATGTATTGTATGTACATTCAATTCGTGTCCTCTCATGTCTACCTAGGTGGCTGTTTGCACTATAATAATACTGATACGGAGTCACCTAAACTCACCGAAAATTGTATCCCTGACAATCTACCCACCGAAATCCGTCTCCCCGAATTTGATTTCCCCGAAATTGAACCTAACCGCCATATTATAAAAAAAGCGCTGGCTATTATTAGCTTACTATTCTATATCTGTACACTATACATATTTATTATAAAACACCGGCTACATTGGTGAACATGACCATTGTATTCTATAACAGTACATTTCTGAGAATCTGTTTTCATTCCTTTATGCAAATCCACTTTGGTGTACAGTACAGTACAAAAATGTGTGTCGGAAATATGTAAAAACAACTGTATACGCTTCTCTAGACATGACCGTATTCAGTATGTATACTGTAATAATTACGTGTGATATTTTCAAAAGATTTTACAGATGTTTTCAAAATCTGAACAGAAGTAAAATGGTCGATTATAGATTCAATTTCAACGCTGACGAATTGTGGCAAAGTAACCATTCTATTAGTGCTAGAGAGGGCACCAGGTGCTAAAGATAGAGGCTATTTTTGGGACTCCCACACTTGATTTATATTTATAAAGTTTAACTATTTCACTGAGTATACCTACAGTTGGTTTGTCGGTCAGCCAGTTTGTCAGTCATACTTATGTATGCTGATAAAAGTGTCTATTTGAGAGTCACATGCCCGTCAGTCATTGAAGACACATGAATATTTATTAGGTGCTGGTACAATAGCCTACATATAAACGTACATATAGGCACCACTTGGACAATGAAAGCTCCATCTTACTGCTCAATTTCCAATCGTGGCATTCGTGAAAAAAGCATGGCATTTGTGTGCAGTAGTTTCGCTTCATTTCCATCAAAATGTCTGTAATAATTTAATCTCAGCACCAGCAGAACGCAATATCTCCCGATCAATATCTACTTTTATTTGGTTGAATCAGAAAAACTCATAAACTTTTTACGACATGTCTAAAAAATCCATTTCACGTACGTAAATCGTCAAAAAGGCAGTGCTTCATTAAATTGACTGAAAGAGGATTGTTCACCGCATATTTTTTATTGTTTGTTACAGGTGTTATGTTGTGTATCTGCAACTACATAATAAAATTGGAGGCGGCGATTTATGGCAAAAACATTTGTGTGCTTCCTGAATTCGAAAGAAAAAAGATGACTGGATGATGACTAAACCACGTTCGCATGTCTCATAATGAAACGATGAACTTGCTGCGGTGAACGTTTCGCACGTTAAATGCTTTTAATGTATTATATGTATACTTTTACAGCAGACGATTACTACGCATGACTCATTATAGAACATGGCTTTTTAACAATCCTGACGAAACACTAAGTTACTAACAGTATGTATGTAGCTTTGAATAAAAGCTTGATCTAATCTTGTGATTGTTATCTTTAAATTGGCCACTGGATTCGATCACTGGCGGACGAGCTCATTCTTCGAAGGGAGGAAAGTTTCGTCAAAAAGTGTGGAATTGGCAGTTTTCAAAAAAGTTCACCTGCACCTTAAAAAAAATGCAACTTTCTGAGAATGCCATGAAGGGGAATTCCGGTCTCTTCTCATCCGCTAGCGGATTTAACAATACATGTACGCGTTCATCACTCGCACTCGCGGATGAGACTAAATTCAACAGGGAAAAAATTATATGAAACGAGGAAAATTTTGTAAGAATTTAGAGAAACATGTGAAATTTAAATGACCAAGGAATTCATGCCTGTATAACCTAAATGATCCCTGTAGGAAACCAGTTCACCAATGCATGAGCTACTGGCAGGACAGCTAGACAGAGGCTAGAAATTTCTTCAAAACGTGGGCCTTCTCTACCAACATATGAAGGAACGCATTCCACTTTGTTGGAACTGCCAAAGAGGTGGGAATTTTCACTTGTCAATTTATCTTCCGATATTGGAGAGATAAAAAGAACAATTACAGATGTTCGTTCACGCCCGATCCAATCAATCCCATGCAAACAAGTTCATACATAGCACGTAGTCGTGTGATCTAGCAGACAGAGGGGGGAGGGGTTAGAAAGTTATCTCCCTTCTTCGGCAGTTCTATAAATTTTTCAGATTAATCTTTAACGAGTAGATGAAGTGGCCTCAAAACCAACAATTCCCCGTCTTTGTGGAATATCCTCTCGTTTTGAATAATCGGCTCGTCCGCCAGTGGATAACAATATTTGGATAACGTAAACTCAGACGCAAACTCAGTGTCAGGAGATTGCCCACTTATTCTTCACACTGCGCGCGATGAACGGCGTGTTCACTTGCCGATGAGATAATCCTCCAAAGAGAGGGGAACTTTGCCAAAGAGAAGGGAATTTGCAGTTTTCAGTCTGACACCTTAGGAAAAAATTCAACTATTTGAAAACGCCAAAGCCAGGGGAATTCAACTTTTCCCACCCCGTCTCGTCCGCCAATGGTTCAACATGTATGTAGTCTTTTTTGGGTTTCCTGTTACTCGCCAAGGTTTTGGCGCGCGTTTCAAATGTCTCGAATAAGTATTTTTTCACATAATTACACCTGAACAACACGTGGACGTTGCGCCTAATTCTTTGTGTACATGTGAGCTAAGTGAATAAGACTATAAAAATAAATGTTTTCAAAATACATGTAAATGCAACGTGTTTAACACGTGTTTTGTATGTAACGTGATCGAAAGAATTGGCATGATGTTCTCATTCGTCGTTATTTATAGTTATTCAGTCAGCCAGTCAGCCAATCAGTCAGTCAGCCAGTCAGCCAGTCAGCCAGTCAGCCAGTCAGCCAGTCAGCCAGTCAGCCAGTCAGTAAAGCTGATTGGAAACCTGGATCTTCTGTGAATAAGAAGAAACCGTGAATGGTGGAACGTTCAGCAATAATGTAACCACTAGCTCGGCAATTTTCGGATCATAAAAATTACGGTTACCAAAGGATTTTGCAATTTCCCAAGCTTCGCCATCGTAATTGCACAAATCTCGATTTTCTCTGTTTTCCGGTCTTTAAAGAAGAAATGCTCAATGTCCCACAAAACGGAATGATCGTCTTCCGCCGATATCGCAACACTACAGTAATTCCGCAATTCCGAAATCCTGTTTGGCGGTTTCAAAAAATAATTTTATTTTGATTCCCAAGGTGTAGGTAAAATTGCCTGAAAACCGTCAATTCTCACTCTTTGAGGAGTATCCCCTGCCTTTGGACGATTAGCTCGTGAGTGAGTGGACACATGCCTGCCACCATACAACACGATGGTTTCATGGCCGATATGCATGGTGGTGAGGTTGATTGCCTTGCTTGACTCATTGCACATGCACATCAATCGGTAGAAATTCTACGGACCTGAAAAAGCTGAACAAACGTTCAGAACGGCTTCGAAGAATAATCAACGCCAACCTTATCTATATGTAATGTGATAATATGATAAATCCAACTCCCACCACCCTCCCCTCGCATCCCACTTCCACATTTAACATTGATTCGAACACCTGGATATTTTCAATTGGCTGGCTGCTGAAAGAAGTCACGTTCAGGGATTTCATGTACCTTACATATTATACGGAAAACATGTCAATAAGAAATGACATGCGTTTAATTGTTGTTGTTGTTGTTGTTGTTGTTGTTGTTGTTGTTGTTGGACATGCCCGTTTTGTTCACCACGTACTCACATCTTCCAACGTTCACTCCTCAACAAACAATACGACGCAACATATCAATTGAGTCAATGACGTTGCGCAAATCACCACTTTCGACAAAAAGCACTTGATTCATAAGCTCATATTCTGACCGCATCTGTTTCACATTCAGACAATCATGTCTTGCTTTACGTTAAATCTTTGATGATTATCATGATTTTGTTTAATATAGCTTGGTTTAATGTATCTGGGTATCAAAAACAACTAAACTATGTTCACTTTACGCACACTAATATCTATCACGCGCAGTCATCGTCTGTTCCCAAACGTCTGGAGAAAAGGTTTTTTTCTCGTAATTTCAGAAGCAGATTTAATTGCATTCAAATGCGCCATAAAAAACCGAGGATAGTTTGAATGAACTGTAAGTAATTTTCTGAAATAGTGACTTGCAAGGAATTTTTATTCCTTGATTTTTCAAAATGACATGATTAGTGATAATATTTTAGTCTATTTGGTAAACCAGCCTTAAAGTACTGCTTTATAAAGCTCAAATGTATAATGAAAATTTACCATATACATGTATACAATAGTCGTTTACAGTGTACATCATTTTATGCGTCTTTAAGTATGTATAACAATTTCATGTCATTCATTCATTCGTTTCATTTTTCTTTCAATACAGCTACCTTTCAGCAGCTTGAACATGGAATCCTGGGATTCATCGGGACAGGTCAGGACAAGAGTCACTTGTGGATAAGCTAATTAACCCAATGGGAGTGCAAAATGCTAAGAGAACAGTAGAACGAGGTGTATATGACTCATTTTTATCTCAATAAACCCATTCAAAAACGTTAATTCTACTTCTGGCCCATTTGTGCGCTTATGATGACAAATTAGGACGATGAGCGGGATTTTGAAAGGAAACAGGTGGTTAGGGGGATTTTGACTAATGCTTAAATGAGCTATTAGAGGACTACAGTAGGAGTTCCTAATTATCAATTTAGCTGTATAGATAACTCCAATGGCTTCTGTTAAGTAAACTACCCTAAAACAAAGAATGCAGTCATTAAGTTAGTCAATCAGTCAGTCAGTCAGTCAGTCAGTCAGTCAGTCAGTCAGTCAGTCAGTCAGTCAGTCAGTCAGTCAGTCAGTCAGTCAGTCAGTCAGTCAGTCAGTCAGTCAGTCAGTCAGTCAGTCAGTCAGTCAGTCAGTCAGTCAGTCAGTCAGTCAGTCAGTCAGTCTGTCAGTCAGTCGGTCAGTTAGTTATTCAGTCAGTCAGTTGGTCATCTCAGTCAGTCAGTGAATCACTCACAAAATAGCTGTAAACTATGAACAGCCTAGCCAAGCCTAGCAATTCCAAATTAGTTATTGTTTGTCCGCTTTTGCTGATTATCCTCATCACGAGCCAAACCTCCAAAGGGAAGGGGAATTTTTTAGAAGGGACGAATTGGCAGAAATAAGACCATTTTACCCACATCTTAAGGAACAAAAAACTCTTCATTTTGAACCACCAAAGAGGGGGAATTCAAATTTTTACCTCCCTTTCTAGTGATCCCCATATGTATGTAGAATACTTAATTAGGGTGACGGTAATTTCGTTTGTTATATCGTATCCGACTTTGATGTCGTGGCATATTATATATTTTAAATGATCTTCGGGTTCAGTAGATTTAACCAATTAATTACGTACGATTTGTCTTGTTGGCCCTGTCATTTATCAATCTTAAAAAAGCAAAAAAAACACGTTTATTTTTGATCGGTTTCGCACATTTATGTACATTGTGCGCGCAACTGAATTAATTGGTCGCATAGATTGCATGGATATTTGATATCGTGTTGAAGGTTTATTTTATTCAAAAACTTTATAGGTCCGTTACCTCATATATGTAATCAGTTGGACGCGAAACGTTGTTCAAACTGAAAAAAATCAGAGTAGCAAGTCACCTTGAAAAACTATGTGATCACCATAATCTCAACCAAATCATTCCAAACAACATCAGTCAAAATTCATAAATACACATTATCTGATCACATTACATGCGTTTTCACTGCGCTTGCACCTGCATTTAATCAAAATCATATAAAATGCATGCAGATTGATGCGCGCGTGTTCACGCTGAATCTAAAAACGCAAGATTTTGGTGATTTCTTCAGTCGCGACACAGGGTGGTGAGACATCATAAGTTTTTAGAAAAGTTGTATACTTATATTTAAAAGTAAGATTAACCTAGTTAATTATCTGAATATTTAACTCACAATTATAATTAGTTCAACATTGAGATAAGGATGTATGGAATGTGACGATGTCGACTGTTATATCCTAGCATTCATTTGTTTGAGTTGGTTGCAGATTCCTATCATCACCGTAGACATTTTTTATCTCTAATTCTGTTTCAAAATTGTACTAAGAAATAAATGTTGTCCAATTTATAATTGACTGCACTGTCTCCCAACTATTTTAATTATACCACCATTTAGTTTTTACTGCAATTTATTTTTCGCAAAACGCACTATACACCAATCGTTAAACAGTGATACAGAAGACTAACAAATTATTAATGAAAAAAAGTCTGACTTACAAGTTCAATCTCAAAAAGAATCTCGAAAATTCAGAAAAAAATCCTATGGATTGAATGGAAATTAAGTTATTATTTTCCGGCCACCCTGTAAAATTCATATGTAATCATGCAACAGGATGTGCAAACTTAACATGACATTCAGCCATTCTTACCTAAGCTTAGCTTTACTGGAGACACATATTATTTTATGGAAGATTTCAGTTCTCCATTCTCAGCCCTCATTAAGACGCTTATTCTGTATCCAAATATAGCTTAACAAGCAGGTTTACCTTGGTTTGAGCCTCATTTCATTGTTGCTCGATTTTTTACACACATGTACTTATGTATGTATGTTCCCCCGTTAACCTATTTTTATTTTTTCTTAAAAATAGAGAATTTTTCTGCCAGATTAACTGTTTTGTTTATATCGCCCTTTCAGAAAAATGGGGCTGTAATCTTCCCACATCACATAAATACAAATGATGGATATGCTTCAGCGCGCTTTCAAAGGATTGATAGAGCAATGGAAAAATGGTAAAACTGTAACTTATACCTGAATTGAGTTCTGTATTGAATTGTGGATGTTGCAATAAAAATCTTTTCTCCTCGATTCCATTGCATATCTTTTCTCAAAATGAACTGATATAAGATCTTTAGTGTGTAAAATCAGACAGGCGTGGTTCAGGCAACAACTTCAAATTCTATAAATATGTGTCAACTAAGAGGAGTCGACATAGAAATATCTTCTTTTTTTCAAAATACTAAGAAACGTTAAAACTATCTGTTCGCATAATGTCTAGTAATTTATTTCCCATATTCTATGATTTATTGCAGATTTTCTCAAGTATGACCGTCAGTAATCGAGAGAACTATTGAAGAACTACATCATTAAACGATAATAAATGAAAATCCATCTATAAATATCTTACAGAATATTTGTGGATTACTAGTCAAACCATCAAAAGCTCAACAGAATTGACGATTCCAAAGAAACAACAACAACAACAACAACAACAACAACAACAACAACAACAACAACAACAACAACAACAACAACAACAACAACAACAACAACAACAACAACAGCAACAACAACAACAACAACAACAACAACAACAACAACAACAACAACAACAACAACAACAACAACAACAACAACAACAAAAACAACAACAAAAACAACAAAAATGCTGAATCGTCTACCGCATCAGCTGCGATTTTCCCTGAAGATCCTCCTATTCCTTAACATTGGGCTTCTGGTCATCATGATCTCCAATAGCGACAACAACAGTAACAACACTGATTCTCTCAACTCACTATCCGAAAAAAGGGTGTTGATAACTGACGATACCGAGTCAGTGACTGGAAGGACGCTGGGAATGACGCTACAAAGGACGCTGCAGAGGACGCTGGAAAGCACGGTGGAAAGGTTGCTGATTCTCAGAGTCTATAAATGCAAGGGACGATGGTTGTAAGGAAGGAATCCCTCTTACCGATTCAGAACACCATGTTGGATGAGAAAATCTGATGACGTCAAAAACTGACGAAAATGAAACTATCATAGAAAAGGTGAGTGAGTGAGTGAGTGAGTGAGTGAGTGAGTGAGTGAGTGAGTGAGTGAGTGAGTGAGTGAGTGAGTTAGTGAGTGAGTGAGTGATTGAGTGAGTGAGTGAGTGAGTGAGTGAGTGTGTGAGTGAGTGAGTGAGTGAGTGAGTGAGTGAGTGAGTGAGTGAGTGAGTGAGTGAGTGAGTGAGTGAGTGAGTGAGTGAGTGAGTGAGTGAGTGAGTGAGTGAGTGAGTGAGTGAGTGAGTGAGTGAGTGAGTGAGTGAGTGAGTGAGTGAGTGAGTGAGTGTGTGAGTGAGTGAGTGAGTGAGTGAGTGAGTGAGTGAGTGAGTGAGTGAGTGAGTGAGTGAGTGAGTGAGTGAGTGAGTGAGTGAGTGAGTGAGTGAGTGAGTGACGACTAATTGAATATCGGCTCATAAAAATGAGTAATTTAGATACATTTGATTCTGTAGTAGAGTCGGAGTGTAAAGCAACATTTTTATAAAATAAAGTCTAGCCTATTGTTTTAGGAAAACAGTTCCCTGACAGTCAAGGTGAACGAACCCGATAAACCATTCCGTTGGTCAGCCAGCCGTTCAAACCGAATATATTCACGCATAAAAAAGTCTTTGATCATTTGAGGTAATCAATCAAGCACTCAGTCAGTCATTCAGTCAGACATTCTGTCAGTCAGTCAGTCAATCAGTCAGTCAGTTAGTCTGTCAGTCAGTTAGTCAGTAAATCAGAAGTCTACGTACATGTCTCGGTCTCTCATGTCACCAGTCAATCAAACAAAATATGCATCACTTTTTTCAGGGATAAAGTGCCACTAGAAATCTAAATCTCGTTCAGACATTTATCGACAGAATTGTGATGCTAACTTTCAGGTTGGGGAAGTTGTTTGTGTT
>OZ038448.1:10424513-10434513 GCA_964036265.1 Daptonema setosum
TACATCACCACTTTATTCACCTTCATTTATTTTTTTTATTCACCGAATGACAGGTGGTTGCTGTTGGCAGAAAGACAGACAGACCGAGAGACATATAGGGTGGGCCAAAAAAACGTGTCGCGTTTGAGCAGTTGTTGTGAAAGTTATACATACACTGTGAGACTGCGGTAAAAAGCATTCGATTAGACACATTTTGATCTACAAAATGATGTGCTACTAAAGTTGAATCTTTCATTTCTCAATTGTTACATGCGATCATTGAAAAAAAGACATCGAATTTCACCTCGCGACGTTCCTATTTTGTGGTAAAATTGAGTAAATATTCAAAAACATTGCTTGGTTATCGATTTCTAAATTTTGTTGGTTTTTTTAAATTTGAATGAAGTATTTTAGTTCCTAAATCTTAAATAATTTGGTTTGTTTTGAAAAAAAAACATTGTTGTTTAAAGTTACCCGTTAAGGGAGGCCAAACCGAACATCCTTTTTGCGTGTTTAATTATGCATTTTTGAAAACACATTTAGCTCTTCTCTTCTTGATGTGATGGTTATGTGATTCAAACGTCGTGCAATAGATTTGAATATTTATACAGTTTTTCCACAAAATATGAACTTCGCTAAGTGAAATTCGATGTTTTTTTTCAATAATCGCGTGTAACAATTAAGAATTGAGAGATTCAACTTTAGTAGCACATCATTTTGTAGGCCAAAATGTGTCTAATCGAATGCTTTTTATCGATATCTCACAGTGTTTGTATAACTTTCACAATAACCGCTCAAACGCGACACCTTTTTTTGGCCCACCCTGTACATACAGACAGACAGACAGACCGACAGACAGACACACAGAGAGACAGACAGACAGTTAAATGGACACTCAGTTTATGGGATTCGTCGATTCATCGAACTTTTTTTTACCACACGCGTTTCGCACAGTAAAATAAAAGATATGGCATGGCAACTGACAACTCGACATAACGGAGAAAATGATTTTTGTTACTTTTCAATCGTGCACCATAATCGCTGTTGAAACCAAGAAACACGAACAAATATACACTTAATGTATGGGAGTCGTCGATTCATCGAACTTTATTCACCGCACGCGAGTCACAGAGTAAAATAATATGTATGGTAACTGCTAATCGACATAACGGAGAAAATGACTCTTGTAACTTTTCAATCGTGCATCATAATCGCTGTTGAAACCAAGTAACACAGTTAAATATACACTTAATGTATGTCAGTCGTTGATTCATCGAACTTTATTCTTCTCACGCGTGTCACAGAGTAAGATAAATAAATTAGAAACTGACAAATCAACATAACGGAGGTATTAACTTTCATAACTTTTCAATCGTGCGTCATAATCGCTGTTGAAACCACGGATAAATAAACGCTAATGTACGGTAGTCGTTCATTTATCGAACTTTAAGCACCCCACGCGTGCCACATTCTCTGCAGGATGGCGTTGAGTTTTTTGCCGATCCGAGTTTCCTATCGCAAGATCCTCCGAAGCCAAATCCTTTTCTTACTAACTAGATAAATCCTTTTTTTACTAACCTTTATTTCCGTGGAACCCATGACCAGGGTGCAATATAAGCCACGAATGACTGAGGGTTGAAAATTAATGCTGGCTGGGTGCACTTGGTGGTATGCAACTAGGATATAGTGGAATTTACCGAAATAATATTTCCGGGGTCGCGTCCTACAGACGACTGTTTGTTACGGTGGGACCTGAAAACTGTAATGTGCCATTATATGAGTTCCATTAAAACACTTTCGGCAATTTCAAGAATTTTCTAGATCAATTCGGACACACTCTACACGATGGCGTTGAGTGTTTGCCGATCCGAGTTTTCGATCGCGAGATAGAAGCGGATAAAGCCTGTTTTTGGCTAATTTTGAACCATTTCCGTGAAACCCATGTGTACCACATGTGACACGAACGACTGAGGGACAATAATTTGGATAGTTAAATGAGGAACACTTGATAAAGGAGCTATTTTTTAGTTTAATTGGTGACATTCAAAAGTTTATTCCTTAGTTTCCGGTTCTCCTTCTAAGCAGTACAATCCCTATCCGTTTTGGAATAATCCAATCATGATTCGTCGGCAAATTAGAATTTGGTTGTGCGGTCGTTTCTACCCTACATTCTGTACAGCGGTTATGAATATTCTTTATTGATTAACATTGTTTTCATTCAGTTATTCGTTGATTATTGTGTGATAATCAGGACACGTGCTTGAACTTTATTACTACATACGTTTACACAGTCGCAGACTAGAAGATCCGTAACCATATGAAATATGACTCAAACTAGCAAACGAGACGGGGAGGGCCGATTTAGGCTCTTCTTATCGGACATAAATTAGTAACGGATTCATGGAAAGTTTTACCGAAAACAGCATCAAATGTCTTCTCATTACCAATAAATTGGGGGTAGTCTCTTTAGGTAAACGTATACTGAAATGACTGGAACTTTTTTCATACCTTTGTTTCTCGGGGAATTTCCTCAGCTGTGACGATTTGTTTGCTCGAATCGACGACCCGCATGTGATATAAGTCAACTAATGAATATGTAAAAAAACAAGTGGTTTTTCATCAACAGCTTGCAATCGAGTTCAGTTTCCCAACCTACGATGAATGAAACATTAACGTGATCATGGATTTGCTTTAGCAGATGAACGGAAAGGGTTCTTTGGAAAATGGTGGCCTGATGTTACATCTTTTTGACCGTCTGTTATTCGAATTTTTGACAAAACCAATTATAGTCCGATCACAGTTATCTACTATTTTAAGTTTATCTTTATGTTTTCGAAAATCCCGGCTTTGAAAGATGAGTGATTGAGTGAGTGTGTGAATGAGTGAGTGAGTGAGTGAGTGAGTGAGTGAGTGAGTGAGTGAGTGAGTGAGTGAGTGAGTGAGTGAGTGAGTGAGTGAGTGAGTGAGTGAGTGAGTGAGTGAGTGAGTGAGTGAGTGAGTGAGTGAGTGAGTGAGTGAGTGAGTGAGTGAGTAAGTGTATTTTCAAGTTAAAATTTTCAAATTTAAGCGGTTCGCAATTTTTCATTCTCTACCATTACGAACTGACCGACGAAAATTATTTGCGTCATTCAGCCAGATACCAAGAACGCTGAAAGAACCAAAAATCGGTCAGCCATTGTGCTCATATAGATGACTGGATTTCGTTTTCGGTACTTAAGGAAAATTCTCCGTCTCTTAAAATCATTCGTTTAATTCTATGGTGGTTTTCTAGCCAGTACAGCTACAGCTTCGTCCATAGCACAAAATCCATCAGCGGTGGCTCATCAACAGTACGACTAGCGTGCATTACATTACATAGACCCCGGCAATCTGTGTTCACAATGTTTCACGGCCGAAGTGTATAATTATGTTCACGTAACAATGAGTCGGTCCAGATAAAAGCAGCTATTTACATACAGGGTGTCCCATTTAAAAATGAACGTTTGTAAATGCTTTGAAAACAACAATTGTCATTCGATTTCAAAAACTTTCGTGTCAAATTGTAGACAATTTTTGATCATTTTGTTCATTTTTTTACTTTTACAAATAGGAATTACGAATCGGTTTTTATGGCAGATTTCCCAAAGTCCCTGTTTTTGGCCTTTTTATACCAGTTACTTGACGTTTCAATGTGCTACATGTCCTTGCAAATAAATACTGACAAATAAAATAAAGAGACAAATAAAGTTACTGACTATGTTATTAAAACAAGGAAAAAATGAAAGCCAACTCGGTGTGAACCTAACATAACCGACTCCAGCCTACCAGTACCTTTCCGTTGTGTGGCAGCACACAGCACAGCAGTTGAACACCGCAACCGCAGGCAAGCGCTCCCGTCGGTAACCTGGGTAGCTTAACCAGGGTGTTTTATCACTGAGGAACTAAAACTTGTGTGTTATTCATTCAAAAAATAATTAAAATTATACAAAAAAACGTTGGAATAGTTAGCCTTCTCAATGAAACGTCAACTAACGGTTGCCGTGTTGAATTGCGGGACTGGGTGCACCCGCGCAAAGAGTTCTGGGTGCACCTGCGAGTTCTGAATTTGAAAATATGTGTTTTCTCTGTTTATAACAACCGCAGTTGTCAGTCGATAAAACAAGTAAAAAAGTTCTTTCAATTAAATAATGATACAGTTTGATCGTTTTCCAACAAAGTTTACTATAACTCATTTGAATGAAATAATACTGGGTCAAATAATATTTGTTTTGAATGTCAAATCAGGGCAGTATATTACTGTGAGTGTGAACTATTTCCATATTAGAAAACATTTATAATGCTCATTTGAACTATTTTCCTTTATCTGTTGTTCGAACTTTTTGTTGGATATTATTTATATTGACTCTATATACAGGGAGGCCCTAAAGTCTCTGCTTTGCACCTAATGTTTCCCCCAGTCTAATTTGCGCCTTTTTGTTCGCTTTATGTATGTATAAACGTCGAGTTTAGTAACCAACAGATTTTTTGCACGAAACGCGATTTATTACTAAAACCGACGAATCCAAAGTGAATCATTAGGTATGAATGTGCCAGTCCCAGTTCAAACGCGTGCTTTTTCTTAAATCAGTTATGTACTTTCTTTACTCATGTCGTTCGAGAGTGATGTGAAAAATAAGAAAGATTAAAATGCTGTCGTGTAGGTGAAGTGCGTTAAAGACTCGCACTCTGTCTGAGTGGAGATGACTTTGGTGGTGGTCACTTTGCACAGACTGGTTATGGGTTGACCCCATCGTTGTCATTTATGTACATACGTATGTAAGATGACATTCTCGACAGCCATCTATGTCAAATGATCTCGATCTTTTTCTTTTGATTGCCTCAATGGACTTACGGTATAAAAATATGACTTCTTTATACCACATGTAAGAGCATAAGCATTTTTTTTGATGTCGCTCTTAGCTGGTCCTCTCAGAATTGAACATCAAGAAATTAAACAACTGGATAAAACGTTATATCGTTATGTTATTGTAAGTCAGACTGCGATCCAGTCATGACTAAAAGGCTCCGACTAAAACTGATGAAAATCCGTTAGGCTCCGACTAAAACCAATCACTGATGAAAACTTGTTAGAGACATTTAATGTAATTGTTGCCAGTCTATTGTACAGGGTGTCCCAGCGAGGGGTTCACGATTTGTTTTTCGAATAACTTGTGTATGCATTAAGCAATAAACTTAAAAATTTGTACCGTAAATACCAATACCTTAAGCATTTTTTGCTTTTTAGAAATTTTGAAATTCGTTGATTACAGCTCGAATTATAGTCGAGTGAAAAAAACCTAAATTTTTTCACGAATTTTCAGAAGAATTTTCATTTTGAAACATATTCAAAACTATTTCAATGGTGATATACTACAAATATAATTACAGATTATGCTATAAACGATGCAAAAGAAATGTCTTATTCAATATTTCCATCATATCCTGAAATCACTCAACCCAGGCACGCACCCAAATCAACGTTTGGTGTGCCAATTTGTACGGCGGTTTGATCAGACCGTTTTTCTTTGAAGTTTGATTGAGTTGTAACTTGTGGCAAGTACCTGAACAGGCTCAATCATTTTTTACTGCAGCATCTCGAAAATATTAGAAAATTCGTACATGGACCGATGATCATGCAAGCTGACGGTGCCCCACCACAGAGGAGGGCACGGTTCCTGCGTGCACGATCACATTACTGAATGGGTCGAACGTGGAGGAACTCCCGATTTAACAGCTACTAATTACTGGTTTTGAAGACATTTCAAGAAATAGTTTATTCCCACAAAATGATCACAGTGGAAGAACACATAGAAATTATCTTATTGGAAATGGCGAACATCACTGAAGAATCGCGACCAAACGCATTACTTGATCTCAAAACTCGTAAAGATAGTTGTATAGATAAAATCCGGTGGTCAAATTAAATGAAGATTTTCTTTTCTATTGTTTCCCGCATAATTTGCTAATGTGTATGTCGTATAATCACCATTGAATTCGTTTTGAATGTGTTTCTAAATGACATTCTTCTGAAAATTCGTTCAAAAATTGAGGTTTTTTTCACTCGACTATAAATCGAGCTGTAATCAACGAATTTCAAAATTTCAAAAAGGCAAAAAATTCTTGAGGTATTGGTATTTTCAATACCAATTTTTAAGATTATTGGTTAACGCAAACTAAAGTTATTCAAAAAACAAATCGTGAACCCCTCGCTGGGACACCCTGTACTTGATTGTCAACCATTTCTCAGTAAAAAGACATTTCACGCCAACTTTGAACATACCGTTTGCTGATATGATCGTGTCGTTGCCTACCTTCTGCATACCTTTCTGAACTTTTAACGTACACTCATGCATAAAACACAATCGATGAACGTTATTCATGGGTAAACAATGGGATTTTTCATGGTTTTCATATTGTCATGCAAATTATTCACCATAAAAGTAGGCTTGATTCAGGCTGATTCAAAACGTTATCATCGAATTAAAATGGAAGCCCTGAAGGACTGGCGGAACAACCCGGAGTACGGCATGTGTGGTTCGCAAAGGTTAGCTGTGAAAATAAATCAGTGGCATCTGTAAAAAGATGCAATTAACGTAATCTGTATTAAGCGGGTGTTATTGATTTTTTCATTGGGCTATATTTTCTACACTTTGAAAATTACACACATCGCACCCTTGCGCTTACAGTTTGCCACTGTGCGAGGTCGTGGGTGCCGTCTGGCTGACCGTGTACGTGTACTACATTTACGTGATTGTGGCTGCACTCGTGATGGCCAAGCACGACGAGACCGCCAACAAGTCTTTTCTCATCTGCATCGTGTCACTGTTTGTGGCCGATCTGTTTGTGGGATTGGAAGGTTGGCCTTGAAATTGACACCGTTTGATACAGTGCAAGACAAATTCTTGTGACGACATCGCCAAGCTATGGCAGATGTGCGCAAAGCCTCGGCTAGTAGGTCGCTGAATAATTGAAAGTGAAAAAATTAGCTGAAGCTCTGGCGGCTCTCACAACTTCCCACACTTCCAGTTCCAGCCAATCAGCTAAGAGGGCCTACTAGCTGATTCTGTGCGCGCAGTTGCCTTAGCTTCGTCGATTTCATCACATTTCTTGTCATGTAGTATAGATGCTTCATGATTCATGTAAAAAAACGTCTAAAACGTCACAAAATTATTGCCATGAGTTTCGTACTTTGCTTTACGAATAACTTCGGACTTCAAGTCATTTATTCTTTTAAGTCCTTGATTTTTATTGAGTTTTGATACGGAGTTGGTCATATGCCGAGGTTCCCGCCGATCGTTATAATCACCTAAGAAACTGAACTGTCGAAGGTGAATGTTCGTTTATCAAGTGTAAAGTTTCAGGTGTGCCATTCATGTTCGATGTGCTGATGATCATTCCAGGCAGCCATCTCTGGGCGTACACGGGGGTTAGTGTACATTGGGGTTCTCATGTTTGTCTGATTTTTCAAAACTTGCTCCTAATTTTTATTCCATCCGGAAAGTACTAACCAAAGTCTTTAGTTACGTATAATAGCTCCCGTTTCCGACAGGATCGCGCCTACGGAGCGGAACTCTTAAAAGTGCATCGTTCATTTGCGGAATTATGTTAGCGGAACTGTTCGCATCGGAACCGTTAAGTGGGGATCAATACCCAGCGGAATTTTTATGAGCGGATCCCTAAAAATCGGATTTTTATAAACCGGATAGTTTTTTAGCGGAACTGTACCCAGCGGATTTTTTCATTACCGGATATTCCGAAGTATAAAATCGGAAGTATAAAAATCGGAAGTGTTAAAATCGGAAAGTTTTTTTGCGGAACTTTAAAAAGCGTAACCGTCAAAAGCGGAACTGTTATAAAAGCACCCTTCATGAGTGGAAAACCACGCTGGACACCTCCGCTTCGCGGTGCTAACGGTCCAAGGCGAGGGCATAAAACTTTCAGTGTAGGCTTAGGCTTAGGCGTAGCCTTTGGAGAAGGGCTCGGGCGCTACGCGCTAAGCCTAAACTGAAAACTAACTCTTAGCCTCATGCTTGGCGATCTCGCTTAGAACGAACAGTTTGTGCTAATAAACAATAAAATAGGCCCTCCAATTGTTAATAGCCAAAAAAATTTACTTCACCGATTTCCGCAAAACTAAACTCCAGAACTTAAGGTTCCGCTGTCGTAAGTTCCGCTAAAAACACATCCGCAAAGAACGCTTCCGGAAACAAGATATCCGCAAATAAACTTCCGCTGGCAAGACTTCCGCTTTTAATAATTCCGATGTTAACAGTTCCGATGAAAAAAAATCCGATCCATACAGTTCCGCTAACAAACAATCTGCACGTAACAGTTCCGGAGAAAAGACTTCCGCTAATAAACTTCCGCAAACGAACGATCCCTGTTATACAGCTCCGTAGATATGGGTACACCTCCGACAGACATGTCTGTTTTGAAGTATACTCGAAGTTTTTGGTTACGCCTTTTTTCGGGAAACCTTTCCCTCACCCAGAAATTGGCGGTCGATAGCAGCAGTTTGGGTTGAATAAAAGGTTTTACACACAAAAAAGTTCCTGAAAAGAGTCATAATCATCTTGTTAAGAACTTTTCTGTGTGTAAAACCTTTTCATCAACCCCAAAATGCTGCTTTCGACCGCCAATTTCTGGGTGAGGGAAAGGTTTTACACAAAAAAAGTTCCCAAAAAAGGCGTAACCAAATAATTCGAGTATACCTACATACATTTATATGTCTATACGTAGGCAGTGTGCCACACCCTCCAACTACCGGTGTTATATCAGCGGAAGATCGAAACTTAAAAGGGGAAACCTGTTGTCATTCACATGATCGATATAAAATCCGGAATAAAGATTTTTAATGATTTTGTTCAAGGCCCATATCAATAAGGTGACCGCCGTGCTAACCATGGTGTTGGCCTTATCACGACTGTACTCGATTTACACAGTGTACGACAACGATCAGGTTGTTGTTGTTGTTGTTGTTGTTGTTGTTGTTGTTGTTTTGTTGTTGTTGTTGTTGTTGTTGTTGTTGTTGTTGTTGTTGTTGTTGTTGTTGTTGTTGTTGTTGTTGTTGTTGTTGTTGTTGTTGTTGTTGTATTTCCGTTTTTGTACGGTTTTAATGGCAGGAAAAATCGGATCGTGTCACACTGATTCTAACGATTATTGGTTGGGCGTTTGTGGGTCTCGTACTGATTATCGGATATGCTGCCAATCTGACAACAGTTTACGTTAACAAGGAAACTGGATACTTGATCTACTTTAATGTTGGACTGAATGACTGAGAGCAGACTGACTGACAGATTGACTGATAGACCTTCATAATTTACAGGTGCATGAGTATATGTTCGAAGCTGAGATGGCGATCAAATTGCTGAGCACAATCGTTGCGGCAATCGTATATCTGATTGCTTGGTGGAAACTTAGCACCGCAAAGAAAAATACGCTCATTGGTTGGCGTAGTGACTGACTGACAAACAGACTAATGACTGACGGACTGACTAACAGACAGACTGGCGAACTGACTGACTGACTGACTGACTGACTGACGGACTGACTGACAAACCGCCAGACCAGCGGACTGACTGACTGACTGACTGGCAGACTGACATGACCGGCTGACTGTCTCAAAGAATGGTTTGTTTATTAGATTCGCGTCAAGCCATACCTGAAAGCACGATTGCACTCGAATCACGGGTTAGAAACTTTTACAAGTGATGGATGTCTTAATAAACGTGTACATTATCATCTCAGATTAAATTAGAAAACGATTACAATTTTAAATGTACGTTGTCTGAGAAAACCCATATTCTAGGTCTTGATTCAAAGTGCGATCATATCGCTGACTCTGTTTATAGACTACTGTTGCACGTTGGTTAACTCACTGTTTATTTCACTTACTCACTCACTCACTCCTTCACCCACTCACACGCTCACTCACTCACTCACTCACTCACTCACTCACTCACTCACTCACTCACTCACTCACTCACTCACTCACTCACTCACT
>OZ038448.1:10435713-10443213 GCA_964036265.1 Daptonema setosum
TGATTGGCTGGAACTGGAAGTGTGAGAAGTTGTGAGAGCCGCCAGAGCTTGAGCAATTTTTTTCACTTTCAATTATTCAACGACCTACTAGCCGAGGCTTTGCGCGCATCTGCCATAGCTTGGCGATGTCGTCACAAGAATTTGTCTTGCACTGTATCAACGGTGTCAACTTCAAGGCCAACCTTCCAACCCCACAAACAGATCGGCCACAAACAGTGACACGATGCAGATGAGAAAAGACTTGTTGGCGGTCTCGTCGTGCTTGGCCATCACGAGTGCAGCCACAATCACGTAAATGTAGTAGACGTACACGGTCAGCCAGAGGGCACCCACGACCTCGCACAGTGGCAAACTGTAAGCGCAAGGGTGCGATGTGTAACCGCGCTCATGCGCACTCATTTGTTTTTTATTAAAGTTTTTTTGAAACATTTCCAGTACACACTATGGAAAACATTCATACATTCAATCAATGACTTCTAAGCATGACATTGTAAGCTACATAATGTAGCCTCCGTGTGAACATTTATAACTTTACTTTGGTAACCATGGCCGGTGGCAGGGTGTTAGGTCACAACCAGTACTTTAGAAGTTAGCTAACAACCAGTACTTTAGGAGTTAGCTAACAACCAGTACTTTAGGAGTTAGCTCACAACCAGTACTTTAGGAGCCAGTCCAATTACCTTCAGCCAAAAGTGTAGAAAATAAAGCCCAATAAAAAAATCAATAACACCCGCTTAATACAGATTAAGTTAATTGCAGCTTTTTACAGATGCCACTGATTTGTTTTCACAGCTAACCTTTGCGAACCACACATGCCGTACTCCGGATTGTTCCGCCAGTCCTTCAGGGCTTCCATTTTAATTCGATGATAACCTTTTGAATCAGCCTAAATCAAGCATACTTTTATGGTGATTAATTTGCATAACAATATGAAAACCATTAAAAATCCCATTGTTTACCCATGAATAACATTCATCGATTGTGTTTCATGCATGAGTGTACGTTGAAAGTTCAGAAAGGTATGCAGAAGGTAGGCAACGACACGATCATATCAGCATACGGTATGTTCAAAGTTGGCGTGAAATGTCTTGTAACTGAGAAATGGTTGACCAAAACACAATTGTCACGCAATCAAGTACAATAGACTGGCAACAAATACATTAAATGTCTCTCACAAGTTTTCATCAGTGATTGGTTTTAGTCGGAGCCTAACGGATTTTCATCAGTTTTAGTCGGAGCCTTTTAGTCATGACTGGATCGCAGTCTGACTTACAAGAACATAACGATATAACTTTTTATCCAGTTGTTTAATTTCTTGATGTTCAATTCTGAGAGGACCAGCTAAGAACGACATCAAAAGAAATGTTTATGCTTTTACATGTGGTATAAAGAAGTCATATTTTTATACCGTAAGTCCATTGAGGCAATCAAAAGAAACAGATAGAGATCATTTGACATAGATGGCTGTCGAGAATGTCATCTTACATACGTATGTACATAAATGACAACGATGGGGTCAACCCATAACCAGTCTGTGCAAAGTGACCACCACCAAAGTGGCGCGGGTGCACCCAGTCCCGCAATTCAACACGGCAACCGTTAGTTGACGTTTCATTCATGAGGCTTTTATTCCAACGTTTTTTTTGTATAATTTTATTTATTTTTTGAATGAATAACACACACGTTTTAGTTCCTCAGTGATAAAACACCCTGGTAAAGCTACCCAGTTTACCGACGGGAGCGCTTGCCTGCGGTTGCGGTGTTGAACTGCTGTGCTGTGTGCTGCGGCACAGCGGAAAGGTACTGGTAGGCTGCAGTCGGTTATGTTAGCTTCACAGTGAGATGGCTTTCATTTTTTTCCTTGTTTTAATAACATAGTCAGTAACTTTATTTGTCTCTTTATTTTATTTGTCAGTATTTATTTGCAAGGTCATGTAGCACATTGAAACGTCAAGTAACTGGTATAAAAAGGCCAAAAACAGGGACTTTGAGAAATCTGCCATAAAAACCGATTCGTAATTCCTATTTGTAAAAGTAAAAAAATAAACAAAATAACCAAAAATTGTCTACAATTTGGCACAAAAGTTTTTGAAATCGAATGACAATTGTTGTTTTTAAAGCATTTACAAACATTCATTTCTAAATGGGACACCCTGTATGTAAATAGCTGCTTTTATCTGGACCGTCTCATTGTTACGTGAAAATAATTATAGACTTCGGCCGTGAAACATTGTGAACACAGATTGCCGGGGTCTATGTAATGCACGCTAGTCGTACTGTTGATGAGCCATCGCTGATGGATTTTGTGCTATGGACGAAGCTATAGCTGTACTGGCTAGAAAACCACCATAGAATTAAACGAATGATTTGAAGAGACGGAGAATTTTCCTTAAGTACCGAAAATGAAATCCAGTCATCTATCTGAGCACAATGGCTGACCGATTTTTGGTTCTTTCAGCATTCTTGGTATCTGGCTGAATGACGCAAATAATTTTCGTCGGTCAGTTCGTAATGGTAGTGAAAGGAAAACTGCGAACCGCTTAAATTTGAAAATTTTAACTTGGAAAAACATTTACTCACTCACTCACTCACTCACTCACTCACTCACTCACTCACTCACTCACTCACTCATCTTTCAAAGCCGGAATTTTCGAAAACATAAAGAGAACCTTAAAATAGTAGATAACTGTGAAAGGACTATAATTGGTTTTCTGTCAAAAATTCGAATAACAGACGGTCAAAAAGATGTAACATCAGGCCACCATTTTCCAAAGAACCTTTTCCGTTCATCTGTTAAAGCAAACCCATGATCACGTTAAGGGCACGCCATACTTCGCTGAAACCGAAACGGAAACACGAAATTTTACCCGAAACGTGAAACGTTTCAAATTGACGAAATACTTCTCTTCGGTTTATTTCTGTTTTGGCCGGAACTGAAGCAAATTCCTTCCCGTGTTTGTGTTTCAGGTGTTTTTCGGTCACATCCGAAAAACATGTGAAACAAGCTGCCAAGCAGGCTGACAGCTGACAAATTTGTTTTTTTTTCAACAGCTGGAGCAACACGCATCATATTCTTGATTAAAAAATATACTTTTATATTATCGGACATGTAGAAAAAGAATAAATTTGATTCAAATCGCAGAAACAAGTATTTGATGCAGTCCCCCCTCTTAAGCTTTTTACTCAGCCGCATGCGCTGGCTGTGAAGTTGGTCAGGTAAGGCCAGGGGGGGGGCCTACAACACACGTTCCAGTCGTTCCATCTGCTCTCCAGTCTTTCAATTCAATAGACAAGGCCTCTGTCAGTGCGCGGGCTTTTTGAAACCTGTCTGTGAGGGGTCTGTGTTTCTATCATGACGACATACTTCGAATTTCTGGTCAGAAATACGAAACTGAAACATGAAACGGAAACGTTTCAGTTTCGGGGTGAAACGAAGTATGGCGTGCCCTTTAATGTTTCATTCATAATGGGTTGGGAAACTGAATTCGATTGCAAGCTGTTGATGAAAAACCACTTGTTTTTTACATATTCATTAGTTGACTTATATCACATGCAGGTCGTCGATTCGAGCAAACAAATCGTCGTCACAGAAGCAAAAGTCACTCAACGCCATGCCGAGAATGTGGCACGCGTGCGGTGATTAAAGTTCGATAAATCAACGACTACCGTACATTAAGCGTTTATTTATCCGTGGCTTCAACAGCGATTATGACGCACGATTGAAAATTTAAGAATGTCAATACCTCCGTTATGTCGCGTTGTCAGTTGTCATAAATTTTTATTTTACTCTGTGACATGCGTGCGGTGAATAAAGTTCGATGAATCGACGACTCCCATACATTAAGTGTAAATTTATTCGTGTTTCTTGGTTTCAACAGCGATTATGATGCACGATTGAAAAGTTACAAAAATCATTTTCTCCGTTATGTCGAGTTGCCAGTTGCCATATCTTTTATTTTACTGTGCGAAACGTGTGCGGTTAATAAAGTTCGCTGAATCGACGACTCCCATAAGTTATGTGTCTATTTAACTGTGTGTCTGTCTGTCTGCCTGTCTGCCTGTGTGTCTGTCTGTCGGTCTGTCTGTCTGACTGTCTGTCTGTCTGTCTGTATGTATGTCTCTCGGTCTGTCTGTCTGTCTGACTGTCTCTCTGTCTGTCTTTCTGCCAACAGCAATTCCCCTGCCATTCGGTGAATAGAAATAAATAAATGAAGGTAAATAACGTGGTGATGTACCGTGGGAAAATTAACAACTGTTATTTTGGCCTAAACTATTAGTAATATATATCAGCAATTTTCCAACGGTGATAAAATACACACTACAGTTTGTTTGTAAAATTGTCCCACAAAACGGTTGCTCGTTGTATGGCATACAAGTAGGAAGCGTTATGCTGGTATTAACATTGTTTTTACAAAACAAATATTAATTCCAAAAATTCCTTTTTACAAAAGTCGAACTCCATTAAGTTTATATTATAAATTATGTTATATAATTACAGTGGCAGGCTTGATTGAAAATGAGAATTCTTCAAATATGTCTGTTGTTTTTTCTCGTGGCATCCAAGTGTATGGCCATTACTAGATTACAATCATTGGCAGAAGAATTCATTCCAAGTGAGTAAATAAGTGAGTGAGTGAGTAACTGAGTGTATAATAGAATGTGTGAGTGAGCGAGTGGATGAGTGAGTGAATGAGTGAGTGAGTGAATGAGTGAGTGAGTGAGGGAGTGAATGAGTGAGTGAGTGAGTAAAAAACAAAAGAAATACTTCAGTCGACGTTGTGAAGCCCATCAAGATTTTTCCCACCACCGTTTTCACCTTCGTTAGTGATGATGAAACTTTAGGCCTCATAATTGGTTTAAAAAAATTTGGTTCACGAACATCAAATCGCGATAATCAAAAAGACATTTCCCAATCATGAAGTTGAGAACCTGTTTCTCAGAAAATTCAGAACATGGCACTGAAAGTTCATAATTTAAGAATTTGGTTCTGGCCACGTCAGAACTTGATCCTCAGCTTCATGGGTTACCCAATTTTAAATCATTTCTTATAATCAATTATGAGGATATAAATAACACAATTGTTTCCAGTCAATGTCACTCAATCAGTTGTGTATTCAGTCTGATCCAGTAAGTAGGGTTGTACGGTAGCCAGACAGCCATTTTTGTAGTCAGTCAGTCAGGCATAGTCAGCTTGTAAATAAAATAGTCAGTCAGTCCTCCGTACGTTAGGGTTAGACATCCACTCAGTCAATCAGTCAGTATATGAGTCAGTTAGTCAATCATTCAGTCAGTCAGTCAGTCAGTCAGTCAGTCAGTCAGTCAGTCAGTCAGTCAGTCAGTCAGTCAGTCAGTCAGTCAGTCAGTCAGTCAGTCAGTCAGTCAGTCAGTCAGTCAGTCAGTCAGTCAGTCAGTCAGTCAGTCAGACGGTCAGTCAGTCAATCGGTTAGTCAGTCAGTCAGTTAGTCAGTCAGTCAGACAGTCAGTCACAATCAGTCCGTCATTACGTTAGTCAATCAAAGAATCAGTCAGGCAAAGGTAGCGTTTTGACAAACGATGAGGCAGTAATTTAAGATCTGGGATGACCGTGGCTCAGGTGCTTTCAGCAGCATGACTAACTGGCGAGCAGACTTATGTTTTGGTTGCAGCAATCTGGGTGATATTGGTTTGTGAACGTTTCAAAGTCAGACTTTTTGACTGGCTAACTGACTGACTGACTGACTGACAGATTAACTGATTAGATAAATAATTAACTGACTGGGTTTTTATTTCAGCTACTCCATGTGAAAAGTGCGAACCACCGTCATTTCAAAGCGCAGGAGCCAAGATTGGCAGTGATCCCACCGCTTTTGTCAGGTTCCAGCTGACTGACTGATAGATTGACTGACAAAACTGACTGACCGAACTGACTGACTAACTCTTTCAATCATATACTTCATAAATACAGCCCAAAACAATTGCAATTCATCTGGCATGATCAAGGTAGTTGGTCCCAATACGATGTTTCCTGGTGGAGACCCATATGTCCACAGGTTCATTTCACAAACTAGCTGACTCACACACTTCCCAACTCACTTACTCACTCACGTACTTCACTCAGAATTATACCGCTCTTGGACATGTAGCGGACAACACTGAAAATGAACAGCCAGAACAAGCAATTTGGCCGGCATGTATAAAGAACGACTATCTTGTTGCGGTCAGTCCTGCAGTCAGTCATAAAGTCAATCAGTCAATCAGTTGACCAATCAGTCAGTCATTCAGTCAGTCAAACAAACAGTCAGTCCATAAGTAGACAGTCAGTCTGTCAGTCAGTCATTTAGGGCAATTGGCAAAGGATCTACTACGACACTGGTAGTGGAGCACCGCTCGATTGTGGCGCATTTGAAGCAGAGCCGGGCATTGGGGGTCTCGGATTGCACTCATTTTCCGGAGTTGCGTTGGTCACTTCTCCACTCACTCACTCACTCACTCACTCACTCACTCACTCACTCACTCACTCACTCACTCACTCACTCACTCACTCACTCACTCACTCACTCACTCACTCACTCACTCACTCACTCACTCACTCACTCACTCACTCACTCACTCACTCACTCACTCACTCACTCACTCACTCACTCACTCACTCACTCACTCACTCACTCACTCACTCACTCACTCACTCACTCACTCACTCACTCACTCACTCACTCACTCACTCACTCACTCACTCACTCACTCACTCACTCACTCACTCACTCACTCACTCACTCACTCACTCACTCACTCACTCACTCACTCACTCACTCACTCACTCACTCACTCAATCACTCTCTCACTTAATCACACAGGTGTCATTGCAACCCGGATTGGACAGCTAAGACATTGAAGGAAGACTCCGTAACAATTGTTAACACAACAGTGACTGGTGGGCCATTAAAGGAAATTACACTTTTAAACGTGAATTATGATTTCTCGAAAAGGACGGTGAAACAGGAGGAAACGATCGAACTGACTGACACACATGTACGGTGACTGACTGACCGACTGACTGAATGAATGAATGAATGAAAGAACAAATGACTGTCTGACTGATTGATTGACTGACTGAATGATTGACTGACTGAATGAATGAACGAATGACTAGCTGAATGACTAATTGCATGACTCAGTGACTGACTGACTGACTGGCTGGCTGACCGACTGACTGACTGACTGACTGACTGACTGGTTGACTGACCGACTGACTATCTGAGTTGCAGTCTGAGTGACTCATTACCTGACTCACGACGGTCTAACAGGCTGCCTGATTAAGAGATTGATGTATATACACAAATTTACTGATTGATAATTTTTTGTTGGGATAATGACTGACTTTTCAGACAATCTCCACTTTTCACCAGTGGACAGATGATGCTGAACTTGAAATCGGCGTTTCGATAACGGTAAAAAGAGCGACCGGTAAGGACGTAGTTTACACGAATGGTCACAGATATATGGAGACTATTGAAATTAAGG
>OZ038448.1:10445713-10462336 GCA_964036265.1 Daptonema setosum
CGTCGTCAATAAGCCTTTTGCTTGCACATGCGATGCAGAAAAATCTGAATGAAAACTGAGCATTAAAATTCAAACTGATTTAATTGAGGCTGTTATACACCTGAATGTTATCCAATAAACGAAAAACAAAGATTTTAAAGTGAAAATCGCATATAGTATTAACCTTCTTCTTCTCGTTTGAACCCTCTTTCTATATGCGTTTTATGCCTTTGCTCTATTGCCTTTGCAGAGCTTGAATTACGCTGCTTCAGCCGTGGATCGTCCGTAGGGGTCATGAATATAGATGTTGAATGTGAAATAAATAAATGGGTTGGGAAACTATGTCTTTTCGAGCCATTAGTTCAGACGACTGATTAGAACGGCACATGAATGTTGGCCCATCCTCAGTGGAATACCTTACTGAGCTGCCATTGCTGCCCAAGTATTTAATATTGTCTGTGAGCTTTAGTTCTAGTTTTCTAAAAAAAATTCCACGTAGGATATAAATTCTGGCATAACGAATAATTTGTGATAATAAGGCCCGAACATACTCCACCATAACACCGTAATACAGGGTGGGGCAAAAGTAACTATACACTTGTTGACGCAAAATTTCTCCAAAAAATTATATTCCATCAATATGATTAAACAATTCAAACAGATGCTAAAACACCTGAAAATTTTGATTCTGCTATTTACTTTAACTTACAACAATTTATTTCATGAGTTATGCGTCTTTTTCTCGAAATTCACCATATTTTCGGGTTTTTTCAGTGATTTTTGTCAGTTATCTCGCAATATCAACTGTTATTTGACAAAAATTGATGTTGGTATGTAATATAGAATGTAGAAAAATATTCTTAAACGTTTAACAGGAGAGCAAGTTTACATTCATGCCTAATAAATAGTATAATTGCTTCTTTTTCCACGAAAATCACCGATTTCAGTCTGAAAATGGTAAAATCCAAAAATCTTATTTTTCAGCTTAAAACAACTAAAAACAATGTATTTTATGTTTATTGACTTATTTTAGTACCATAGGGTCCATTAAAACATTTAACTTGAACTGTTTTGTCAATAATCCAAAAACCGCGAAAATTGGTTCAGGCATCTTTAACACGGGGTTTACCATATTATCCGTATCGATTTGAACCATAGGGATATTCTGAAGTTGAAATCATTCGATTCTCATTCAGATACATCAAGTGAAACGTTTTATACACTTCTTATCCTTTATTGAGGATTTTGATTAGACCATGAGGTCACTTAAAGACGTTAAAAAAAGGAAAAACCATGAAAATACTGAAAATCCTGTTTTAAATTGAAAATAACTCAAGATACGGTCAAATAGACATCAGAATCGTTTTTTTCAAGTATAATAACGTACATATTGTTCATAACCAGTGATCGATAGCGAAACGGTGCTTAACGGTAGTTAACGTTAGCTTAACGGTAAGGACCATGAATTTACTACCGGTTTCGTTAATCTAACGTTAACCAAATTTACTTAACGTTAAGCTAACGTTAGTGAACTACCGTTAAGTTTCGCTAAGCAACCGTTAAACAACCGGTAAGGCAGGAGCCTAGGCACTGGCGGTAGTGGCGGACGAGCTAATCCTCCAAAGGGAGGGGAATTTTGTCAAAGAGGGGGAATCGGCTGAAATTATGCCATTTTACCTGCAAAGGAATAAATTCTACTTCTTTAAATTGCCAAAGAGGGGGGATTCCACTTTTCCCTCCCCTTCTCGTCCGATAGTGAGCCTGGGAAAAGGATGGGCCTATCTATGCTTGTACAAAGTCATCAGACAAGCGGATGAGCTAATCCTAAAAAGAGAGGGACATTCGTAAAAAAAGATTAAAATCAGCAAAAACAAAGTCATTTTACTGACACATTGAAAAACAAATGTCACTTTTTGAACTTGTCAAAAGGGAAGGGAATTCCATTTTTCCCTCCCATTCTCGTCCGCTATTGGCCAGAGAGAAAGTTCCAGAACAAAAGGATTGGCCTATGCTAGTACGCAGTCATCAAACAAGCAGACGAGCTAATCATCAAAAAAAGAATTTCTCCAAGAAAAAAAACATACACCTTCAAGAACACATTCAATTTTTCAGAAAAGTAAAACAGTGGCAATTCCACTTTTCCCTATCCCTTCTCTTCCGCTTATTTAGTAGCCAGCTGGTTTTGGTATTCACACAGTTTTATCAGTAGCGAATGAAAGGGCGAGAGAAATAATATAAGAGAATTACATGTCTTTTGGAAATTTCAAAAGTGGTTTCTTATTATTAATGTTCATGTCAAATTACTTCAAATTAAACTTTCCTTCCCTTTTTTTGGGAAACTCCCTACTTCTTGGTAAATTGCTCATCCGCACTAAACGACTATCCCTCCCCTCCCCTCCCCACCCAGCTGTTCGTTGAAAGACTCAACTGGAAACTTCTGGAATGTTCTTTATAGTAGCGTACAAGAAGGGGGGGGGGGGGTTGGACCTTTCATACTTTGGAGTTTTCAAAAGCTAGAGTTTGTTCAATAAGGTGTGGGTAAAACGACCTGATTTTTGCTCATTTTCCCCTCTTTGGACATGTTCCCCTCCCCTGCCTTACCGGTAGTTAAACGGTTGCTTAGCGAAACTTAACGGTTGCTTAACGAAACTTAACGGTAGTTCACTAACGGTAGCTTAACGTTAAGGAAATTTCATTAACGTTAGCTTAACGAAACCGGTAGTAGCTTTTCACTAACGTTAAGCTACCGTTATTTCGCTATCGATCACTGTTCATAACATCATTTACACTCAATATAATTTTTTTGAGAAATTGGCCTCCAACAAGTGTACAGTTACTTTTGCCCCACCCTGTATAACACGTTATGTTATGGAGGCGGAGCCTGTTACGGTGGGTCTACATACTCCACGTCGTAACATAACACGCATCATAACATGCGGGAAGAGAATGTCCCTAACGATGTTATTCGAACTATTTTGAATAACTTCGACAAAACACATGAGACAAATGAAATTATTTTTGTTTCAAAAATTTATTTAAACTAACTGAAACAAGATTATCATTATTTTTTTACATTTATTTTCATTTGTTCAGCGCGATTGCATCATCTTTCAGTCGACAGTTCATGTTTCGATGATCCATTATTTAATTATCCGTTGCAAGTTGTTTTTATGTGTAGCCATGGAAAAAAGAATCTAAATTTATATTCCATATTCCAGTGACTGAAAGATAAACACGCGCGCGAACGTTCGAGAAGGTTCCGAACACTATGAAACATTAGGTAATCCTTCCCAAGTCAAGCCCAACCGAGCTGAGCGGCATTTGCTGTTGAGCTGAGCGATAAAAACAATATATTCCTGTCAGCAGGGAATACAAACATTCTGGAGTTATTAATTTCAAAGTATTAATGGATAACTAGAGCAGATTCAAAAGTAAAATTTTTGGTCGGCTGCATTGAAGAATCAATTGCCTTGTTATGGTGGATTTCCGAACATACTTCATGCGTCGTAACATAACATTGCCCACCGTAGCATAACTTGCTATGCTATGATGCCTTGTTATATTACGTGTTATGGTGGAGTATGTACGGGCCTTAAAAGTTTTGTAAACGAGTGACCTTGGAACATTACTGTTGGCATTTAACCCAAGAATATTGAAAAATGATACATAAATCATTATATAAATCAAAAGAAAATTACGTTTTCTTACGAGTCTTGCTACCAGCAAATATCTGTGTGAACCTTTTACATCATACAATAAATTACATTGAATACATACAGAATTTGAATGTGTTGGGGCAACGTTTTGTTATCGAACCTTTAAATGGGCGCCAAAAACTTAGATGAAACCTTGTATGGGAACTCCGCTAAAATCTTACCCGGAAAGGCATTAAAACGTGCAGTTCCAAATTCCAGGCTGCCAAGTCGCTGTGGATATTTCATTTATTTGTTGTTGTCGTTCACAATGACACCATTGTGGGTCTCGCTCATCGTTTTGACAGTTTTCTATCAACACATCTTGAAGTATGATACTCTAGAGAACCGAACACTCTCTGACACCCCTTTCTTCGACACCCAAAGTACATACCCCAACTCCATCGGAAAGCCCCCACGCTTATGGTATACCCCTGAGAAGCCCCCACGCTTATGGTATACCCCTGAGAAACCCAATATAACAGATGGCACAGTTTTAGAGCGTAGAGAAGCCGTCTTCTTTCGTTTCACGCGAACGTTCAATTTCATTGATTACCTAAAAAACACTACCAAATTCTGGTAAAAACATTACATAAAATAGTGATGTATATGGATGTAATCCTATGAATTGGAGCTCAGAAAAATTTTACATATGGTTTTCTTTCAGATGACCATGATTTCAGCGAGTTAACTACATATATGAAAAGCACTGAGAGAATTTCATGACGAATAATCTTTCCAAAGACGGGGAAGTTAAAATTAACCATTTTACCTACACCTTAAGGAATAAATTATATTTTTTGAAACCGTCAAAGAGGGAGAAATCCACTTTCCCTCCCCTACTCCTCCGCCAGAGAAGCAGACTACTGGATTCGACGTAGTAAAGGTGTGCGTGTGTGTTTCTTCAGATTTCATGTGATAATCTGACAGATCTAAAAAGCAAAGCTCGGGGTCATTGAGCCTTCTTTGAAAATTCTCTGAAATTTTTTATTGTCAATTTAGTAATTAAAATGAAAAAAAAAAACATGTTTGTTTCGGAGATTTTCCGTAAGTGTCACCGAAAAAACCAAACGGACATCTCTGGGCGCACCCGGAAACATTAATTATTTCGCTGCAGGTATTCTATGTTCCCTATCATGCTTATTCTGCCATTTTTCGGATTTTCCTTTTCCCATTTTTTATCCTATGAGCCGACTGCCTAAGACAGTTCCGTCGGTTTGGAAGACAAATTGCCATCACTTCGTGCTGACGTCGCCTATAAAAGGCCAAATCTTGCCACCTCATCCGTTAACGGTTTCCAAATGTTCGAGTTCCGATCCAATGTTCATTGTCATTCAAAACTTGTTTTATGAAGTTTTCAGGCAGAAAAAAACACTTGTTCCTTCTCCAGAAAAAAGACAAAGAAATGTACAGTAATGGAATTTAGAGTAATTTTTGTTCCGTAGTACTTTGATCACCAAGTGATGATTAACCGGACGCATATTTGTAAACTGTACCGGTTTTTTGTCAGAATTCGTGCGACCCAACGACAGCTAATAACCGTTTGATTGTTTGTACGGCTTAGGCTTATGTAGTTCCGAACACAGAGATTGTACGTTAGTAAAAGAGATAGCCTAACTTAGGCTCTTCGTTAATACAAAACGAAAAAGTCGGATTTGGGATTTTGACAAAAAAACGGTACAGTTTCCAAATATGCTAACCGGACTGAATGTAGAAAAAATTTACTGCTACATATAAGTAAAAAAATCCGATAACAATGTTTGTACACATGCTTTAGAGTGCCAAAGGCACTAGCGGACGAGGGAATTCCCATCTGTTTGGCCGCTTCAAAAAGTTTGGTTCCTAAGGTGTACATAGGTAAAACAGCCTAAATTCTGCCAATTTCCCCTCTATTTTGAGAGACTCTCCTCTCTTTGGGGGTGTTGCTCTTCCGCCAGTCGTCCCAAAGGTAATACCGACTCGCACATGCCACTCCTCTTGAATACAAATATCAACCAAAAACCAGCAAACAATCCGGTTGATAATTGTAGAACCTTTTTAGGAGATTGATATTTTCTTTTTGGGTTTCATCGGACTTTTTTATGTACATATTTTTGTGATGAGATCAGCGCACCACACGTATGGACTTCATAATTGTTTTCAGAGTTTTCTTTCATGACTTTTTCTAAAATTGAATAAATCGCGATTAGTCGCGGGACCGATAAGAAAAAATTCAATGTAATCTTTCGACAGAATGTACGCTAACAAAAAAATGACCCAAAAGTGAGTTGGGAATAACTTTACTTACTGTAGGTTTTCAAAGTCCTAACTTCAAATCTCCGAAAGTATCTTTAGTATCTCCGGTAACCCCAGGTAAATCTGAAAATCTATAAGTTCAAAGCTTTTTACTCTTAAAATTTGAAGTTAAACTTTTTTTATCTTCTACATACCTTGGAATAGTTCGGAAATCATATATGATCATGTAACTCTTGAAAAAAGCTAATAAAGTACCCTGCTGATTCCAGAAAACTCTAATAAAGAAATATGTGTAAAAGTCTATTAAACTCTAAATTCCTTAAATTGGATTGAGTTGAAATTTGTATCAAAACACAATTCAACTCACTGAATCGACATATAAAAAATATACATAACTCATGGTAAATAAGCATATTATTGACTAATCGAGCGTAATATCGTTTCTCTTTGTAAACTGAACACGGTCATTGCATTTTGATCTTGGAACGCGTTTTATAAGTCCAGGAATACGTTATTTGAAGATTGCTGACTAACAAACTATTCCATATGTCTAACTGACATTTTATGTCTCCCCCAATTTCAGGTCTTCATCAACTTTCATCCGAAACTTGAAAAAATTCACGGAAAACCTCATTTTCATCGAGAAAGTTTTACGAAACATAACTGACCGACCGAACTTTATTGATGTTCGGTCATAATCAGATTAGTGGACTGAACATGGAATGTGCCCTGCTGATGTCTCATTGACCAAATCTTTTAAGCCGACATAATATAATGTTACATACATATGCACGCACAGTATATGCGATAATGGTGTTATCCAATAAAATAAAATCAGATTCCATATTCAACAAGTCTTGTTTTTCAGTAAAACGTATTTTACACACGAGTGACTTTTTACAACTGTATAACAATATCAAGGAAAATAGGACAACAAGAAAAACCGTCATTCGTGTGCGTGTTTCAGGATAAAGTTACGATGGTTTGTTATTAAAAAATCAACTGAAAAGACGTTTTTGACATTAAGAAGACAGATAGACATAGAAAACTGTGTATATTAAAAGAACGAGTAATGTGGAAATCAAATTCAATTGTGTGCCAAATTTTCTCATTTATTTTTCAGATTCAAGTTATTTTTCAACCAACAGAAAGTAGTAGTGCAAAGAGGTTCATTTTATAAAGCACCCGCTTCGAATAGTTTCACTGTGTACTAACAGTAATGAGATTTATTGTCCACTTCCCTAACCTACATTTGTAAGTACTGACAGTGCTTTAGTGAACTTGTGAAGCACAATAAACCATGTTACTACTTTTTTCGTCACAAGCTATCACTAAGTGATCCGAAATTAATTTACACCAAGTAAATGATGTCACAATACCACTGAATCATTTTCTTTGTCATACATCCCCTTTCATACTTGTGGATCAGATTCTTGCTTCGTTCAGCGACTAATAACCATGTCAGTTAAAACTGAGAAACCGCACAGAGAAGTGAGAGAGACAATAGCAGATTGGTTAGTGAATTGACTGACTGACTGACTGACTTGACTGACTGACTGACTGACTGACTGACTGACTGACTGACTGACTGACTGACTTTATGACTGGCCGACAGAATGAATGTTTGACTCTTTTCTTACTAACAGACTGACTAACTGAACAGGGCGACGACCACTACTCTACATGGTCCGGCCTATGTGATCTCATCGCGTTCGAAATCTCGCGCTCTTTGGATTCTGACGTGCATTTTAGGGTTTTGTGTAATGTTGCCGTCAATAACTGAAATCGTTAAGGAGTACATGGACCCGTTAACCAGCTGGGGTTAGTTGTTCACTCATTAACTCACTCACTCACTCACTCACTCACTCACTCACTCACTCACTCACGCAATTTTACAGACCCCACAGATTTTTTGAAAGTTAACAGTTTTTATCAAAAATCTGCGAAATGAACCCGGGCCACTGGCATGCTAGGCAAGCGCTCTTGCGCTGTGCTACTGAGCCGATGCAACTAAGCTGCATATACCCGACTATAACTGGCTCGCTACGCTCGCATGTTCTCTATAGCATAGTGCCTATGCTACAATACGTGCAGGAAGAAATATCGAAATCTCCCCTGCGGGGCCTTACGATAGGTTATCGGGGGCTCGCAGACAGTAAAACTTTACATGGAATAGTAATGTTGCTCGAGAAAAACCAATTTCGAAAAATTTGTGAGGTTTGAAATCATGCCTCACTCACCCACTTCTTAAATTTTTTATCACTCACTCATTGACAGGTACACGAATCTACGAAGTCCATAAATCACCACTGCCCGCACCAAACATCACCTTCTGTCCCTTTAATGAGATCAGCTATTCCAAGGCCAAAGAAGCTGGCCTGACTCACGAAGATTTGCTATATTTATTGGACCGAATTCATATTGACTATCGAGCAAATGTATTCCGCGTGATGACGAGAAATTTACGCGTAAGTCCGTCGCTCATTGAGTCAGTTTGTAACTCGGTCAATAAATCAGTCAGTCGGTCTATGAATCAATGATTCATCTAACTTCAGGACACAAAGCCGAATAATGCTACACCGACTGACAATATGAAGAACAATAAAGGCGAACGGGAGCTCGCTTCATATAATCAAGATGAATTGGAGAATCTGATGATGCGCATCACGCCGTCATGTCGAGACACCGTGCTGGGAGTGTCAGTGAGTCCTTTTCACACTCACTCACTCACACACTCACTCCCTCACTCACTCACTCACTGACTCACTCACTCACTCACTCACTCACTCACTCACTCACTCACTCACTCACTCACTCACTCACTCACTCACTCACTCACTCACTTACTCACTCACTCACTCACTCACTCACTCACTCACTCACTCACTCACTCACTCACTCACTCACTCACTCACTCACTCACTCACTCACTCACTCACTCACTCACTCACTCACTCACTCACTCACTCACTCACTCACTCACTCACTCACTCACTCACTCACTCACTCACTCACTCACTCACTCACTCACTCACTCACTCACTCACTCACTCACTAACTAACTCACTCACTCACTAACTCACAGATGCCCTACTCGGATCTATTATTCGGTGGCGCTGGTGCGTGGGTATGTGATTCTGATCCGGCTTTCTACGAAGTCACGGAAACGATGGACGCGAGAATGAAAAAGTGTTTCACATTTCATTTCCACCTTGAAATCAAGAACTCGGGTTATTTTTTCTTTTATTTTATTACATATATTTGTTTCATTCTCAAACTCTCCTCACATTTAAAATACTCATGTCGATGTTTTCAGGTCCATCCCATGGGATTCTCTTCCTGCTCGACATGCAGCTCTACGACTATGCGCCCATATTCTCGAACAGTTTAGATGCGGGCATTACCGTCGAGATATCCTATCAGGATCGGGATCCTGAAGCGCGGTGAGTGAGTGAGTGAGTGAGAGGGTGAATCATTGAGTCAGTGAGTCAGTGAGTCAGTGGTTGAGCTATATAGGATAGCGATCAACGCTGGTGAGCATTCGTGGTTCGGTGTTCGTAAGGTGAACTCGATGCTGAAAGATAAACCCGATTTGCCAGTAAACCGCGATCCACCGTCGTGTCTGCGTACGGCCACTTTGCGGTATCACGGTTGGTTAAAATACTAATGCATCAACTTTTACTAATATTTCTATATTACTGAAACCAACATTTACATTTATATCACTCAAAATGGTGTTTTCATAGTGGCGATAGCGGTTGAACAAACTGATGAGCGATGGCAGAAAGCCAAATGAAGTGTATCGAGTCGATTGACTTGTTATTTCAGTAAACGACACTTACGACTCAGACCTGTGCCAGAAAGAATGTGAAAATGACAAGCTTATCGAAGTGTGCGGCTGCATTCCATTGGATATGCCGAATATTCGGTAAGTTCTTGCCTGGTCATATTTTCGTATTTTCTTGAACTCACCTATTTATTCAGGTTTAAATTATTATGTGTGTAAGTGTTTTTATGAGCTCATTTTTTGTAATATTTTATGTCAGATTTGTTTAGGTAAAACAAATTATGCAGGTGAGATCACTTTACGAAAGATTAAATTATGTAAGGTGCGAAATTCTAAATGCCAAAAACTTTTGTGACCAAATTTTTTTATTCCATATGAAGTTTTACTGTCTGTTAACCTCCGATTACCTATCGTGAGGCTGACAAGCGCATTAGGCCCGCGCAGCGATGGTATTTCAGTGGTTACACACCCTTGTAAGCGCGCATAAAGTTTCGTTTGGGGTTTGGAAGTGCATGTAAGATCCTTTTATAAGAGTTAAACTGTATGTTTTTATGCCATTTCAGGTAAACAGGAAATTTTACTAATGCGGGCTGCATTCACTCTTCGTCATTCAGTTTGGGCCTACATGTAACAAGTTCAATTTAGTAAACAAAGGAGTTATCGTCACTGATGAGCCTGATTTATTTTTTGTTTTGCAGACGCTGCGAGGCCAGTCATACGTCGAAGGACTACGCCTGCTACTTGAGCTTGTTTGAGAAGCTAGCCGAAGCCGGGTCATTTTACTTTTAGTGAACTTTAATTCCACATTGTAGACCCGTCCGAGACTTAGGAATCCGAAAATCTAAAAAATTATCGCTAATTGGATTAGAGTATAGGATGATTGAACAGATGATGCATGATCTTACTTTGTTGAAATCGGTTGGTTGATGAACACGTTCCTCATACGAAATTGTGTGATAAAATAAGCAAGTATAAATATAGTCCAACAATTAAGAAGATAAAGGAAAATATAATATATTGTTATTCTGCTAAAAAATTAAAATCTGAAAATTAAAAAAAAATACGAAAGTGTACAGTTATTTGGACCACCGTGTATAGGGACCAATCGACACTGGCCGCCTGCAAGCAGACATGTCAGCCGTTGTGTGAGGAGGAGCACGCTCAGGTGGAAGTGAGGAGTAACAAGATACTCCATATGAAACATCAGGTCCGTTGATGTTACCATGTTGTTGCGGTTGCTGTTGTGTTATAATAATTTCTTTATCAGGTTCTATTTTTGGTTTTCATTGTGGCCCGATCTCTTTATATCTAAAACGGCATCTTTCAGCGAGATGACTTAGTCGAAATGTTCCACAAGATCAAACAGCGAGACTCGACTCGTCTAATGGACAATGATACCATTGCTAACAACATTGCTTTGCTCACCGTTTACTACTCGACCATGGATGTCACGGTGCGTTTTGTTGTTACTATTGTTGATATTGTTGTTGTTGGGCTATATGAAACATTCCATTACAGATCATCGAGCGCTACAAGAAGAATACGTTCATTGACATTTTATCACAAATTGGTGAGTAGTTTTGTATATTGTTGTTGTTAATGTTGTTGTTGTTGTTGTTGTTGTTGTTGTTGTTGTTGTTGTTGTTGTTGTTGTTGTTGTTGTTGTTGTTGTTGTTGTTGTTGTTGTTGTTGTTGTTGTTGTTGTTGTTGTTGTTGTTTTTGTTGTTGTTGTTGTTGTTGTTGTTGTTGTTATAATTTTTTTATTGCAGGTGGAACGATGGGTCTGTACATGGGTGCATCAATAATAACTATCATCCATACGATTATCACGCTTGCAAATGTGGCCAAAAAACTTACCATAACGCAAACACACACAGGTTATTGCAAAAAAATGGTAATGTTGTTGTTGTTGTTGTTGTTGTTGTTGTTGTTGTTGTTGTTGTTGTTGTTGTTGTTGTTGTTGTTGTTGTTGTTGTTGTTGTTGTTGTTGTTGTTGTTGTTGTTGTTGTTGTTGTTGTTGTTGTTGTTGTTGTTGTTGTTGTTGTTGTTGTTGTTGTTGTTGTTGTTGTTGTTGTTGTTGTTGTTGTTGTTGTTGTTGTTGTTGTTGTTGTTGTTGTTGTTGTTGTTGTTGTTGTTGTTGTTGTTGTTGTTGTTGTTGTTGTTGTTGTTGTTGTTGTTGTTGTTGTTGTTGTTGTTGTTGTTGTTGTTGTTGTTGTTGTTGTTGTTGTTGTTGTTGTTGTTGTTGTTGTATTTGTTGATATTGTTGTTATTGTTGTTGATATTGATGTAATATATTGTTTTCAGCCAGTACCACCGGTATTAACCATTCAACTAGCAATGATCATAACCACGTCGATCGTATTTGCGACTCAAAATCCAGAGATGCACTAATCGAACAGTCTGTAACATTATAGCCATTGCTGCCGTAGTTTAACCTTTTTTATGTGAACTCGAGTGATTTTGCAAATAAAGTTCAAGTTTTTTTACAATGTATTTTTCCGTACTTACGTGTGTTATTATTCTCTGTTTTACTTGTTTTCTTCTATATAATTCGTTTTAGGCGGTAATAACTTAATCATGTTTTGTATGAATTATTTTTGTATGTTGTATGTGATGGAAACTAATGAACTAAAAATGTTTCGTTGTGTTTGGATCAATAATTCAAAAAAAAATGTTCAGGGTGTCCCAGCGTGGGGAGGAACCACGTTTTGGGCGGCGCGATACCCTGATTTGACCGCTTCTGATTACTGGTACTGGGGACATCTGGAGGAACTCGTTTATTCCCACAACATCAATACATTTGAAGAACTCAAAGACATTATCTCAATGGAAATGGATAACATTACTGCCGAATCACAACTGAAAGCATTACTCGGTTTCAAAACCAGTATCGATCGTTGTATTGAAAAATCTGGCGGTCATATCGAACAAGACTTATCTTTTAAATTATTTCTTGCTTAATTTGGGAGTATACTTGCCGTAAAAGCACCATTAAATTAATTCTGTTTCGAAACAAAAATTCTTTTGAAAATTCTTTCAAAAATTTGTGTTTTTTTCTCAATCGACTGTAAAACGAGCTAAACTGAACGAATTTGAAAAATTTAAAAAGCAAATAAAGCTATTGTACTGGTAATTACAGTCTGAAAAATTTAAGAATTTTGCTTAACGTACACCAAAAGTTATTCGAAAAACAAATCGTGAAACCCTCGCTGGGATACCCTGTATGTTTGAACCAACAGGAAGCTCGCAAAGTTTTTTGTTACCTAAAAATATGTTTTTAATCGTAAAGTCTTTTTCACAAATCAAAAAAAAAAACAGATTTAAAATCAGGAGTCCAAATGTTTTTACGACACGGTAATTACATGAGTAAGAACGCCATGTATGTATTATAGTCATATTTGTTTTATCCTCTTTGAATTGACTCAAATTTGTATGCAAGATTGATAGTGACATCGGTGTAAGCATTAGTTCCTTATTAACTGCGTAGAATTTGATGACTTTTATACATGAGAAAGTATCACTTTACTGGCAAACCCTCGCACCTGAGTCACAATCAATTTTTTCAATCTCCCTTCCCTCTTCTCATGTTGAGGAGGGATAGTGGAGGGATCTTCCTGACCAACCCTGCCAAACCAGCAAGTTTGATTATGGTGTTAAACAATGATATCCATACCCCGTCATGTTTTTCCAGAATTCTTATAAGTTAGAAAGCGTTTTCAAACTTTTAATTGCTTATGCTACGTTCTTCAATTGTCTATTTTTACCAGATTAACTGATTTCAAAGACAAAGACTTGACTGACGTTTCCCTCGCGTCATTATTTGTTATAGTGAATGCTTTTAGATAGCCGAAAAACAACACATTTATATTAAAATGAACTGTGATAATCAAGTGCACTTGCTTTGTATTAATCCATACTCGTACTTTTACATGTATACAATACATAGGATATACATATAAAATGGTGCAAGTGAATTGTCAACCAGGGATGGCGGTGAAAAACATTGTTTGTTGACACTCCTTCACTTGAGTCTTTCACCAACATCTTGAAGCATGTGTCAATGAAATAAGCTACACCTACAGCATGGTGTTTCAACTTCAAGCATGCACCTTCTCAAGAGGTTCAAGGTTTTATAAGTGACGCGTGTAAAGGTGGTAACTGTTGGCAAAGCGGTAATCAAAAAACAACATAGAATAAGTATGTAACTGTAGTATCAGATCCAAAAAATATTTGCCATCTCAACCTTAACCTCATTTTCTACCTTAGTCGAAAAAGACAATTACTGTATATTAATGGTACGTAGTCATTTGAATAAATGATATTAATGACGTAGTCATTCACAAGTACGTGAATTTGAAGTTAACGGGATTGAATGAAGGTTCACGAAAGTTACACTACACATTCGCAAATGATATATTGATTGAGAAAGACGTGGTTACAACTGCTTACCTGGTGAGCCGACCAGTCAACTACTTGTAATGGATACAAAAATATTCCAAATGGACTCCAATACGTTTGTCTTCACTTAATTATTTTGTATGCTCCCTATGGAACTACCACTCTTAGCACGTGTCACTTTGGACACCGCACGTCCCCCATGAGACCTCGCTTCCCTCGTCAAGTGGTTAAGGCGCCGGCTTCGCTCGCCGACGTTTCTGGCTCGAGCCCCGGGTTGAGACACAGCGCATTCAAGAACGTTGTTGATGATCAGTGATTGTCATTGTAAATCGGATGACCGTTATTTCACTATTGTGACTTGGTATCCTACTTTGCTTTTATGGCATAACAACTGAATAAATTTGATTTGATTTGAGACCACATGGAAATGACTTGACACTGTTTACCATGTTTCGAAGTGATAATTTTGATTGAGTGCTTGAAAGATTTCTTCTCTTGTCAAAAGATTCAGTGTTGGTCCGAATACCATCAACCTACTTGTTATTATATGATCTTGTTGGTATTGTTAGTGAGATATTATGCTCATAGGAATATACCGTGGTCATAAGGAGTAATCCATAACGCCATTCTTGAATTAATAACTTGTTTAGTTTGATTTAAAAAAAATTAGAGCATAGTCCCGAAGAATTTCTATTCTTCAAAGAACTGAAGTCACCACGTATTGTTTTTCAGGTTAATCAAAACATCCAAATGAAGGTACACGTACATCACGGCTATGACGTGTCTTTTTCTGATTGGTAAGTATATGTAAATTAGTCAAGGTATATTGTGAACAAAAACTATTTCTGAGTGTAATGAGAAAAAAAGAATTTCTGCCGGAATAAAAAAAAAATAAAAGTGTGTAAAAAAGGGTTGGCGTTTCGTCCCTTAATCGAGACGCCTGGATTGGTGGGACTCTTCAGTCGAAGCCCAATCCAAAGTGTGAAAAATAATAAGATAGAAGAAAAGAGAAGAAAAAAAGGAGGAAAAAAGTACTTTATAGAAAAGTACATCTGAAATTGTCAATTGAATGACTAACTCATGTTACTGTTTCACGAGCAAGATATAAAACTATTTACAGATTTTAATTTGACTGTAAATAAGTAACATATCACGCAGCGTAACGAGTATTGAGTATGATTGAATATTGCGAGCAAGTGGACTGACTTGTTGCATAAAGAATTGAGAGTTAGACCTCAATTCTAAATACAATCCAAGGTTCCAAATTGGTAATGCAAGCAAACAATGAACGATAGTGAAAAGCGCAGTCTATATATAGTGTAGAATAGTGGCTAATCCGGTCAGTCAGTGCGTTTCTTGTGCGGAAGGCAAGTGAGCGGATTTAATGGTTTCGTACATCACGGCTATGACGTGTCTTTTTCTGATTGGTAAGTATATGTAAATTAGTCAAGGTATATTGTGAACAAAAACTATTTCTGAGTGTAATGAGAAAAAAAGAATTTCTGCCGGAAGTTCTAGTTCACGACAAGACTGAAATTTAATTCAAACTGCATGCTAAACCTTTTTTTATAACGAAAAATGTTGTTCGGCTATGTAGCCTGTAGAAATTTTATTGTCGCTCACACGTTTTCATTTAAAAGTTTTTCAGGGCAACGACCACAACGTTGCACGGTCCTGTGTACGTCGTTGAATCTAAATCAAAGACGCGCATATTCTGGAGTCTAACGTGCGTCATCAGTTTATGTTTGATGTTGCCGTCGATTATTGAGATCGTTCACGATTATCTGGATCCGAAAACCGGCTGGGGTTGTTTTCTTACTCATACACTCACTCATTCACTCATTCACTCACTCACTCACTCACTCACTCACTCACTCACTCACTCACTCACTCACTCACTCACTCACTCACTCACTCACTCACTCACTCACTCACTCACTCACTCACTCACTCACTCACTCACTCACTCACTCACTCACTCACTCACTCACTCACTCACTCACTCACTCACTCACTCACTCACTCACTCACTCACTCACTCACTCACTCACTCACTCACTCACTCACTCACTCACTCACTCACTCACTCACTCACTCACTCACTCACTCACTCACTCACTCACTCACTCACTCACTCACTCACTCACTCACTCACTCACTCACTCACTCACTCACTCACTCACTCACTCACTCACTCACTCACTCACTCACTCACTCACTCACTCACTCACTCACTCACTCACTCACTCACTCACTCACTCACTCACTCACAGGTACGCGTATCTACCAAGTTCACCAGTCGCCTATACCAGCTCCTAATGTCACATTTTGTCCGTTCAATGAAATCAGCTATGCGAAAGCTCGAGCTGCTAATCTCACCGATGGAGACCTCCTTTATCTGCTTGAACGTATCCACATCGACTACAGAGCGAATGTGTTTCGTGTAATGACTAGGAATCTACGAGTTGGTTTGTAAAATTAGGTGGTAGAGTGTTTCTTGCCAGTCAGTCAGAAATCTTAGTTCGTCAGTTT
>OZ038448.1:10470036-10510036 GCA_964036265.1 Daptonema setosum
TTGCCCATCTGCTTCATGATCATTTTGTACACGCGCAACGAAACCGTGGCCGCCAACAGTGTCAGGAAACCGTACGCAACAACGCTGAAAAGGTTAAACTTCGGACTGTGCCCGGAAAATACACGAGTTTTTAGAGATTTTTGCAATCTGCAATGATTTGTGTAATTTGTATTCCATCGGGTAAGTCGGAATAACTGGATATCAAAAAAAATTCATGGAAAACTAGAAAGGTAATTTTTTTTGCTCACCTTTTAATGAAGCTTTAATTCAGGGAAAAAATCTGCCAAGCAAGGCAGTGTTGGAGAAAACAAAACACTTGATTTATGGATCATAAGTAAATGGAATGACAAAAAAATTATTCGAAAAACATGATGGCTCACCTGATGATGGAGCATGAGGCGACGCAGACGAGGAAGACGAGACCGACGCCGAACACCACGCCCGATTTGACCACATCGCGCCAGTAGATCAGATCCAGCACTAAAACAAAATAACAAAATTAGTAACATTTTCAAAAATCACAAAATTCGATTTTCCTCACAAAACTCACAGAAATAGATTCTTTCAGACAACCACAGAGTTAATTGTTGAAAATAGTAATTTTTTCATTGTCTTGACAACTTTCTTAAATTGTTCGGTCGGAAAAGTTTTCGGGTAAATTTTTACTGCTGAACTTTAACTCTGAAAAGTGATAGGTTTGCTCAACTAAAACTGTATGCGCGGCAGGCATGCAATAGAGACACCCAAGAAGAACAAAGTACGTAGATAATACACAGAAATTGCACAAAAATTTCTAAATAATACGGCGTTGCATAAAGAAAACAACTTTCAAAAAGCGTTCCATGATGAAAAAACGGAAAGACGGCGCACACAATCACAAAAACCGAAACTGCAGCACCACTCACTCGCCTAACTCTCCTGGACGCAGCGCAGCTGTTGCTAACCGTGTCCGTCTCTAACACACATTTCCCCAGAAGACAATATGCGGCAACTTATACATTTATGTATCGATACATCAGATAATTCACATAAGTAAGCAACAATTAATATAAAAAATCACCGAAGAACAACTAAAACACTGTCTCCCGTCCACACTATGCCACAGCACTCACCCGCTTGATTTTCCTGGACGCAGCTGTTGCCGAACGCGCCCGTCTTCCACACGGCAATGCCGAGAGCACCGAACACGCCGACGGACATTGTGAGTCGGAATGCCGTGTTAACGAGAAAGTAAAACAGATTAAACAGCGTCCTGATCAGTCCAAACAGTCCACCGCCTCCACCTGCTTCGGCTGCCATATTGTGAACGGAGAGTATTTTTCGTCACAAATTCAAAAAATACTTATTTTCCGTGTGGACGGAAAAAATTTCCGTTTTGATGAACGGATGGATGGATGAATGGACGGATAAGTGTGGACGGTGATTTTTTATGAGAGTGGCTGTCGTTTTAAAAGATTAAATGTGATGCTGATTGTTCGTCGTTGGTGTTTGATGGTTGGAATCGCTGATGAGAAAACATAAGCGTTGGATACTTGATTTACAAATGAGATGGGAAATGAATGAATAGTTGGTAATGACAGTGATTGGTTAGTCGATTATAGTGATTTTATGGTGCATTGAGATTTGAGAATAAAAAAATTTTGATAACAAGATGCTTTTGTCAATTTACAAAAATTAAAAGTTTAGAAGCACGTCTGGGAAAGTCTGGCAAAAAATACCTTTCAAAATACATTCTCAAAAGTGAGCAATACTACTTTACATGGTGTTTAAGGAAAGTGTTATTTTTTAGTTTTCTCCATCAGTGACTGAACAATCGAAATCTCGAAAATATGAGTAACACATTATTGTGTACATACTGTACATAACAGGACAGACTTTTGTACGGAATCAATATCGCACGAGAAGATGAGGTTACAGTGGAATTTCTCCTCTCTTTGGATGTCATAAAACTGGATGTTTATCATAACGAGTAGGAAGTTAAAAAAACTGCTGAATCATCTCTTTTTTGGGAAAAGTTTTTCCTTTTGGAGGTTCGGCTCACCCGCCGATGCACGGAATTTCTTTATTATATACAAGGTCTGAGTCACAATTGGACAAATTGCAGTACGAAATTGTTAAATTCGCCGTGTGCATTTTTCTCGCCTCCCATCGGACGTAATAATGATAATAATGTGAAAAATGTATGCAGGTAAATGTATTGAAATGAGTTCCCTAAAAGTGCTTTCCGAGTTCAAAGGAAAGTAATAAGAAAAGATAAAAATATTGAAAATGTAATAGTTGAGTAAAACTTCTGGTCAACTTTTTTCAGGCCAAATTTGAAAAAAATCGTATTTCAATTTGCTCAGCAATTACGTCGCAAAATGCACCTATGCCAGCAACTGGCGGACAACCCAAACCTTCAAAGGGAGGAGCATTTCGTCAAAGGGGGAATTGGCAGTTGAAGCCATTTACCTACACACTTTAGATAACAAACTGTGTTTTTTTTAAATTAAACCCTTAAAAGCTTGCCCCTTTTTGACAAGTTTAAAAGCTTGCCAAAGGATGGGGAATTCCACTTTTCCCACCCCTTCTCGTCGGCTAGTGATTCCAGCTGTTTTCACCCGATATGCCATGCCAACGGACAAGAGAACGGTCAGAGAAAGTGGTTATAAATGAGTTACATATGTAGTTCTTCGGAGACTCACGGTAATTTAGAGTAACCCTCGCGGGGCGGAGGGGAAGAAAATGTTTTTCAGGAGATAAAAAATAGTTTATATAGAAGTTGTTTATAAACATGTCAAAATACTTGTGAAAAAAAATATTGACCGAGCATGTTCCACCCTGAACTTTTTGTAAGCTCTGAAGGGCAGCTCTTGGGTACCGTTAACCGTCTATAGATGAATGAGCTCACCCTCTAAAGTGTGGTTTGGAATTTCTTGAAACAGAGAATGAAAAAAAACATCCACACAATTGAATTCTTGAAGCTTCTTTTCATTTTGTAATTTGTCAAAGAGTGGAAAATTCTACAAAGAGGGGAAAATTCTACTATCTCCCTCTAAGTCGTCCGTTAGTGGACCCACAGAGGGTGCATCATCACAAACAACGGCACTTTTATGAACTGAGGAGCCACTATAACTGAGCAAACCACCTTTGCAATGGGCACAATCTTTTACTGCAAGTGAAAAACTAGAGATACATAAGAATATAAAGAAGATAAGAAAAAACAGAGATGAAAGAGTAATTGAGATGAAGATTAACCTTTTGAGGTGAAAAATACTGGTACTTGTACATATTTAACTCAGTAGTTGCTGCAGTGTAGTAATATGGCATAATTTCTGATTGCATAAAATTAGTGGCAAACTGTTCGAGTTAGATGTAAAGAAGATAATTATTGGTTTGTGATAAAAAAAATTCATTTGAATTTCATGTAAAAAATTTTTTGGAAAAACTACATGCACTATGCACACTCTGGATTCAGCTTTTCCAGGGTTTCCTGTTGCTCGGAAAATTATTGGCGCAATTCAGCGTATCCAAAGTTTGTTGTTACTCAGGTTATTCTTGGCGCGTAGTTTGAATTCAAATCTGTTGTTGGCGCGCATTTATTTTTTAAAGTCAGTTTTTATTACATTTAGATTATACTCGAATGGTAAGCTAAACTCGTCGCAAACAAGTTAACCGAGTTAGGGAGATAAGTTTCAATAACAAGATACCCTGAGAAGTTATGGCTGAATGTCCAATAGTGTTGACCGCAGTGTAATAATATTCTATGATTTATGAATGCAGTGTGGCACTAAGATTACTAACAATGTTATTGTTATTGCCGTAATAATCAGATCAGATAAAATGACAAATAAAATAAAGAAACAATTTACAAAAATAAAAATGAAGATTTTCATTCGAAAAAAATGGTTCAAGAACGAAGTGCAGTAAACAAGAACAGCGTACCCAAATAAAATAACAAAATTTTTTAATAATACATTTAAAGTATAACAGAACAACTGCAAAAAAATAATAAACAAGTGTGGCTTTGCAAACCAGCTGATGAAGACAGCTTTGCTGATGATTTCTCCGCAGGAGACGATCAAAGATTAATCCAAAAATTTCAACAACTAAGGTAAAGAAAGCAAGCAAGATGACAGAATGGCAGAATGTCCCGGCGTTTGTAACCTAATAGCCCGTCGGCACAGTCGACCCGGATATGACGCACCAAGTCAGTTAACTCCCAACTCCAATGTTGAAGAAAGTTGCGAGGAAAAGATGACAGGAAAAATAAGCCGAAAACTTCACTGCGTTGAGTTGTAACGGTACTTTCATAGTAGAAAATAAAATGAACAGGATGGCAGAAAGGAAAGCAAAATGGACAATTTTCAAAAATTTGGTCTGATAAACCGGTTTTTGAAAGACAAAATTGTTAAGTTTCAAATAACAGTTTCACAAAAAGCAAATATTTTCCCTTTTTCGATTACTATGAACTCTGACAGCACCCTAAACATTCAAGATTGAAAGGTGAAAGTGCTTTCGTTTGCATGTCAGTCAGTCAACCAGTCAGTCAATTCAACGTTCCAACGCAGTCAGTCATCCAAAACAGCTGTCTGTAAATGTACGTGCACCAACGCTTCTTGGATGACTGAACGTTCAAGTCAACTACATAAGTATGGCAGTACTGGGCCTTAGTAGAATACTAAAAAGCGAGAAAAAGTCCACAGAGCAGAATAATACTTTTCAAGTCTAACGTGTGATAGAGAAACAAGTTCCACAACTTTAGAGCTGTATGTATGTATGAATGTATGTACATACGTATGTATGCATGTACCTTGACCGTATATATGTACATATTCAATAACAGAACCGATACATGGAGGAAGCTCCAATACTCAAGCTCTAGCTAAAACCGGTATAAGCTACACACGAACGAACCCGTGGCAGCTTTGCCAAACGGTATAATTAAATTCCAGCATGGTTGCATGCCGCGGCTAAATTTCAGGGTTCATGCACATACGAATGTACATTGAAATTCCATGAATTGCGGGGGTCCGTTTCAGTGGCACAATTACATATACCATGAAGAAACCGATTATGTGTAATGAACATATTGTGGGACACGCAGTTACATACAATATATACAATACGAAACACAACATGAGATGTGTTACATTTGATACGTTTATCATACAAAATGTAAGATAAATAAATTAAGAAGCTTGAAAACAAGCGTCACCGTCCTACACACATTTGTGGAAAAGTCTTCAACAATGAAAATCCGAAATTCAAAGAGTACAGATACCATCGAGTCACAAGATCGTGATGACTAAAGTATTATATAAGGGACTAGAGCTAATCCAGCGAGTAAACAGTGGCCCAGAAACCCATACAATCCTGTAGTTGTACTACTGCATACATCTACGATTCAGCGCCCCGATTTGGTTTACAAACAAATTTCAGGGAAACACTCAGAAACTCGAAATTTCTTTGAATTCCAAATTATGTAAATCTGTTTTCTCCAACACGTGCATCGAGCGTTCGGGCTTGACAAATCCAGCGGATAAACGGGGGGACAACAAAGCCACAGTTGTACTACGCATGAGCTGGATTTGGAACACGTGAGTAATTTCATAGGTACAGGGTTTCCATGGAACACATGACTAGTTCCGCTTGAACAGGTTGCTCAGTAAATGTAGGGTAAGCAAGCATAGAAGAAAACCATGAGCAGATGGGCTTGGAATACGGAAATTGAAAATGGTATGGATTTCGGATTTCAATAAGATAAGACTGATATGTTAAGCTGGTCAGGCCGCATTGTTTACTCAATCAAGTCACAGTTGTACTACGGACTTGCGTGCGCTTGATTTGGAACACACATGGAGTCATGCATGGCACATACAGGGTGGTTGACAAATAAAGCATCTGAACACAAATGTCATCTTATATAAAAATAATGAAAAAAATATAAAATAGTTTATGCAGTTTGGAGCTACAGGAAAACTGTTTTGGTTCATGTAAGATGATATAAGTGCGATGAAAGAAGTAATCATATGGCATTGTTGACTCAATCAAGTCACAGTTGTACTACGAACTTGCGTGCGCTCGATTTGGAACACACAGAGGCATGCATGGCACATACAGGGTGACTGAAATATATGAGACAAAATGAGTTAACCCAGACAAAACAGTGAGATATGAGGAAAATCTCGAAAATAAAGAAAGTAGAGAAAAGCAAAAAAAAGAGTTTTTTCTGATTCATAGAATTAAAAATTAAGTTCCCGGTTAATAACACACCTGCTTATCAATAGTGGTATAGAAAAATAAAATCTAGAAATCTAGCTATCCATTCTCGAATTTTTTCTCTACTTTGCTGTATAACAACCCACCCTGTACATAGATAGCGCATGACCAACTCTGGGCAGGCTGCCAGGGGGGCTGGGGGGGGGGGGGGACTGTGGCATATATGCACGCCTTCCGTGGAACCCTACATCCATGATGCTCGTGATGCCAGTGTTTTTATCAACTCAGATTATAGACAAAAACTAAATTATGAAAATATAATAATACTGCTCATGTGGTAAAACGAAACATGTTGTTTGGACTCTGGGACAGATGACAAGAGTTATGTACCTATTTTATATTCAGGTGATCTGGGTCAACACGATAAACTTCAATAACAACTTTCCACTCTTTGGGGAATTGAGGATACCAAATGTTATCCTTTAAACTGTGTATTGGAAGCTGAAAACATTCCCACAAACAGATTACCCACAATTGGATTCGGTTATGTTTTGAAGCCATGATACGAGACAAGATACAGGCAGCTCACTGGCACACGGTTCACATGAACGTACGGACACATGTGCCAAAGAAAGTACCCGGGGACTGTTGTTCAAAGGTGCCATTCATCATGACCTCAATGTGGAACATAAGTGACTGACTCACTGACTGACTCACTGACTGATGTACATACTGAATAGGCGGATATCACTATGTATATGATAACGACACATTTTCCATATGAACTGAAATTCCAATCCACTATGAATAGTTTGTTTACGTTCAAAGCACCTACAGGCAACCGTGCATTTCAAGGCGTATGCGCATAACCCATACTGACTGAATATGTATGGATTCAATGAATGAAACGTGAACAATCTGATTGAATGATTCCGATTTGTTAATAGAAGCGTAAGTGAAGCATTTCAGTGATAATTGACTGGTTGATCACAAAGTTGAAACATGAATCAAAGACTGGGTTCACTATGACTAGTTTGTTTACGTTTCAAAGCCCAAACGAACCATACAACACTGGCGGTGTGATATTCTTTTTAATGGCACATGCCAGTGAAAAATAAAACGTGAACAATCTGTATCATAATGATTCGTGAAACGTGAACTATCTGAGTTATTAAGATTTTTGAAACGTGAACCAAATCTTTATCAAGATTTTTGAAACGTGAATTTCGATAAAAAGCTTGAAACATGAATGACGACATTGAAAGTGTATTGACGTCCAATCACGATTGTTGCACTGTTATGCCACCCTCATCGCTTTCCGACAGTTGCGGTCAATGTTACATGCATTGGCATATATACACATCCAATCCTCCAAAAGACAGGGAATTTCTTCAAAAAGGGGAAATCAACAGTTGAGGGTCTTTTACCTACACCATAAGGAACAAACTCTACATATTGAAAATGCCAAAGAGAGGGGGAATTCCACTTTTCGTCCGCCAGTGGCCTAGATACATGCAATATAATGACCATGACGCACGCCACACTACTGTACGCAATCGGATTCGGCCATCAAGTGTACCATCGGAATCAAGTGTGTCCATCGAGTATCTACGACGAAAAGATTTGAAACTGGCCGGATTTTGGGACCGAGACGTGGTTGTTGTACACCAGTGAAAAATACATTGTTATATGGTTTATATACGCACAAGGACGGGAATTAGAGATAAAAATAGTAACGTACAAAGAGTGAAGTTAACGAATTATCATAAAATAGTGAAAACCAAATAGTGACTGAAATATGTTGGTCAAAATACGCTGGCATTACACTTGTGTACACTGGATAAAAAGTCTTGTTCATAAGCTGAATGACGCCCGCTGAATCAGAATCCCAAAAAAGCAAGTGCTAAACTCAATTGTGAAAAAAACTAAAAATTACAAAAATGCATAAAACAACATGGATGATGCATTGATTTCATAATTGAATATGAAGCGAATTTTTGAAGAGCAGTATCATGAAATACATAACAATATACGATTTTTAGTCGCATAAACTGATAGAGCTATTAAAGTGATGTGTCATGGACGGTGAGAACAAAATCAATAGCTATTTTATAGTTCATTTACGAACTGCGTTACATGAGGGCATTATAGGCTATGCATGGTTTCTTGTTACTGAGAACAATTTTGGCGCGCAATTTGAACTCGAAGTTTCTTCTGGCAAGTTTGATTTTCGGAGAACAAAATCAGCCTAAAACTTTTTTGGCGTGCAGTTTGAATTCAAATCTGTTTTGGCGCGCTTTTAGAGAAATAAAAACTTTTTACATAACATTTGGACAACATACGAAACTGGCCCACAAAATTAATTCTTGATAACAAGAAACCCTGACCAAGCTATACAACACACCATAAACAGACTTTACTGATACAATGTATCCTTCCAATTCCAACCCAATCAGTGTGTACAACATACTGAAGGAAGAAGTTTCAGTCTCAACCTCTAAAGGGAGGAGATTTTCTGTAAAGAGGGGGAATTGGCAGAAATAGGGTCATTTTATCTAGACATTAAAGAACAAACTCCAATTTTCGAAACCGTCAAAGAAGCGGGAATTCCACTTTTCCTGGCCTTCTCGTCCGCTAGTAGTCTCAAGGGTGGACCCCTTTCTGACCCCTGAAAATGAGGGCAAGTTTCGCAGCACCACCAGTACGGTTATCTGAGGGGAAGAGCACAAAGGACAGCTGTGGTACTGCACCCACAATCAGGGTCTCGAAACGAAAAACCGCACATTCTTTTATGTTGGAAATTTCTCGTATCTTTTTCTATTCTCAGCAACTTGGTTAGACTTACTTTTGCTTGCAGAGACATACGCTGTGAAATCGAGGAGCGATCTTTTTCCCACGAAAATCTCCAACAGAAAGTGAGTATGGACATGGCAATGGCGAATGTCGCATGGCAAAGTCTAATAATAAAGGTTTTGAATACCAGTCTTGTCAATTCAGTCTTCTAATCATTTGTGAAAATTATACGGTTGTGATAATGAATGGTTTTTTTAAATCATCTTAAGGAAATGTACAGCTGACATATCCAAAAGTTCCGACATGAACTAAGTGCCAATACAGTACATGGATACATGGACAAGGACATGTCTGTATCATGAGATGTCTGCCATGTCATCAGGCTAATGTAATTGAATCCCGGTCAGCGAACCAGGCCGAGTCCCTTGTGAAAAATGATTGGGTTCAGTTTTATGTACCACAACACATGATAATTCGGATGATAAATTTTTAGAAAAACACACCAGGTTTTGAAGTTTTAATGTAAAACTGTTGGACCAAAAAATCTTTAGGTATCTTTTCTAAAATACGAAACATGCATATGCATGTACAAAAAAGGCACCGTATGTACATTTGTATCTTACGTGTACAGTAAATACGGTCAAACCAAAGTCAGTTACTTATGAAAGGCCAATATACAGTGACCGGTAGTGACACATTTAGCTGCAGTGGTCTATAGAGAAAGAAGTGTTGCTATATTTAGCAGTCAGCTGCAATGCAATGGTGTTCTACAATCCAAATCACATGTTGTCCGTGAAACTGATTTTTTTCTCAAAAATCGGTGAAATATGAAACACAAGAAAAATTGCATTTGAAAACACAAACAACAGAAGTTGGGAGCCAAGGTTAGTAATGAAACTCTCGATAAACTGTAAAGTGCCGTACAGTAAGTCGAGGTGTCGGTTGTACTGTAGTGTTGTGGTTATGGACACGGTGGTACATGTATACCATCAATCGAAGTTTGGTTGCATGGTATCTGATGTACGACGTGTATGTACAAACACGTGTATGGTCAAACCAAATTTATGATGAAAAGCATGCCCGCCCCCTCCTCCGGCACTGATAGAAGTTATTTCCCAGAGAGAGAAAGGAGCAAATCCACAGTTTTACCCAAATATATCATGGCAATTGGATTTTCCTTCCAGAATCCACTAAAGCGGTGGGAAACTTGGCAATTCTCTGCATATTCTTCTCCGCCAGTTACTCTGATTCCAAACTAAAGCTATAGCGGAACTACAAACTATCTGTATTGAATTGGCGGATGGGCTAATCCTCCGAAGGGAGGGGCATTTTGTAAAAGAGGGGAAATTGGCAAAAATCTTTTATATATGTCGTAGTCTAAATGGTTATCCAGGCAAAATGGTTATACATAACCTGATTGCCTAGGCAAAATGGTTAAGCATGTACAGGGTCAGTTTTTATTACGTATCATTATGTTTGTTCATGTGTTATGTGTGTGTTATGATTGAGTTTATGGTAATTAATCGTCATTATCCGTAAGTTTTTGCTTTTTCTTAAACAAGCCAACTACCGGACGTCGAAGAATACGAAGAACTACTTCAAATTTTAATGAAAATGTAGGCCAGGCAATGGCCAGGTACCGTAGATCTAGATCCAAGGCCATGTCATTGCAATGGAAACTGGTACTTCCTCGGACTCCTCACGTCAGTTTCAAGTCACAGAAGTTATCGACAAAGAATGTACATTGAAACCTGGAGATATGACTCAAAATTTATCCAGGGTGCGCTACTGGTCGGTGTTGCTGTCGGTCTGACTTGTGGTAGCAACTAGCAAGTATCACGTGAGGGATAAAAAAGGGCGAGAAGCATGTGTCAACAAAACCAAACCAGGAGAGCCAGCTGCAAAGAAAAAGCAAAAACTTACTGATAATGACGATTAATTACCATAAACTCAATCATAACACACATATAACACATGAACAAACATAATGATACGTAATAAAAACTGACCCTGTACATGCATAACCATTTTGCCTAGGCAATCGGGTTATGTATAACCATTTTGCCTGGATAACCATTTAGACTACGACATATACACCGTACGGAACACACTTTGATTTTCGAAACCGCCAAAGAGAAGAAAATTCCACTCCGTTTTTCCCTCCCCTTCCCGTCCGCTAGTTGTACTATGTATTCTACATACTGTATATACCATAGCGGACGAGGGAGGAACGCAAACGTGGGATTCCCCACTCTTCGGCGATTCCGAAATTTTCACTTATTCCTTTTAAGGTGTGGAGGGTAAAGTGGCTTGAAAACTGCTAACTACCCCTTTTTTAAAGGAAATTCCCCTCGGGAAAATTGGCTCGTCCGCCAGTGCGCGATTGGCATATGATAAATACTACCAAACAACCCACAACCACTGGGGGCTACTTGAGTTCAAGCCCATAATGCTGGCAAACATTACCAAGTTGACCGGTTGTATACCAAACAACTTGAAACTCTTAGATTCAATGCCGAGTACGATGACGGAAGTACAGAGGGTTGAATCAGGACTAGTTAATCGAAACTATAACTGAGGTTCGAATATTTCGCTACAAAAACGACAAATTCATTTTTTTTATAAAACTCTTGTCACACACCTTAAATTGAAAAGTTGAAATTTTGTCTGGCAAAAATGATCGAAAAAAAACAAACAAAAAATAGTATGCTCGAATTTTACTGTTTCGACAATGTCCCGGAAAACTGAAGCGAAATATTCGAACCTCAGTTATATGAGTAATATTATTACACATGTCGTCCAAATGTCATGAAAAATCTCAAAAATCTTGATGCAAGCATAAAGCAAATTCAAACTCAAAATGCGCGCCAGAAACTATTTGTGTGACGAGAAACTCTAGATAGGCTTATAAGGAGAGCCATTTCTGATATTTCATCATGTCAACTGACATAATGATTTATGAAATTGGCTAGCATAATTCGCGTAAATAAGCACCCAAGCGTATATATAAAGCCTGATTGGTTATATAGTATTCTCAATTGACTACATTTGGTTAGTAAATTTGGAAAGTCCACCTTTGTAAGTCAATAAGACAAATTTTCGTAATACTGGAAACATAAAAATTAGAGTGAGGTGAGATAGACACCCAATAGAAATCTCTACAAGTTACATAATAAGTCAAAATGTAAGCGTAGCCTGACGAAGGGACCAATTTTCGAAACTCTACGAAACACGCACACGGAATTACGAAATTCCCAATTTTTTTCTCATATAAAACCGGTGCCAAAAATCAGCCTTAAAAATCTATAGTAATCGAGTCATGTGAGTAGTGGGACAACAACAACAACAACAGCAACATAAAAAGCGTATACAACATGGAGTCAATCGCTCGCAGAGCATAGATAGGGCGAGGAATTCATGGAAAATACTAGATTTCGCTTAATCAATTCAGTTGTATGCAATTTTATCATTGAATTCGGAATTGTATATGCATTATAGCACATTGATTCCGGAAAATACTAAGCAATCAAAAGCTAGTGGTTTGAATAATAATGATGAAGTTTTGAGGTTGAAGACAACAAAGCACTACGTACAACAACAACAGTAAAAAACCTCAAAAGGGAGAACAGGAAAACTGTACAGGTAACAATGAAAAAATAGACATCAACAGCAACAATAACAAAAATAACAGAAGAAAAAATCTAGTACAACAACAACAACAACAACAACAACAACAACACCAACAACACCAACAAAAACAACAACAAGAACATGTACATAATATGTATGGAGTCTGAACGATCAGCCGTTTGAATTGAGCGCCAAGACACAGAGGCCCGTACATTTTGAATTCATGTAGATTATAAGAGGAAATGTGTGTATTGATTCACAGCCAGTTACTCAGTCAGTCAGTCAGTCAGTCAATCGATAGCGGAAGGAAAAACAATATAAAGAAGTCAGAAAAAAGATTTTTTCAAACATTATGATGAGAAAAATTTGGGGAAATTGCTTGAATAAAAACAAGCCATGAAATATGAAATTTTTATAAACACAAAATGAGAAACTGATATTTTGATTCACTGTTTGATGTACTGTGTCGGTCAGTTATCAACTGATATAGAAAATCCTTTATTTGGTTACCTTTTTTTCAAAGTATAAAATATGGGGCGCGCATTTGAATTCCGTTGGGTTCTATGGGGTTTCAGGCCGTTTTACCTACACTTTAGAGAACAAATTAAACTTTTTTAAAGAGGGGAATTCAACTTTTCCCACCCCTTCTCGGCCGGTAGTGGTTCAAGTAAACTGAGAATGCACTGGATGCAAGTTTAACTGAATCCGTTGTATTAAATTTCAAGCAGAATTCTTAGTTGATCAATCATAACATTTCCGCGGTGTAATGACAAACTAAAATCTGTTTTAAACAGAGATGAATATCAGAAAACAAAACTTGAAATCTAAGTTGAAATTAAAAAATAATTTATAGAGGAGAAAAACAGCAGATTTATAAAATCACGAAGAAAAAAACCCAGAAAAACCATGTTCATAAGCATATCGCGTAAAAAATGTCCAGTAGTCGAAGACCAAGGATATAAAACGTAAAGGGGCGGCTAGAAAACCGGCTAAGGGGCAATAAAGAGGTCATTAAAAAAGAGCTCAGCTGTTTAGGTGAACTAGCGTACCATACAACTGTACCTAATTTTTTCTATTTTACTCATCATGAATTCGAAATTCATGACATAAATTGTGAAAACTGGTATTTATGAAATCTCTGATGAATGGATACGTAAACGATAACCAATGAAAGTGAGGGACAACATTAGGATAACCGAAAATAAAGTCCGAAAAAACTACATTATAATCTATAAAAACACAACCAAAAAACCGCAAACCCTAAGGGTCCCACGCGCCGTGGCACACACTAAACCACAAAAAACGCGCGCGCCCTATCCCATAGCACGCAGTTGTTGAGCGTAACACACACACACGAGAAACATAAGCGAAACAAAAGAAATATGCCCATAAACGAACCTTGTTTCGGTAGGCTGTCCATGCTGAGTACGTGTTGCACCTTTGCTAGTTCGGGTCCCGCGGCGGCCAATAGAATAACGCCAAATGTGAAAATGAGACGAAAGAGAAAAGTGAGCATTGTAGCGCTGAGCCGTCGTGTTACGGGGGGTCGGTCAGCTGTGAGGGGTAACGTAACACACAACACGCTGGTTGAGGGTGCTGGATGTACACGCGTAACACGGCCTATGTTATAACACGCGTACGCTATGCTGCGCTGTGCTGCGCCGTGCTGGAATATATTATATTGTGTTGCGCCGTGCGCGCCCGGTTGACGAGGCGTCTAATCCGCGCTGGTTTTCTTTAACTGGCTGGCTGACTGCTTGTTCCCCGGGCGAGAAGGAAGAACTTTTGCTGGCTGACCGGCTGCTCGTTTCTTCAACAATTGTTACGCCTGTTGTTATGTGGAACCTCTCAATATTGCGAAGGCAGCCTGCGGGCTTCTGTGCTGTGGCAGATGGCTGCAAAGCGTAACGTAACGCCCGTCCGTCTTATATTATGTTACATGTTGCGGTGTAAAATGGTGTTGATCCGGATCTTTGGCGCGGGGTAGAGTGGTACTTTTGCGTTTATGGGAGTGGAGTTCGGAATGAAGATTGGAGGGGTGGCGGGTGAAAAAGGTAGTAAAACAGGTGATATAGATATCCCCCACTTCGAAGACATTTTAGCCTCAAATAAAAAAGTTACATGACCAAAACACAGTTCTGTGTTTGCCTGCCTCCTTGCCTGAGGGAAAAACTCTGGAACATATTTTTGATGGTGTCTTTACGAGATCCCCGGGTTCTCAAAGAAACAGCCATACATATTTGAGTGAAGAAGATCATTTAGCTGGGACGGGACCGTTCGTTGGGTAAGATGGCTCTAACAGTCGTCTTACAATGTTTCTTAATGTTTTTATGTCGCATGAAACATAAACACAGTAACAGTGACCTTTTTGAATACAAGCTTTATACAAAAACGGGTTTCACTGCAGAACATTAATAAGATCAGTGAAATCAATTCGATGAATTGTCGTTCCCCAGTGAGAGCGTTTTAAAAAGCGCAAAGTAAAATACTTACAAACCAATTCATTTTAGAAGCCAATGAGTAAATATTGTGAAAAACTGCCATACTTATTCTGGTCTTACTAGGAAAACAGTTCACAAAACCGATTTGAAACTTTGTTGTTTTGGAACGGAATTCTAAGACTTAAGTTTTTTATCAGATTGATGTCATGATCTTGACTTCTTAAAAAGAAATCTTCTTCAAAACGAAGAAACAATACTATCAGCGTTTATGACAACCGTAACATAGATTATCAAAAAACTAAACCACTCCACTCATTCAGTAGAATCAAGTCTTCAGCTGAACTCAAGTAAAAACTCAAGTATAGGCGGGCCTGTATGTCATCTACAGTCGTCAGTAAAAATTATTTCTTGCGGACGAGTAAACAGTCACAAAATCGAGCCACCAAAAATTGAGGAATTTTTCATGAAAAAACATGAAATGAACACCTTATGAAACAAAACCTGCCTTTTGTAACCGCTAAAGATGGGGAAAATGCCTTTGTTTCGTCCGTACCCCGCCCGCTAGTGATAGGAAAGTACAAACTCGTCTGTATCCGTGTATTGGGTTTGTGTAAATATTGTTGGGCAAATACAACGATTACAGGTATATTTTTTCAGTCGAATCATCATTTTTCGAGATTCGAAATCTGATTTCTGTAAATCTTTTCCCCATCATGACCGAAGAATCATCAAACAACTGTGTGCTGAGAGGCATAGTTAGCTGACTGGAGTTCAAAGTGAAATTATTATGACTCACTTAATCACTCACTCACTTAATCACTCACTCACTCACTCACTCACTCACTCACTCACTCACTCACTCACTCACTCACTCACTCACTCACTCACTCACTCACTCACTCACTCACTCACTCACTCACTCACTCACTCACTCACTCACTCACTCACTCACTCACTCACTCACTCACTCACTCACTCACTCACTCACTCACTCACTCACTCACTCACTCACTCACTCACTCACTCACAGCCGCGTGATTGTCACGTGGCTGGCTGAACATTTTCTTAGCCCGCCATCCCAGTTGCTCACATCAACAAAATCAGGAAAAAAATATACTGAAATATCGAGCTTTTTGAGCTCGCTTTTTCGCGTGTCGAGAGATTGAAATCAGATTAACGTTTATGCACAATCAATCACTCAGTTTGATTTGACTGACTGACGGACTAACCACCGAACGTCTAATATTCTAGGTTCAGTCACCCTGCCCCAGCTACTCAATTATTATGTATCACCATGCTAAAAATGACTTACATAGATGGAACGTCTACTTAATGTGTGTCGTTATAATGAGTTGAGATCAGCGTATACTGATAACCAGAGCTATGTACTGTAGAGGTTCGTTGTTTTAGATAAGATTTCGATGCAATCCGGTCATTGGATAATTGAACAGCGCATTATAACTGATCCGCAGACAGATAGATAAAAATAGAAAATATCACGATCACACACAAATCGTCGATTTCTCAGAGTTTAGACTGACTAAGCCGACTGAACCTTTATTTAGATTTATGTAAACATTTTCATCGCCCAAAAAAATCTCTAAAAAACTGTACATTCATAGATTTTTGTAGAAGAACTCGTCGAGACAATAAAACAATGTATTTGAAAAACGATCAAGTAAAAAATGGTCATGAGAGGCCTGTAATCTTCTCTACCCAAAATATGGAGACTGAGGCAAAAAATGACAACATTGGTCGTCTAAGATAGAAACTGCTGATTGTTGCGTCTAAAATTGGATCTTGGATAAATGTGTTAAGATATATTAAAATTCATTAAACACCGAAATAACCAGACTAGAAAAAAATAACTGATTGGCAGGGAGAAACTCATAAATGTACGTTTTACAAAAAGTATCAATACCACAAAGCATGCAAAAATGATGGACAAAAATACATTTTGATTGGTATTGGCTATACGACGAGCCGTAAGTCATTAGAAAACAATATTTTAAACTTAAAGTTGCACAGGAGACGGAAAACGTTTACATAGTTCAAATTTCTAAGCTACCTAATACCCTGACCTTGACTAACTTAATATGCACACCGAAGGAACCTGTACAGGATAGAAAACCTACATCATGCATGCAACATTATACACGAAACATTATACAAAAACATGCAGATAAAAGCGTGCACGGAAAGTTGATTAACCTTTTGGCCTCAATTCCTCAAAAGCACCGAGCGTCACTGAAAAGCGAATGAAAAATACCGTAAACGGCGTGAAAATCATAATTTCAGATAGAAAATTAACTGTTCACCATTTTTGGATAGGATTCGACGAAACATAACACACACAATGCGATAGAGCGATAGTCAAGCTTTGGGGAGTTTGAGCAACAAATCATGTTAAATACAAAACTGATTGACAGAAATCTCAATTAATTGGGATGGGATACGGTGGGTGCGCACCATTTAAGAGATTTATAGCATATTCATTGTTCCTTGCTACTCGGCAACTTTTACCAGCATTTGTGTTGTTGAAATTATTGTCTATGCAAAAATTACTTTCTTCCTGTGCGATGGAAAGCTGCATAGTACACGGAAAAACAAGCGGGCAATTAAATCCATTCTCCTAATATATAACAAATGCAATGGAACAATCAAAAATGTCTTCGTGATTCCAGCGTGTAGTGCAAGACAAATACACTAAAAATATAAAACCATCAAAACAACCAAAAACAAATCGCATACTCACAACACCAACATCAAGGTACATAATATGAAACAACGCGCAAAATATTGGAATTTAACTTGAAAATGTCAAAAGCAAAACCAACATGCATTCAGCGTGGAGCACACACCGCCCGAAGAAGAACCAGTGGCGGATGATGGCTTGGAGGCGGCTTTAGCCGGAGTGGCGGGTGGGGTGGCTGGCTGCTGTAATCAGTGAGTGAGTGGGTGAGTGAGTGAATGAGTGAGTGTGTGAGTGAGTGAGTGAGTGAGTGAGTGAGTGAGTGAGTGAGTGAGTGAGTGAGTGAATGAGTGAGTGAGTGAATGAGTGAGTGAGTGGCGCGTGAAACGTGAACAGTTGACTTATTAGATTCGTGGAATGGATCTGCTGCGACTTGGTGTCAATCAGTCAGTCAATCTCTAACCACAGGCTCCGGAGAAGGCGTACGTGCTTTCACGGGGGTCGGCGGCTGAAAATATGATCGGACTGAATTTCGTAGGCTATCATACAGTACATGCAGCCATTAGCGGACGAGGAGGGTGGGAAAATTGTAATTAATCCCTCTTTGTCGAGTTTAAAAAGTGCAGTTCGTTCTTTAAGGTAAAGGTAAAATAAGCTAAAAAGTGGGTAGAAAACCGGCGGTCCTAAGTTTGGAACTTGACTTGAGACACTGATCCTGACACGTTGCTCTGGGGTTTCTGCCTTTGCTCGTCCGTTTGTTCAACTCTCCGACCTTTACGAAAACACCATTCTGATATGGTATTAGTGTGTCTCGATGACTTCAGTTGATGAAAAAACCAAAAAATCCTTTTGGTGCCATGTACGCCAATGTAAGCAGCTCATGGGATTCCGTTACATTTCATTACAACGGATAAAAATGTCTGATAAAATTATGAATCTATGATTCAAAATATTCTGAATTGTGACAAAAATTTAAAGTTGGGCGACCAACTTTCACTTGAATGGGCGACGGTTCGCGAACTGGCTCGGGTGTGGGTGGCTGAAATAGTCAGTCAGTCAGTCAGTCAGTCAGTCAGTCAGTCAGTCAGTCAGTCAGTCAGTCAGACAAAAGGTTAATAGGGTCAATGAGTTAGCGATAGACATTCGCTATCTATATGTTAATAGACAGCGAATAACTCATTCATTCACTCACTCACTCACTCACTCACTCACTCACTCACTCACTCACTCACTCACTCACTCACTCACTCACTCACTCACTCACTCACTCACTCACTCACTCACTCACTCACTCACTCACTCACTCACTCACTCACTCACTCACTCACTCACCTTGTACTGTACGGGCTCCGGTGATGCCTCCCTAACAGGCGGCGGCATGTTAACGAGCTCGGGAGATGGCTCACGGATCGGTTCAGGAGTAGGTGGCTAAAAAGTAGAAGTTAGAGTTAGGATTCTAGTCAGGTCTAGAACTAGCATCGGAGTTCAGGATAATAACTGTAAGCATGTCACTCTGAATCTATTATGAGACTAAGTGCTGACTCAATGCTACACTATGGTGTCAACCGAGTTCAGTTAAGGCTAGTGATGTTTCATTATCAGACGTTTTGGGCAATACATTTTACTCGCAAAAACAACATACGGGCTTCAACGAGAGATTTCCTTGATATTAGGCTCTGGTTTTTCTAATTGCAAAAATTAAAATGTCAACCAAACGTTCAATATTTCGTTTTTTTTCAATGAAAAAATCTCAACCTGAACAGGGGAAGACTGTCGTTCGGGCTCGGGAGGACTGTAGGTGAGTTCAGCTGGTACTGAACGGACAGGTGATGTGGGTGAAACATCAGCTTGGAATTTCGGCTGGAAAATGAGTGAATAATGACTGAGTGAATAAATGTTTTATTTACTATTCAACTTTTTGGATAAACAAATCGTAAAGGAAACGAATCAACATTAAAAATGTTTTTTTTAGTATATAAACTTTGTGAAACAAACTCATGAATGAAACCTGAGTTCAATCAAGTGAAATAATAAAAAAAATCCATGTTAATAATTGGTTCAAGGCATAAGTGAGTGAGTGAGTGACGTCATACCTCGATAAATGTCAACGGACCATCGCGACGTTCTACTTCTTCTCTTCATGACGCTGAGGCAACGGGCTTACGTGATCAGGCACTGCAATGACTGACTGACTGACTGATTAACTGACTGACTGACTGACTGACTGACTGACTGACTGAATCACTGACTGACTGACTGACTGACTGACTGACTGACTGACTGACTGACTGACTGACTGACTGACTGACTGACTGACTGACTGACTGACTGACTGGCTGACTGACTGGCTGACTGAGTGACTGACTGAGTGACTGACTGACTGACTGACTGACTGACTGACTGACTGACTGAATCACTGACTGACTGACTGACTGACTGACTGACTGACTGACTGACTGACTGACTGACTGACTGACTGACTGACTGACTGACTGACTGACTGACTGGCTGACTGACTGGCTGACTGAGTGACTGACTGAGTGACTGATTGACTGACTGACTGGCTGACTGATTGACTGAATGATTGACTGATTGACTGATTGACTGACTGTACTTAGTGAGTGACTGACTGACTGACTGACTGACTGACTGACTGACTGACTGACTGACTGACTGACTGACTGACTGACTGACTGACTGACTGACTGACTGACTGAATCACTGACTGACTGACTGACTGACTGACTGACTGACTGACTGACTGACTGACTGACTGACTGACTGACTGACTGACTGACTGACTGACTGACTGACTGACTGACTGACTGACTGACTGACTGGCTGACTGACTGGCTGACTGAGTGACTGACTGAGTGACTGACTGACTGACTGACTGGCTGACTGATTGACTGAATGATTGACTGATTGACTGACTGACTGACTGTACTTAGTAAGTGACTGACTGACTGACTGACTGACTGACTGACTGACTGACTGACTGACTGACTGACTGACTGACTGACTGACTGACTGACTGACTGACTGACTGACTAACCGCCCGTGTTCACCATATCGGACAGCAGGTCTATTTCGGGCTCCTCGGGTTGAGGAGAGTCAGCCTGCATCAGGTCAGCAACGTTGTGTGGCACCTAGTGAGTGAGTGAGTGAGTGAGTGAGTGTGTGAGTGAGTGAGTGAGTGAGTGAGTGAGTGAGTGAGTGAGTGAGTGAGTGAGTGAGTGAGTGAGTGAGTGAGTGAGTGAGTGAGTGAGTGAGTGAGTGAGTGAGTGTGTGAGTGAGTGAGTGAGTGAGTGAGTGAGTGAGTGAGTGAGTGAGTGAGTGAGTGAGTGAGTGAGTGAGTGAGTGAGTGAGTGAGTGAAAGAGTGAGTGAGTGAGTGAGTGAGTGAGTGAGTGAGTGAGTGAGTGAGTGAGTGAGTGAGTGAGTGAGTGAGTGAGTGAGTGAGTGAGTGAGTGAGTGAGTGAGTGAGTGAGTGAGTGAGTGAGTGAGAGAGAGAGAGAGAGTGAGTGAGTGAGTGAGTGAGTGAGTGAGTGAGTGAGTGAGTGAGTGAGTGAGTGAGTGAGTGGAGTGAGTGAGTGAGTGAGTGAGTGAGTGAGTGAGTGAGTGAGTGAGTGAGTGAGTGAGTGAGTGAGTGAGTGAGTGAGTGAGTGAGTGAGTGAGTGAGTGAGTGAGTGAGTGAGTGAGTGAGTGAGTGAGTGAGTGAGTGAGTGAGTGAGTGAGTGAGTGAGTGAGTGAGTGAGTGAGTGAGTGAGTGAGTGAGTGAGTGAGTGAGTGAGTGAGTGAGTGAGTGAGTGAGTGAGTGAGTGAGTGAGTGAGTGAGTGAGTGAGTGAGTGAGTGAGTGAATGAGTGAGTGAGTGAGTGAGTGAGTGAGTGAGTGAGTGAGTGAGTGAGTGAGTGAGTCAACCTGCTCGAAAGACGGGCTCACTGGAGATTCGGGTGTTTTCACCTGCACAGGGTCTTCGGGCTTGGAGGCGTTGAACGCTGAAATGACTGACAGGGTGTATGATGGACTGACTGATAGATCAACTGACTGACATGACTTAATTACTGACTTATGCGTAATTTTCGTTAAATTTTTTTTCGTTCACTCACGTTTCTCACTCTTTCACTCACTCACTCACTCACTCACTCACTCACTCACTCACTCACTCACTCACTCACTCACTCACTCACTCACTCACTCACTCACTCACTCACTCACTCACTCACTCACTCACTCACTCACTCACTCACTCACTCACTCACTCACTCACTCACTCACTCACCAGTCGAGTCCTTGACGAACTGATCAAAGTCGTGTGCAACGTTACTTGCCATCTGGTGAGCAGCCGCTTGGGCACTCTCGAAGTCATCCAAATCGGCTCCGATTGGCTGAGACATCTGGGATCAGAAATTAATTTTGAGATTTTGACGAAGTATTTTTGAATTGCTGCAATTATTATTATTTACAAAATATTCTTTGAAAAAAGAATAAAAATATTATCTCAATCATGAATCTCATACATGACAAGTTATTCTAAAAATATTTAATTAATCAATGTGACTCAGTTGTTAATCAAATTATATGCTGGCATTTTTTCATTTTTTCTTTAAATTTGTTATTCTCTTCAATAATTACCATTTACTACGATTCAATTCAGTTCATGAATTAACGTAATGACACTCTGCCAATTCTCAGACTTTGCCCAATAGCTGTCACACCGGATCAAACACAATTCGTATCACACCACTTCATTAAGGGGATCTACAATACGTGGTGAAAACATTTCCTTGGGACTGACTGTCTGGTTTTTATAGCTGGTTGCCATACAATGCAGAGAAACTGGCAAATTTACTTTCTTATTTACTGTCTGACTGACTAGAGTGACAGACTGATTGACTTGATCACTCAACCCAATGAATTGATATTTATGGTTAACTGACAGACAAACAAACCAACGGCATATATTGGATAACTGTTTGAGAGACAGACTAATTAATTGACTGACAATTAGAATTAACAGACCGGGGTTTAGAACAATTATATTTAAATAATTGACTAACAGATTCACTTACTCACTGGTTGTGATATTTGTTAGTTATTATCATTATGTTTTTTAGGAACTCTGCAGGTCTGCATGTACTAATTGTCAGATTGATCATGTGCAATTTGAAGAAATGTTGAAACGTGAACGAGATTTTTTCACCAGTTGGTTTCAAGAAGATGTATAGTGGCGAATGAATATCTCCAAAGTGTAATTATCCTATTTTGTCCATGCACCAAATACGAATTTCACGTAAACTTGTATAAAGAAACTCTTACCCCGCTCAATTTCGCAGTCAAAAACTCTATTTGCATTCAACATTTTGTTATTTTCTCTCCATATTTAAGGAAATTTGAATACATTTACTCCGGAACTAAAGATATTCAACGGCCGGTATAACGGAAAGGTTGACTACAAAGTTGACTACAAAGTTGACTGACATGTTAATTAACAGACTGGTTCTATGCATGTGATTTTTATATTTTGATTCGTTTTTTTCATTCCAGTTCTAAACCCTATCGAACTGAGTATATGGTTGGGCATGCACAGTATACAGAACAATTGAAATGTGAACAAAATTGTTTTTCACTGCATCAAATGTGCGTGACAGGTAACAACAGTGAATCAGCTGATTGAATGAAAAACTGATTGAACTGAATGATTGACAGACTAATGAGTTAAATGAATTTTGAATGATGGACTGTTTTTTATTGAATGAAAGAAGGATTTATTTTTTAATATTTGGAATTTTTACGGAACAAACATTTATTCGTCTGACAGATTTATATTAAAAGTTCGAAACATAGAAGGTGAGCTATAAAGTGGTTCGTCTATATCATATGGCGACACATACATAGATAGATACTAGAAAGACAGACACCGATTGATAAATAAACATAAAAATATTTTTATTAAAAACTGACAGCTAAATTTTTTTAAATAACTGTTCAGCATGTATCTTTAGAAACTGAAATAACCCCGCGAATACTTCGACTCGAAATGCCTGGCCCCGGAAATCAAGCAGGCCCAGACCGTGTCCCCGTTTCCAGTCTCTCTTGATGAATCACCCCAAAAAAGGTATGGTGTGTATAACATGAAATAGACATTAAGAGTTGTTTCAGACACATTGTCTGAATAATATGAGGGATGAAGCGTGACCAAGAAATATCTGTAGTCAAGCAACCGCTGGCGGACGAGCCAATGCTCCAAAGGGAGGGAATTTTCGTCAAAGAGGGGGGATTCACGGAAGTTAGCTCGTTTTACCTTAGGGAACAAATTCAACATTTTTAAAAGATGAAAGAGAGGGAATTCCACTTTTATTTCTCTGTTTACACGTTTTCTTTCTGCTTTCCTCTTACTTTCCTTTGGACTCCGAATATCATGGCAATAGAACGTGAACGATAGAAGTAGTGCCACGTATGTACGATATCCTTATAATACGTGTTCTAGTGTCGGCGGATGAGTCCAATTCCAATTAGAGGAAAAATTCACTCATGGTTTTGGCATCGGCAGTTTTAATGCTGTGACACAGAAACCTCGAGGGAGCAAATTTCACTTACTGAAATCTAAAATCTTTGAAAGGGGAATTTAATTTTTTCAATTGCTTCTCATCCGCCAAGGGTTGCTTAGCGTTGAACGAAGGCACATGCAGTGGCGGAAGAGCCAAACTTCAAAAAAATTGGAAAATTCCTCCATAGAGAACAGGACGTATTTGTTTATTCGCAATTTTAACTTCACTTTTTTACTCATCTAAGTGGGGGAATTCCACTTTTCCCTATTCACATCCGCCCCGGTTTTCTCTAACCTATGTATAACGATGGCACATGAGGCACAGAGATGGGAACACATGATGTGCCAAAGTGGCGGATCGGAAGAATGGAAAGTGGTATACCTCTTACATTGGCTGTTTTTGTAACAAGCAGAATTTTTTCTTTAATGTGTAGGTAAAATGACCGTGGAACTGCTAAATCACCCTCTTTGAAAAACCTCCCCCTCCCACTGGAGGATTGGCTCATCTGCCGGTAGACTGTGCCGGCGACAGAGATGGGAACACATGATAGACCATAAAAAGCGGATAGCAAACGAGAGCAAACAGATTCAATGGAAAATAAGAGAAATTCAATCCGCTATTCGACGGAAAAGCATCACCGCATGTAAAAATAGCCTGTTGAAAAAAAAATTTGAAAATTTTCTGAGTGGTCAGATGAACTGTGGAGGCCGTCGGTTCGTTTGCCCGGGTGCAAAGAGGGAACACACATGCTGAGAAACCAATGGCGGATGAGAAGGACAAATAAATTATATATTTTTTCATCTTTGACGGTTTCAGAAAGTAAAATATAAGATTGTGAAGTTCTCCTTTTACAGAAACTGTTTTATCGAATTTTTATGTTGATTATGTCTGGGATTAGCTTATCTTGTTTTGCATATACTATTTATATGACTGTTTGACTGGATGACTAATTTAAGTACTGTAGTACTCAGTAAAATGAATGATTTTCAAGCGCAACTAGCACTTGTGCGGTCGCTAATTTGGGACTGGGAAGTCCGAACTCACTGGAACGTAATTCGGTTAGAGTGTCATAACAATGGCAAATGTATGTACATTTTCACAGGCGGACCAACCAATCCTCCAATGAGAGGGAAATTCCGTTGAAGAAGGGGGAATTAGCAGTTTCGAAGCCGTTTCACATACACATTTTTTTAACAAAATACACTTTTTCCATTCGTCGAAGAGAGGGGAATTCCACTTTTCTCCTCCCCCATATTTTCTCGTCGGCTAGTGTACATGTACATAAGTATGGACAAAAGTTAGCAGAGCGTGAGTTTTAACTACCTGGAGTATTGATTGAAATGAAACATTACATGGGTTAGTAATACAGTAAGTATAGCTGTCAGACGGACCAACTAAATTTTTAGAGGAGCTTGGGGTAACAAAAAGGAATTTTAATAGTTCTGAGGCTATTTTACCCACATCTGATGGAAACAAACTCTACCTTCTACACTGTTAAAAAGGTTATTTTTTCATCTTCTTCATTTCCGCTAGTGTACAGCACAGCACGGAAGAAATAACGAATGACTCTGCATGTTCTTCATGTAAAACTGTCTTCAGGAAACAAATTATGCCGAGAATTCGAGTTTATCAAAAAACCAGGCGATTTGGGTACAAAGATGAATACGGTGCCGATGCCGAACGGACTGATTCAAGTTATAACAACAGCTGAAGCATGATAACCTGAACAAAGTTTACGTGTTGTCTACAACAATAAAAGCCACTACAAAATAATAATAATAATAATATGCACATAAAGCCGTGTACGCCATGGACAAGTAAAATGATATGAATACATTTCGAACAAACTGACTCGACCAATTCAACTTGGTTACCAGCAATGAATAACAATGAACTTTTTCGATGTTTTCTACCCATAATCTGGTTTACAGAGATATTTATACTGCTCAATAACAACGCAACTGAAATTGGGAAACATATCGCAATGTACATGTAGATATTTATTACTGCTAAAAACGCCTCCACTAGATTGACCACTGATGGACGAGAAGGGGAGGAAAGAGTGGAATTCTCCCCTCTTGGGTGGTTAAAAAAAGTATTTTTTGATCCCTAAGTTGTAGGTAAAATTGCCTTTTTTCTGCAAATTCCCCGTCTTTGAAAATATTCCCCTCCCTTCGAAGGTTGAGCTCGTCCGCCAATGAGACTGACTGACTGACTGGTTTGTGTTGCTGACTCAATATTTAGTTACACGTGTAACACATTTTTTCCCAGGCCCAGTTTTTTTCTGGCGAAATAACATTCTAGTGCTCTAAAGTCGATTATTTTTTTCTTGACTCAACTGGTGCAAGGACAGGCACACTCATACCTAATGTTTCACTGTCGATTCGTCCGATAGGTACGAAATATAGTGGCGGTTGAATATCCTCGGAGTGAATATTATAGAATTTCACCCGAGCACCGCTGCCTGACAACTATATACACGCTCATATGCTGTCCAGCTAGCATTCAATTTGAACAGCTGGCCAATCAGCATAGAGAGCGAGCCAATCAGCATTGAGAACGCTGTGCGCTATTCGCTATCCTGGTTGGCCGGCTGTGTATTTTTATGCTAGCTGCACGGTGCTTGGGTAAACCTCTATATTTCTACTCCGAGGATATTCAACCGCCAGTATAGCGTGTAACAAAAATGTGTCGGCTAACACTGGACTTGACAAATATAGAGCGAAACATTTCGCAACTGTCTGGCCTGACATCAAATGAGCCAAGAATGAGAACAACTACTATAATTTACAATTCACTAGCCCTGGAATGGAATATAGACTTAGGCTGCGTTCCAGTTGCTGACTTATTTGCTTACGTCAACGATGAGTTTCTGCTGGGCGAAATTTGAAAATTTATGTGCGCCGAAAAATCTTAACTGTGAAAAGAGGAAGTCTTTACAGGGAGATTCAGAAAACAACATAAGCAGTTATGGATAATCTACAATTATGAGGATTAATCACAATGGTCTAGAACATTCCTTCCTTAATAACATACCATGGTCCATGACTCAGCGTGAAATACTGAAGTACTTCATACATGAAATTTTTTTCGTGTTTTTGCTAAAAAAATGTATAGTAGTAATAACTTGGTTAGAAAATTGCTCATATGTATGTAATTATCAGGATATATAGCAAATTCCAGAACATTCCATTCATAACAACATGACTCAGCATGAGGTTTCTACGCGCAACCGATTTTTTTACACGCGGATATTTTTTGTTACGCGCAACGTTTTTTACTTTTATGACAACAGTGACACGTACCTACATACATATTGTCATAATAAATTGATTTTTGTGAAAAAATACAGTTTTTCTGTTGCATGTTTTGTTGAGTGCGTCACTCACTTGCAAAGCTGATTGTTAAAGATTGAGTCAAAACTATGAAACCCTTGTTATGATGTTCTAAATGATGAAACTCATGAAAACGTTAAAAACAGCGGAATGAAAATTAACAAAACTCGATACTCGACACTTTTTCATCACAGCGCGAAATCGGTGTTCAAAATGGGAAAGAATTTTTTTTCGCTTCGTTGCAAGCGCAGCATGCGTATAAACAGATTGTTATAGAATGAGTCTAAATTATGAAATCCAGAGCAACCAGAGATATATACACGTATAGAATGACATATTGTGAATATATTTACCTTTTGTCAACCCAGGTTTACTTGGAAATAACTGGTAGGCCATGAAACTACTTGCAGAGCTAGGTTACAGCTTTTTACAACGCAGCAAATATGGAGTTAAAAAAAAACTAGATTTTGTCGCTTCGTTGCACGCGCAACATGCGTAACCGGCCGAAAAAAATCTATTTTTCATAACAAGAAACCCTGACTGGGCTAAGTATACTTGGATTGAATACGGTCAACAAAACGATCGGCTGCATTCAAGTTATATATTGTGGTAAAAACTACATACGGCTGAAGATGAAGTGAATCGGCCGACTATGGGGCAAAATATTACAAAAACAAGCCGGCACTGAAAAAAGCTATAGGAAAGAAACATTGCCAATAATATAGCTATTTAAAAGTTTCTTGTTACTATGAAGTTGTTCTTATATGAGACGTGGACATTCTATGAACATTGCACTTAACACCAAGCCATAAAAGCTTGAACTGACTGCCCAGAGATGTTGGAGAAAATGTTATAAAAACACGCTGGCGCAGAATGATAGTACGAATGTCTCGTTTTCTAGGCAGTAATAGCTCTTTAGAAACACGTTCCTATGTATATTGGCCGAAAGGCTTTAGCGGATCGAAACTTCCCCGCCGACAGCTTTTCTGACATCAAGAGAAGGCACAGGCGGTCAAGCTGATTTTTCAAAGAAATGAGATATTTCAATGAAAGGGGAATTTTCTCAAAGAACGGGGAATGATCGGTTTTTATAAAATTTCACCTACAGCTTAGGAAATAAACCCTATTTTTGAAACGACCAAAGAGGATGAAATTTTCTTCCTTCGTCAGATACATACATATGTAGTAGTTCCACCCGCAGAAACCTTTTCTGACATTCAGGGAGGAGGAGTAAAAGATATTAGATATCATCACGAACGATATATATTACGTTTCTGACGCAGTATTAGTTAAACTGCGGTTCTAAATTACGTGCTTTTTTGCAATGCAGTTTCATAAAGTAATAAATGTTAATTATTTCCATGAATGTTGGTGATATTGAAAGATGAATCGAGAAAAATACGAACAAGATTCAATTAGATCGGCTCGCTGGTCAAGTGGTTAAGGTGCTAGACTGAAACCGCCTGGCCGGCCGCACACGGGTTCGAATCCCCGGGCCGTCACCCAAAGTCTTATGGCAGTCAAACAGAAGTGTGAACTACTGGCTGATGGTCGTTAAATAATATGCCTTGAACAACCGAAGTGATCTGGAACTTGATTCCATGATATGCCTTATGGCAAGCACCATTCGTGATTGAGACCCGGCGAAGTCTTAATCCGAGTGAAAAAACCCAACAATAAAAAAAAATTATTCCACGAGTGAAACGTCGAAGACAAGCATGTACATAGTTATGTTTTGTAGTGAATTGATGAGACGACCACATAATTTTATGTTTTCTTATTGAATAACGTTTCTAAGTCTGTATTTATACAAGAGAAATACTATTTCAGATGCACTGAAAAATAAAAGAAACAACCAATGTTGATAATACAACGGAAACATGAACGTACTTATTGCATACACTATATTGTGTTTTTCTTTTTTTTTTTACTGATTTCTAGTTAACGGTATTGCTACATGGATACATATGCTTAGTTAACTACTCAGTTATGTATTAACCATTTGATATTATGATGATTTCATTGATAGAACAAACATTATAAAAATTATTCGATTTTCTCTTATTTTCATTTATTTTTAAACAGAGCATGATTTTTCTCAATTAATGATTAAAGATCTAAAAACAATCGCTGAAAAAAGATTCAGTAATTGCGATTGCTAAAAACATGAGGGACAAAATATAATAACTGCTCGAGGTCAAGCCGTTCTCCAAGGACTCTTATAATTGTCTTGCATCATCATACTATACATATTCTATGTAAGAAAGAACACTAGTCACATGAAAACATCTTTTTGGTCAATTATAAAAACACAATTATACAAAAAAATTATATTTTTTCAACGAAGGAAATAAGCCATAAAAAAATTAAACAACCAACGAAACATGAACGAAATCACTGGATTCGTTTGATACACTGATTTAATCTATTACCTATAAAAAATGTCTTGCTACTCGACACAATTTGCTTTTAAAAATCATTTCTGTTTTATTCCAATATAGCTTGTCTCACACAACAGCGTGCCCAAATCTATAGTCTATATCTATGGTCCTTACAATGGAACTCAGTCCTTCAACCAAGCCTTGTGAGAACGAAAAAGCCCATTTTTGCTAGAACATTTTGCTCACGTTTCACAAACATTATGAGGATTTGAACCGAGAAAATTTCATTTAATATTACGTACCGCCATAAGAACAAATAAAGAAATAAACATTCATTCACTCACTCACTCACTCACTCACTCACTCACTCACTCACTCACTCACTCACTCACTCACTCACTCACTCACTCACTCACTCACTCACTCACTCACTCACTCACTCACTCACTCACTCACTCACTCACTCACTCCTCACTCACTCACTCACTCACCTCATCACTGGGTGTAATATCCACTGGTTGTGGTATGTTAGCCCGGGGTTCCGCAGGTGCCAGAGGATCCAAGTCCATCAGTAAATCCACATTTCCATGTCCCACCTTCACGTATCCATTACTGTCCTCCGATCCTTCCGTACTGCCGATCTCCTGAGCGAGTGAGTGAGTGAGTGAGTGAGTGAGTGAGTGAGTGAGTGAGTGAGTGAGTGAGTGAGTGAGTGAGTGAGTGAGTGAGTGAGTGAGTGAGTGAGTGAGTGAGTGAGTGAGTGAGTGAGTGAGTGAGTGAGTGAGTGAGTGAGTGAGTGAGTGAGTGAGTGAGTGAGTGAGTGAGTGAGTGAGTGAGTGAGTGAGTGAGTGAGTGAGTGAGTGAGTGAGTGAGTGAGTGAGTGAGTGAGTGAGTGAGTGAGTGAATGAGTGAGTGAGTGAGTAAGTGAGTGTGGTGATTGAGTGTGTGAGTGAGTGAATGGGCTTTGTTGTATAACATAATTATGTTCAGTGAGCTTTCTGATTATTAACTTTTGTAAGTAACTGAAGGAAGTATAAGGAATTAGTAAGTAGACCGAATTTTTTGATCCATGTCATTCGATTACACACAATTACATAACATGATAATTCATCGTTACTGACTGACTGACTGACTGACTGACTGACTGACTGACTGACTGACTGACTGACTGACTGACTGACTGACTGACTGACTGAACTGACTGACTGACCAAGAGACCGACTGACTGACACAACTAACATGCACATCGGGCTCTCCAAGGTTGAGCAGATTATCCGCTGCATTGGGCGGAGGAGGCGGCGGAGCCGACGGTCGCTCCGAGCTCGGTGGCAACTGATGTTCAATGGGTGAATCCATTATTATTTTTTTGATTTAATTAATAATAATTCTCAGAGACAGAATGATATTCGATATTTTGTAACAAATTCGTTCTGCAAAGAAGATATTATTTTAGATTTAGTCATATAGAAGGATAAAGTAAGTTATAAATTATAATATGCACATAAAAAAAGGAGATTATCCGCTGCATCGGGAGTAAGCGGAGGCGGAGCCGCCGTAGCTTCAAGCTAGTCGGCAATTGATGCTCGATGGGTGAATCCATAACTAAAATCGACAATTATTTCAATGTTGTTCCAAAGAAAGGGAGATAATAAATATGTCAAGGAAAGTCCATTATGCAATTAGTGTTAGATTACGAAATATAGAAGGATAAAATAAGAACATATTGAACATAAAAAAAACAGGTTAACCGCTGCATTGGGCGGAAGACGAGGCGGAGCCGACGGTTGTTTCGGGCTCAGCGTTAATTGATGAATCCATTATTGAATAATTTTTTACTCCTTCGATATTGTTCTGAAAATTCCTTCCGAAAATTCGTTCGGGAAATTGGCTCTGATTAACACGAATTTTTGATCAGTGCTATTTACGTATATATTCCTATTTCACTTGTCTGCACGAAATTTTTTTTAATATAATTACCGAGAACAATGACGCGCATTTAAATGCAGTTTCAAAATCACTTGTAAATATTATAGTCAGTTGCATAACGGATGTGTTCAGCGGATATTTTCAGAGTGAATTATGGGGTGTCTGCCCATTGACGTTCATCGACTCGTAACTGATAACGTAAAAATGTATAGTACGTGGTGAAACGTGTGAGCGAGTGAGTGAGTGAGTGAGTGAGTGAGTGAGTGAGTGAGTGAGTGAGTGAGTGAGTGAGTGAGTGAGTGAGTGAGTGAGTGAGTGAGTGAGTGAGTGAGTGAGTGAGTGAGTGAGTGAGTGAGTGAGTGAGTGAGTGAGTGAGTGAGTGAGTGAGTGAGTGAGTGAGTGAGTGAGTGAGTGAGTGAGTGAGTGAGTGAGTGAGTGAGTGAGTGAGTGAGTGAGTGAGTGAGTGAGTGAGTGAGTGAGTGAGTGAGTGAGTGAGTGAGTGAGTGAGTGAGTGAGTGAGTGAGTGAGTGAGTGAGTGAGTGAGTGAGTGAGTGAGTGAGTGAGTGAGCGAGCGAGTGAGTGAGTGAGTGAGTGAGTGAGTGAGTGAGTGAGTGAGTGAGTGAGTGAGTGAGTGAGTGAGTGAGTGAGTGAGTGAGTGAGTGAGTGAGTGAGTGAGTGAGTGAGTGAGTGAGTGAGTGAGTGAATGAGTGAGTGAGTGAATGAGTAAGATAGTTACATATCTGAAGAGCGAATGATTGAACGAGGTATTGTATGTATTGTTGACTCAAACTGAAACATCATTCTGTGAAGTTGGAAAAAAACTTGAGCAATACGAATAAACAAAGTTATGCGACTACAACGAAAAATTAGAAATTTTAGTACATATACTGATGAAAAAAAAAACAAAAAGACTCTGATAAGATAGAGACATTAAAAAACTGTCCAAACATACTGTATTACCGCAATTATGAATGGAAACAGATTGCTCTTTATCTTTATAATTCATAAATGTCGCCAGCAACTATTTAAACAATTATCTAAAAGTTAACAAAATTTATGGAAACGAAAAACGTTAAAATCTTCGCGAGAACGTTCTCAATGAGTCACTTCCGAAAACTATTGACTAACAACTGTTACTATAAAAAATCTTCTCTATGGCCCAACGAACAGCTTTTACATTTCTTTAAAAGACGAAACTTGAAAGTTCGCCATTTTTTGGTCTGTGTAAAGGGTTTCTAGTTTGTAAAAACATTGACAGCGGGATCAGTGCACCAATGATAATATTTCTCGGCACGCAGCTATAACCATGAAAAGAACTTTAACTGAACTTAAATGAACTGAATAACTGAACTTTAACTGATGTAACTTCGACTGAACATTAAAAAAGTTACTGAGTAAAATGGATAGCTGGTTCAACCTTTCTGGCTATAGCCATCTCAATTAGAATAATTAGTAGACTGAGTTTGAAAGCGCGCCATTTTTCTCGGTGATTTATTTCGTTTTCCATCTGCAATATTTTCCTAACTTCAAAAAAACGATCTCAATGAGTCACTTCTGAAAACCATCGACTGGAAACATGAACAGTCTGAAATTTCACGTTTGAATGCACGCTAGTTTTCAGTGATTGTTTGGTAGTTCGTACACAATGGAAAGCTACATATCCGTGGAAGTGGTTGGCAGGCTTCAAAATATAGCTATTAAATCAATTAAGAAACTTTTAACATGAAACTCTGGCTGCCAAAAATGAAACGCTAGCGAGAAGTTTTTCGTTCTGTAAAAGATGTCTATGCAAATGGCGGGCTACAGAATTTTTCATCTGATCAAAAATGAGGCTCTGGATGAAAATAGCAATATTAACAGATTGTTAGTAGATTCAGAAATGATAAAATAAGTCGCACATTGGGCCGAAGGTTGGTCCGATTTGTCAGCGAGTATTCCACTATAGAGTTGAGTGGTAAAGTGATCGCTCACCAGCACCGAAACTGAACGTGTAAAAAAGTTTAGTGTAAAAACTTTCTGACTGTTGGCCCCCACTAGAGTTTGCAGGGAACAAATTTCCGGCAAAAAGTCTGAGTAAGTATGAGTTTTAGTAAGGAAATATAAGAAGGTCCATCCTACCCTGGTGTCTTACTTCACTGAAAACATGAAAAATTTGCCAAGTTGTCAAACTGTTATAGAAAAATTGAGTCGAAGTTTTAGAGGGGGCTGAAAATTGCAAGAAAAACTGGAGACAGCTGTTCGAACTACACTATGATGGCAAAGGGGGAGTGTGAAAGTGTTTCGAAAGTTGCCCCATTTGTTATGGGATGATTATGGTCTTTTTTCGTTCCAGTTGTTGGAAGTGCTAAGTTTCATGTGTGATTCAAACGAATGTTGGCGTTTTCTTTGAACTTTTCAATAAACCATCCAAAAAAAACTAGACTAAAACCACAGAGCCATTACGGATAACCTACAGTTTACGTTCGCTAGTGAGAAAAACAATTTTCGAGAATGTTTTTTTCAGGGAATTGTGCTGAGAAAAGAGAACTTTTGTTATATACTTTTTTTCAGCATAAAATTGGAATAAAATATGCATTCTCACCACACCTGTCCCAGCTGTGGGTTTTTAGCCACAGTCCGGGGGGGGGGGGGTAGACTGTGGCTAAAAAACGGACTTATCTTAAATGATACTGTGGTTAAACGGTAATGTGGCTACAGAGGAATCGGTCTGTGCTTGAATGGTACTGTGGCTAAACGGTACTGTGGCTGAAGAGGAATCGGACTGTGCCTAAAAGCACTCACGTCCACAGTCTACCCCCCCGGACTGTGGCTAAAAACCCACAGCTGGGACAGGTGTGATTCTCACTGAAAATTATTTCTCACCTGATATGATTGACTAATACTAAGTTTTAATGACAATATTATGAATTATTATGCAATTATAAAAACTATTCCTTTACGAAAAAAATATATACAAAAATATATTCCAGTAAATAATGATAGTATGTTGAAGGAAACCAGAAAATTACCTAGTAAGTGCAGCAGTAATTTTCCTCTCGCATATAACCTGTGGATTTTCAAAAGTGCGCTTGAGGTATTGTATAGTCAATCCAGGTTTTTTAGGTCTCAGAATTCAATCTCAGAATTTTTTTGGCGCGCAGTTTGATTACAAATCTGCTTTTGCATAGATTAAAATATGAAGAAAGAAAAGAAAAATATACTTTTTCTAATACACTGGTGGACGAGCCGATTTTCCAGAGGAGGGGAATTTCGTCGAATTTCGTCATTGAAATCACACACAAACAAAACATGTAAATTGACAGCACATGACTCATTCACTTGAATATTTTATTTACTCACATGCATTTTATGGATTTCACCATAGCAAGGTTATGCAGGTACATGGTAACGCATGCTAAACGTACGTCGAGCATGCCTCTGTATGTACATATGTACACTGGCGGACAAGGCAACAACAAAAAAGGGAAATTCCCCTATTGGCAGTTTCAAAAATTTCCTTTAAAGTGAAGGTAAAATAGCCTCAAAACTGCTAACTCTCCTTTTTGAAAACAATCCTCTCTCTTTGGAAAATTCCCGTCCGTTAGTGTGTCATCAGAGATCAATAATTAATTATACATGCATAGTTCAGTCTAATTACGTATTTTACGGAATTCACTATTGATCTGAGGACTGAATTTGAATGCGCGCCATGCCATGTTGTATTTCGTTCACGTTTCACGTGAGATATTATTCAAAGCAGTGTTTTTGAAGAACTCATTAAACCTTGTTTACAAGCAATCGTTCGATGGAACGCTATGCCATGAATATTTTATTAGGTATTCTTATTCCACGTGATGTTTCTACATGGAGCATATCTAATTTATTGTTAGTGCGTGTTGGCATTACATTGTCCCTGCGCAAATTTGAATCTGACAATCTGATAGTTCAGCCAAATAAGTCAGAACTCTATCTCCAATCACTAACCCGTTTTTTGCAGCTTCATTACTATTTATAAAAAGTCCATAGGAACTGTACATATCGATCACGTGTTCATTCCTTACCTACTAAATATTTTATTGGTTGCGAGCCGGGTTGAACCAGAAGTGAGTGTATAAAGTGGCTCGACTAGAATTTCCAAAGAGACAAGACAAGGCCAATATATAAGCCCTTTTCCAAGAGACAGTAGCAAGGAAACACCCAATTTTGTCGCTACATGCTTGCGGCACGGCAAGAGAACAGTAAAAACTGCAGTGAGTGAGTGGGTGAGCGAGTGAGAAAGTGAGTTAATGAGTGAGTAAGTGAGTGAGTGAGTGAATTAATGAGTGGAGTTTATTTTTTAATTCAGATTTTCTCTAATCCGAACTTTTTTCTGAGTATCAAGATACCAAATAACACGAAAAGATTTCGATTTCGAAACATTTGACTGAAGAAATGATTTTCTTCTTGGCTGACTGGTACACTTGCGTCAACAAACATGAATAAGTGTTTTAGCTGTTATTAAACAATAAAAGTTAAAACAGCAAATTGAGCATGAGCCACCAACGACCGGAAAATCATTGTTCCATTATTTGAAGTGCAAAACGAGAACAGTTAGATGATCTTGATCAACATTTTTGACTTTCTGACTGACTGACCTTCATACAACGAAGTCAGTGTGGTTAGCACGAAATGACTGTCTGAATTGACAGTCAGTCAGTCAGGCTGGCGTTTCAGTGTGCGTCTAGGGAATTCACGTCCCTTCACCATGACTGTGGCTTTCCTCAATAACAACAACAACAAAAACAACAAAAACAACAACAACAACAACAACAACAACAACAACAACAACAACAACAACAACAACAACAACAACAACAACAACAACAACAACAACAACAACAACAACAACAACAACAACAGCAACAACACAACAACAACAACAACAACAACAACAACAACAACAACAACAACAACAACAACAACAACAACAACAACAACAACAACAACAACAACAACAACAACAACAACAACAACAACAACAACAACAACAACAACAACAACAACAACAACAACAACAACAACAACAACAACAACAACAACAACAACAACAACAACAACAACAACAACAACAACAACAACAACAACAACAACAACAACAACAACAACAACAACAACAACAACAACAACAACAACAACAACAACAACAACAACAACAACAACAACAACAACAACAACAACAACAACAACAACAACAACAACAACATCAACAACAACAACAACAACAATAGCATTTGTGGTGTACACTTCCGTCTAAAGTTCCGGTGGTTCAGAGGAACAAAGGAAGATTTGTTGTTCCTTTAGGGGCCACTTGTTTGACTCTACAGAACTGTCTTTTGACTAAGGGACAAATTTCGAATGCGCGCCTTTTCTCCGTGATTATTGTACACATCTATAGCCTAGCCAGGATTTCTTGTTACTCAACAAAGTTTTGACGCAAATCTTGACTTGCAAAATTTTTTTGTGCACGCTTTAACAGACATGTACAAAAAAAGGTGCGACAAGAACTGAACATTATTTCGCGGGGCATAAATTTTCTTATTTTGTAGAAGGACAGTTGCGGTTAAGATATCACCATGACAAACTCACTCTATTATGTGTTTCGACTATATGTATGTACTATAATGCAGCATGTTTGTGCATGTACAATATGTATGTACATATGTATGACAAGAGTGACGCGAACATGTATGTATGTAAGTATGTATGTATGTATGTACATGTAAGCCCCTGCGTACATACATACATGCAAGCCTTGAACGCATTTGGAACTGAACACGCCGGACGTCTAGTCTGTATGAGTGTCTGACTGACTGACTGAAAGATTGAGAGACTCAGTGGTTTACAGACTGACTGACAGACTCAGTGGTCAGACTCAGTGGTCAGACTGACAGACTGACTGACTGATATGAGGTGAGTTTTGTTCTTTAGCAAATATGGGACTGTGAAGAGACACTAGCATTTTTTTAAATAACATGATTCAGATATTTCTCGAGAAATGTGAACGAACTGTTTGACAAAACTGATTATCGAAGTATGCATGTTCAAATCGATTGATGGACTGAAAAAAACGGTTTCAATTTTTGTAAATATTCTTGTTTGAATAAATAGCATGACGTTTAACTATTTGACAGACTGACTAATGAAGTGACTGATTGAATAACTAACTGAATCAGCGACTGACTGTTTGAACTCTAACCGAAAATACAACTGTAGACCTTGATAAAGTATGATAAAAAATGAAAGGATGATAAAAAAATTTGTGTTAGGCATCCAAACTACAAAAAAATATTTCCCAAACTTTTCTCTGTGTTCTTGAAATTGAATTTCTGTACTCTGAATCAAAGCTTTCCATGTGTTTCACTGACTCATAATTCGACTGACTGAATGACTGACTGAATGACTGAATGAGTGACAGACTGAATTTCAGCGTTCTAGCACTGCATGCAATAATGATAGAATGTCAAAAAGCCAGTGGCGCTGCTTTCGGTCATGTACATCGGTTGAAACGTGAAAGAACCGAGTGTGAACATTCAAAGAATGTTTAATGTAAATTTTCCGAAATAAACTAAATGCTCAGTCTTTTTAAATTTTGTACACAGTTTTCTGCTTTGGAAGTATAATTAAAATCCAAATGTTTCGTTCACGTTTTATCCGCTTGCAATGATCCTGCATACGCTCAGTGTGGTGTAATACAATTCGAAATTGGTTTAGGCGCGTCAGCGGGAGAGAAGGAATCGAAATGTGGCTTCGCATGTTTTCGGGGGGAATCCTGGAATAGGCAAATATTCCCCAGGGTATGTGAAAAGTATCGTAGAATTAAAATTCCACTCTTTGTGTAAATTCATTTCGGTTTTGAACAGTTGTTTTGAAACAATCGAATTGCCAAGCGTAGTGGCATTTGCATGTGCAATGGCATGCCATCAAGCCCCAAAGCCAATGGCATACATATATATACAGTATGTATGTGTACATATTAAGGGCACCTTAGGTTCCTCGAATATTTGCTAGTAAAACCCGTCTATATCTTATTTATCCAGTATTCTTCGAATCCCAAACACCTTTCAAATTAAATCTGACTATCTAAAGGGAAGAGAATTTAATCGAATAGAGGGGGGGGGGGGTCTGATACTTTTCAGGCCATTTTACCTACACCCTTCCCTGAGGAAAAAAAATCCACCGCCCAAGAAGTGGGAATTCCACTTTTCCCTACACTTGTCGTCCGTTAGTGCCTATGAGGATAAGTTCAAAACTCTAGACTGAACGGTAGGTCAAGGAAAGGTTTTGCACGCAAAGTTCACAGAACTGACTTTATCAGTGTGCTCTCAGACTCAAAGTACATGGGAAAGAGTAAAAACGAAGGGAACTCTGTAAAACATTTCTTCAGAAAACAAACCTCCAGAAACGAAAGATAAATTGAAGACTCGAATGTTTCTAGAAAAATTAAATCGCCTCTTTTTCATTTTCTTTCCTTTTTACTTTCCTTTGTAAGCACCACTGGCGGACGAGCTCATCATCCAAAGCGAGGGGAATTTTGCCAAAGAGGTGGGAATTTGCACTTTTCCCACCCCTTCTCGTCCGCTAGTTATAAGCACCCTAATGAATAGAGTATAAATGTGCGATTCATACGGCTCTGAATGAAATGACATGTTTGGGCTTGCATAATGTATTCCGCAACACATGCACACGCGCCTTTATATAATTGGCAGCTTCATTAGGAAATCCATGGCTCTGGAAGGAATGTTTGCACTGGCGGACGAGCCAAACCTCTAAAAGGTAGGATAATTTTGTGGAAGACGGGGTAATGGCAGTTCTAATACAATTTCATCTCATCAGGGTACAAACTACCCTTTATAAGCTCGTCAAAGAAGGGAGAAATTCTACTTTTCCATCACCTTCTCCCACTACCGGACGAGAAGGGGTAGGAGAAGTGAAATTCCAGCCTCTTTGGCGTTTTCAAAAAGTTGAATTTGTTCTCTGGGGTGTAGGTAAAATAGACGGGGCACTGATAATTATCCTCTCTTTGGCGAAATTC
>OZ038448.1:10512536-10515036 GCA_964036265.1 Daptonema setosum
ACATCAGAGAAAAATATTAGGGCGCACCCGGATTTGAACCGGGGACCTATCGATCTGCAGTCGATTGCTCTACCACTGAGCTATACACCCGTTCGATTAAATCGTCAAACTACAGAGTACACTACAGAGTACACACCCAGATGTTGATTTCAGAGTAATTTCGAATACGCGATATCTGTGTGTGTTTATGTAACTTTTTATGTAACTTTTTATTGTTCTTATTATATTATTAATTGTTATAGTAACTTCTTTCGCTAATGTGATTGACTGACGCTTATTCACTCACTCACTCACTCACTCACTCACTCACTCACTCACTCACTCACTCACTCACTCACTCACTCACTCCCTCACTCACTCACTCACTCACTCAGTCAGTCAGTCTATCAGTCCCTTAGTCAGTCAGACAGTCAGTCAGTCAGTTAGTCAATCATTTAGTCAGTCACTCTGTCATTCTGTCAAATATTCATTCTGTTGTAACGAATGAGCGAAGGACCACACACTAAGAAAGCACTAAATTATACTGGGATTGGCAGCGTTTTTCTGTTCCACATTTATTGTTTATTATAAAGGTCACCTCGTATGTATACGAATCAGTTCTTTCGGTCGGTCAGTTAGTCAGTCAGTCAGTCAGTCAGTCAGTCAGTCAGTCAGTCAGTCAGTCAGTTAGTCAGTCAGTCAGTCAGTCAGTGAGTACGTTAGTCAGTCAGTCACTCAGTCAGCCAGTCATTCAGTTAGTCACTCATTCATTCATTCAATCTGTCAATAAATAACTCAGTAAAAATTAAATCACTCGTTCATTCAATCATTCAGTCAGTCAATCAATATTTCATTTATTCATTAAGTCATTCATTCATTCAATAAGCCAGTCACTATGAACAACTCGTCACCAGTCGAAGAAACCCACACGAATTTTTCGCCAACACCAACAGCTGAGCGGGTTAATGCCACGCTTATTATTATTGGTGGCTTGAAACGTGAATCATCAAGTGGAGTGTGTGTCGTTTGAATGTTGATGGTTTGTTATGGTGACAGCTTTTATATAGTTGTCGCTAACTTGGAAAACTTTACTACAGTCGTTCATTCTGTTCTTTATTTCATTTTGTTCTTTACTCCATTTTGTGCCAGACCAGACAGTTTGCACCCAATGCTTCGTTCTATATTTGATGCACATGATTTATTACTAAACCTGACCAATCGTTCGTGAAACATCAGGTAAGGAAGTGGACGACCTTGTGGTGGCAATTTCAGTAGGCAACATATGTAAAATAGTATAGTTTTCAAGCATTGCATTCATTAATTTGAAATTTATTGTAATTTCAATTTGTGATAAATATAACAATCATGTAACTTTTGTAACCCAGTGCAACACGTCCGTATCTGTATCTCTTGTCAGGTTACGCTTCTGGGACCTCAGAACCTTGCTAAACCACTGTTAATGAAGAACAAATGTTGTTGCGCGCAATTTGAACTCAAACCTGTTTCTGACCGTTTGCGCATAAAAAAACGTGTTGTCTATGAAAACATACGGTAATACTTTTTTTCTGAATGCCCTTTGTTGCCGATACAATATTAGTTTTTTTTGTAGGAGCTTAGAGCATGAGCGTTGAAGTTAATAGTCTTAATAACTATGAACCAGTTATGAAACCTGAATGTAGTTCGCCCGTAAGGGTGTTTTTAGAGTCGAAAGGAGAAAAAGGAAAAGAAGAAGTAAATAAGATGTCATGAAGCATTCACAATAAACATTTTTTGGCACATTTTTTCGATAGCATGTTTTGCAAGATAATTTCTTATTATCGTTCCGTTGACTCTGAGGGCTAGCTTATATGTTCGCGGGATTATCGCTGCGTTTACAGATCTTCAAAAACATAATACCAGTTATGAAACCTGAATTCTCCTTATGTTTTTATCCTTACATCATTGGTTTAACATAACAAAATCGACAGTCTGTCATTTCCATTACCAACAAATGTTCATTAAAATTTAGTGCACTGTTGATGAAATTTTCTCAAGAATTTCATAAATCATACTACTGTACATACATAGTGTAGTTGACACTTTTCAATGTATGCAAAACATTTTTTGGATTTTAAAGGTGTTTTAGCGACAAATTCAATCAGAGCTAATTGGCTCATTGGGTCATGTCATGGAACTGAGCTGTGAAACGTGAGCATACTTTTGATTTTCTCACTATGTGACAATTCGTCATGCATGACTCATGACTGACTGACTGAACTGACTGAATGACTGACTGACTGACTTACTTACTTTGAGACTACTGACTACTGACCCCGAAAACAGGATTGCATTGTCATCATACATACATACTTTTTACGGCTATATTGATTGTTCGTATTATATTACGCGTTGGATAAATATAAACCCAAATAAATAATATCCAGCGCGCACATCATCCCAAATAATAACCATTCTATTTATTCTAGTGCCATATTGTATTTGTCTAGGCGTAACACAGACACGCGTACCTTTTCGATGTTAT
>OZ038448.1:10519047-10524047 GCA_964036265.1 Daptonema setosum
TCTAGTTTCCAGTCTCAAGTTTAGTCTCATTCTCAATTTATATCTTTTTCATTCAATGCTTTGTATTCAGTGTGATTTTATGAATTTTTGTTGTCGTTCGTTCAGGTATGAATTTTTCGCACATTTTGAATGGGAACAACTGAAATAAATAAGTCGATGATATTTTTTCTGAAATTTGCATTTCTTAACCATAAAGATAAAAGGAAATTAGAAAACAAAACTGATTATACTGTCTGGATTTTCTGTATAAGCCGTTTATTTTTTCGCTCTTAAGGATAATACAATGTACATACACATAATTTCTGCCATTATAATTACATAATGTCTGTTGCATAAACTTTTAATTGTTTATCTAGGAATGAAACAATCCATTCTATGATTTGTTCATCTCGTTCAATATTGAACTTGAACCTTAATAGATTACTTTGAACTATAAAACTGGACCCAGAGGACCATTAATCAAGAACCAAATCTTATATTGGCTCAACTTTTGGTTTCCATTTGGTGAGGGAACTGACTGGGTTGTTTTTCAGGGCGTCGGTAAAGCTTGAGGACTTCTAGCTATTCTATGGTTTCTTGTCACTCAGAAAAGTTTTCGCGTACAATTCAAATTTTTTGGCGTGAATTTCTCGGAAATAATCTTTTTTCACATAACACATGGACAACATCAATCTTATCAAAAGTTCAAACGCACGTTGAAAATTTCAAAATATATTCAAACTGCAAGCCAAAAATTTCCTGAGGAACACGAAATAATAAAAATGCTATACAGAACTTGGATTTTTCTCCTGGTTTCTCTCATTGATTCTCAGTTCATTCAACTCGGCTCTCTGGTCCACAACGAAAACACCATTCAGCTGGCGGAAGAGAACGGGAGAAAAAGTGGATATCCCTCCTCTTTGACAGTTTCAAAAAATAAAGTTTGTTCTTTAAGGTATATATAACAGCTGATCTAATTCCTCTCCTTTTGTAAAGATTCCTCTCCCTTTGGAGGTTTGGCTCGTCCGCCAGTGTGTGCACCATTCTGATATGGTATTATATAAGTTGGTCCCGGTATAATAGAAAGTTCTTTCTATGGACTTATCGGAAGTTTCATTTGATTTTTGGACTTTTGGGATGTCACATTTTTCTGTATTTATCTTATAATGTATGCAGCTTGGTCAGGGTTTCATGTATGCAATGAATTGAGCGCAGTTTCGTATGTTGTACAAATGTTATGGAAAAAAAAGATTTTGTTTTGAGAAAGTTTGTAAGCACACCAAAAATAGTTTTTAATTCAAACTGCGCGCCAAAAAGTTTGTTGACCAACAAGAAGCACTGGATCGGCTATAGTTGTGTGATTCTGTCTCGGTTGTCCAGGATCAAATCTGTTGCACTATTGAGAGCCGCATTGGCGGACGAGTCAACCTTCCAAAGGGAGGGGAATTTCTCCAAAAAAGAATTTGCTGAAACTAGGCTATATTACATCCCTACTACTTAAGGAACAAAATATTTTTTTAATCACCAAAGAGAGGGGAATTACGCTTTTCTCTCCACTTCTCGTCCGCTAGTGGTGAGCCGAGTACATACACAAAGTAGTAAAGTCCGTATGTTGTTTCTGCAAGCAAAAGTATCGCCCAAGTCGTCTGAGAATGAAACATCACTAGCCTCAAGTCAACTCGGTTGAAACCATGGTTTAACACTGTATAGCATGGGGTGATGATGATTGATGTGCGTGTTAACACTGATTGTCTGATGTTTCATTATCAGGTGTTTTGGACAATACTTTTGCTTCCAGAAGTATTATACAGGCTTTATTCTATGAATATGAGTACCGATATTGTTTTTGAATCATCGAGGCTGATAGTCTTTCCTGTTGTCCAGAGTTCATGTGAAAAAAAGATTTTTCACCTAAAGATTGAACGCGCGCCAAAATCAGTTCTATTTTGTACCTACATATTGTAGTTCAGTGAAGCTTTTGCTTCGGTTTTGTCAGTACCAAATTTGTAGCGCCATTAAGGGGGGGTACAAAGTTAATGTCTGTGGTGGGAATACCGAGATAAGTCATCATGTTCCCATACACCCTCTTTCATGCTCCTAAATTTTTTTACGCATAATACTTCTGATTTTGAATTTATCATTTGTATGTGCATACATAGTTCTGTGACAGTTTTCCAGGTTTTGCAGTACGAAATCTGTGTACTATTGAGAGCTGTGGTACAAAGTTAATGTGTGTAGTGGGAACAACGAGATAAATCATCTTTCCATACACGCTCTTTCATGCCTGACCGTTGTACGATTTATAGTGGAGGTCGTAAAACTTTTATATTGTATAACTTTAATATTGTATAACTTTTATATTGTATAACTTTTATATTGTACATCTGGAGTAGTTGACTCAACTGGAGTATGATTTCTTCAGAAAAGTAGATGCCTGATCTGAGCTGAGCTCAGCGTTTTCTACATTCCGTTTGTTAATCAAACGAGAATATTATAAGATAGAACAAAAAATACCGCTTTTAAGAGGCGTTCCGCGCGGGTAATTTATCACGACACTCTTGTTTATATTACCGTCATTAACTTGGTAGCCGGCTCTCAATAGTGCCACAGATTTCGAGCAGTCAGACAACTGTATGTACGAAAATGAGAAAAAAATGGAAAGTGTGAAATCAAATAAAGTCACTGAGGAGAACTTTTTATGTTTTTGAAAGAGTGGTTTTTGAGCATGAAACAGATTATGTGCAGATCATTTATCTCAGTAATCCTTTTCATACTACGGACAGTAACTTTGTAGCTGACTCTCAATAGTGCCACAGATTGCAACTGGAAACCCGAGCCAACATTGGTCACAGAACTACTATGTAAATACATAAATGAGATAAAAACATTAAATATGAAATCAAAAAAAAGACTGAGAGGAACTTTTCTGCTTCTGAGAGGGGGGAAGAGGTTGAGCATGAGATATAGTCGAATTTTTTGGTTACGCCTTTTTTCGGGAACTTTTTTTTGTGTAAAACCTTTCCCTCACCCAGAAATTGGCGGTCGAAAGCAGCAGTTTGGGTTGATGAAAAGGTTTCATACACAAAAAAGTTTCAAAAAACATAATCATCTTTTAAAGAACTTTTCTATGAGTAAAACCTTTTCATCAACCCAAGTTGCTGCTTTCGACCGCCAATTTCTGGGTGAGAGAAAGGTTTTACACAAAAATAGTCCCAAAAAAGGCGTAACCAAAAAATTCGACTATAGTTGTTTAGCAGATGATTTATCACGGTACTCCTCTCTATATTACAGACATTAACTTGGTACCCGGCTGTCATTAGTGCAACAAATTGATACATGAATTGAATGTCAAATCTAAACCAGTTTGCGAAAACAGAACTGTGTATGTACATACAGTTGATGAGTTAAAAATAAAAAGTATAATATCCTAAAAAGAACGAGCCTGAAAGAGGTTTTGGGCAGATGATTTACATATCTCCGTACTTATTTTCGTATTTTACATGATTTTTGTACCAGGCGTTCAATAGTGCAACAGACAGGAAAACCGGACCAAAACCAATCACAGAACTGTGTACATAATAGAAATAAAAAGTATGACGTCAAAAAACACCCTGTATAGTTTGAAATTCAGAGGAACATAAAGTACATACAGGCCCGTTTTGGTTTTACACGATGAAATTGAATAGACACTCATGCATTTATAAAACGTATCCAGAGTAAGTAGTAGTTTTTAACGCTTGGTCAGGGTTTCTTGTTACCCAAACTTAATTTTGTGAGCCGGTTACGCACGTATATATCCAATGAATTAGCGTAATTTTCGCATGTTTTCCGCATTCTATGGGAAAGAGATTTTATTTCAAGAAAATATTAAAGCACATTGAATTCGAATTGCGTGCCCAGAATTTTTTAGGCTAACAAGAAACCCTACATCATCTATACGCAGAAACCTTTGGACACCCACTGCAACCACGAACTGAATGACAAGACTAAGATATAGCAACATATTCTCGATACAACCCTTCATTCACGCAAAATACCGATCCAAAATACCGATCCGAACGTTTTTGGCGCGCAGTTTGAATTCAAATATGCTTTTGGCGCGCATTCAAATTTCTGACCGACTGACTGACTGACTGACTGACTGACTGACTGACCTTCTTTGTGTTGCGAGTCTGATGCCTACTATCTTTTCGGTGTCTCTTGACCACTCCCTAGGGTACCAAAATACCAATGTACAAGTGATGTGTATTTTGTCGGGTACAGTCACTGGCGGACGAGCCAAATATCCAAACGGAGGGGAATCTCTTTAAAGAGGGGGAATGAGCTGAAATTAAGCCACTTTACTTGCACCTAAAGAACAAACTGTACCTTAAAAACCACCAAAGAGGGGGGTATTCAGCTTTTCTCTCCCCTTCTCGACCGCTAGTGGGTACTGTATTAGCAGGCGCTTCTTCTAAGATGTCTGGTCTGTTCTGTCCAGTTTTTTTCACTGGGAACTTCTTCATTCCTAACATCAACGAGAGGGGATGGGAGATGTAAAATTTGTTCTTTAAGGTGTGGGTGAAAAGATCTGAAAACTGCCAATTCCCCGTCCCTCTTTGACGAAATCCCCTCCCTTTGGAGGATCAGCTTGTCCACCAATGTCTAAGATGTCTGGCCTTTTTCGCGCGGTGTCCAATTTTTTACTGGTTATTCCTTAATTTCTGACATCATGAGACATAATTCTGCAGGATGCCGAACCCTACAACCTATCCAGGGTTTCTTGTCACTCCTACTAAAAAAAGTTTGGCGCGCAGTTTGATTTCAAATCTGGTTTTGCTTGAACGTTGTTTACACTTTTGAAAAAAATGGGTTCTCAAATTATAATGTTGCTTATTCGACGAACGGTGGGCCAAATGGGTCACTGCAGACGAGCTAATCCTCCGAAGGGGACTTTCGCCATAGATAAGGGAATTTACCTGCACCTTAGGGAACAAATTCACCTGTTTGAAAACGCCACAGATGGGGAAATCCCACTTTTA
>OZ038448.1:10529047-10533470 GCA_964036265.1 Daptonema setosum
GCGGACTAGCTAGTCCTCCAATGGGAGAGGAATTTCGTCAAATAGAGGGGAATTGGCAGTTTTCAGGCCATTTTACCTATGCCTTAGGGAACAAGTTCCACTTTATGACTAAAAAAACAAAGATGCGTCGTGCGTTACATGCGTTCAGGACGAATATAAACTTGCATGCGCGAAATTTTTTCTGGAGGTTTAATGTAGCATTTCTGTTTAATTGCTGTAACATTACTGTAACATTGCTGTAACATTGCTGTCACATTGTTCTAAAACATTGCTGTAACATTGCTTAAATAATATTGCTGTAACAATACTCTAATAACATTGCTGTAACATTGCTGTAACATTCCTGTAACATTGCTATAATAAGATTGCGGTAACATTGCTATAACAATGGTCAGATTGGTGGCACATGGTGGGATTGGATTAGAATACTTGGGCTCGCGACAAAGTACGAAATTGATTAATCGTTCTTCGGCGTACATTAGATTAGTTCGGGTTTTGTGGGTATGGGGTAAGTGTTGTGATGGGTGAGTTAGTGAGTGAGCGAGTGAGTGAGTGAGCGAGTGAGCGAGTGAGTGAGTGAGTGAGTGAGTGAGTGAGTGAGTGAGTGAGTGAATGAGTGAAGGAATGATTGAATAAGTGAGTGAGTGAGTGAGTGAGTGAGTGAGTGAGTGAGTGAGTGAGTGAGTGAGTGAGTGAGTGAGTGAGTGAGTGAATGAGTGAATGAGTGAGTGAGTGAGTGAGTGAGTGAGTGAGTGAGTGAGTGAGTGAGTGAGTGAGTGAGTGAGTGAGTGAGTGAGTGAGTGAGTGAGTGAGTGAGTGAGTGAGTGAGTGAGTGAGTGAGTGAGTGAGTGAGTGAGTGAGTGAGTGAGTGAGTGAGTGAGTGAGTGAGTGAGTGAGTGAGTGAGTGAGTGAGTGAGTGAGTGAGTGAGTGAGTGAGTGAGTGAGTGAGTGAGTGAGTGAGTGAGTGAGTGAGTGAGTGAGTGAGTGAGTGAGTGAGTGAGTGAGTGAGTGAGTGAGTGAGTGAGTGAGTGAGTGAGTGAGTGAGTGAGTGAGTGAGTGAGTGAGTGAGTGAGTGAGTGAGTGAGTGAGTGAGTGAGTGAGTGAGTGAGTGAGTGAGTGAGTGAGTGAGTGAGTGAGTGAGTGAGTGAGTGAGTGAATGAGTTAGGGAGTGAGTGACTGAGTGATTGACTGAGTGAGTGAGTGAGTGAGTGAATGTGTGAGTGAATGAGTGAGTGAGTTAATGATTAAGTAGTTACTTGACTTCAAAATGATTGAGGAGAGTGTGCCGTATAAGTTGTAACGTTCGATTCAAAATAAAATTTTATTTCGTTAATTCAAAAAGAGTCGAAATAAACTGAATAATTATCTTCGTGCGTAGCTTTTTTATGTTCACCTTAAAACGACGAATCGCAGTAAAAAGGTTAAAGCTGTGCTGAGTCAGATCACGGGATTTTGGTATGGAATGAACGGACATGACGGACTGAAAACACGCATAATACTTTTTTTTGTGAGGTTTTGACCGACTGATTGACTGATTTACTGAACGACTGTGCCTGACGGACCGACTGATTGACTGCCCAATAATTCATTGTGATCATAACCGCCCTTTCCTCAACCACGCTTACACCCGTAGCACAGAAACTTTTTTGAACATCTAATTCATGAATTCAATATTCATAAAAGTTTGATCGACCCCAATTAGTTGTACACTCAATCGATTTTCATGAAGTTAACTTTATCTTATGTGTGGTGATAAAAGCAATTAACAACTCAAGTATTTTTGAAATCGGTTACACATAAAATAAGCAAACGCTTATTCAACGTTATTCGTAATCATATTCTGAATTACGGAAGTCATTATTTCATGGATATACTTGTATTGAAGGTTTTCTGTGCGCTAAATACATTTATTTTGTCGCAAAAGAGCGGAAAACTATTTCAAGAAAAAATTTATAGTGTTCAACCAAAAAAAATTATAACAGACAGAATAAATTTCATTTAAAGTAGTGAAAAACATTTTTCATTAATAAGGTGTCACCACGAGCACAACCATACTCTCAAATAAGTAACTTTCTTAATCTTGTTTTCTCGAATATGATGACACGTAACCTAATGTTTCACCAGCTTTGGAATGGCTGCGAGTGTTTGAACACGAATAACAAAGTTGGAAATTTATTCATGAATGAATAAGATAATCAGAATTATAAACCGAAATAAAAAATGATTAGGGTTTAAATTTTCTATGAAGGAAAACTTGTCCCTTAATTTCACTCCGTCATTAAGATACCTTCTCTGCAGTCACGTTGAAATTTTAACTGCGTGCTAAAACTTTGTGTAACAAGCTTAAATGGGGATCAAATGATATTCGTGATTTCTTGAATATCGCAGGTACTCAGATCTTGAATAACGATGAATAAGGTTTAATTTACTTCAAACGAATCAAATTTTCATAAGGTTTACGCCGATATATGAATTAAGGCAGGGAGGTCACTGTGATATATAACTTAAGATAACTCGTATAGGATCAGTTCGGAAAAAACACAGATTTCAAATCATGAATACATAATTCATGAAAAAGATATTCGAAAAGCTTCTGTGCTACGGGTGTAAACTAAGCTTCACTTGAAGTTTCCTAACAATCAGCTCGTTAGTCAGTCAGTCAATCAGTCAGTTAGTCAAAAAATCAGTCAGTCAGTCAGTCAGTCAGTCAGTCAGTCAGTCAGTCAGTCAGGCAGTCAGTCAGTCAGTCAGCCATTGCATCGATCAATTTGTTCATGTCATAAACTCACTCGGATTTCCATCAAGGTATCCATAACTGTTGCTCTTCCCTAAAACAACAATCTCAATAATTATTCAGTCAGTCTGTCAGTCAGTCAGTCAGTCAGTCAGTCAGTCAGTCACTCAGTCAGTCAGTCAGTCAGTCAGTCAGTCACTCAGTCAGTCAGTCAGTCAGTTCCTCACTTGACGAAACTGCGCTCACCATGACTACAATCAACGCTGTCAGCACGAACACAACCAGTTGACGCATGATGATGTTTCCTTTCGTAGAGTTGAGTTGAGTAGAGTTAAGTTGAGGTGAGTTGAAAGAGGTGGTGGTGGTGATGATTTTATAAATTATTTGTTCAGTACTGTTTGTGTTGAACGCATGGCAGACAATGGCTTGCACTTTGGAATTCTCAATAAAGTTTTCTCGCAATTACATATGTACAGGGTGTCCCATTTAAAAGTCCCGTTTTGTTTTAGCTGTAATTTTTGTGAAGCTTACCCGATTTCAAAGTTTTATGCGGCATATAATGGAGAATTTATGAAAATTTTTTTTGGTATTTAAAATTTTGAAATCGCATGTTTATACCAACTTTTATGCTAAATCTACGAAAGTCCCTTATTTTCACTAAAAATCGTCGATTTATTCCTGTTTTTCGCACATAAATAACAGTTTATTGGAATCTCCTGATTAATGTTATCACGATCAGGAAACCACTGCTTGAAATACAGGTGAAACAAACCAGAATACGCTCATTAAATCCTTAACATGATCACCTCCCATTCAGATGCACAGTTCCCAACGATGCGCGTGCTTTGAACGTGACTCCTCACATTTGGGCTCAGCTCTGTGAAAGGTAGCTCGAAGCTTATCGAAACTCAAAATTCCAATATCCCATTGCTTAAAAACATCCCTATTCATCTAAGAAGGAACTAAAAGGCCATATGTCCGTGCAGATTATGAAGAATTTTGACCAAGTCATCATCCCTTCAGTTGAAGTGAGGGCAAATGTGAGGAATCACATTCAGAGCATGCGCATGGTTGAAAAGTGGCATATGAAGGGGTGGTGATCATGTGGAGGATTTAAAAGGCTTTTTCTTTGTATTCCAAGTAGTGGGTACCTGATTGTGATAATATTAATCAGGAGATTCCATTAAACTGTTGTTTATGTGCGAAAAAACAGGAATAAATCGACGAATTTTAGTGAAAATAAGGGACTTTCGTAGATTTCGCATAAAAATTGGTATAAACAGGCGATTTCAAAATTTTATGCACCGAAAAAATTTGTCATGAATTCTCCATTATATGACGCATAAAACTTCAAAATCGCTTAACATTCACAAAAATTGTTGCAAAAACAAAACGTGACTTTTAAATGGGACACCCTGTACATCTACAGTTAGACGTTACTGTTACTTCGAATTAAAGTACATTATTGTTAATAAAGTTTTACATGGGATTGCTTCTCCTCGATGAAACTGTTTTTTTATCCAACCTTCATATTATTTATGGTGCACGACCTATTTTATGGTGAATGTGCACATACATTGGGTTGAGACTTTTTCAAATTTACGGAAGCTTTATTTTTCTACGTGTAAAACCCTTCCATCACATCAAAATTTCCACGTTTACTATGAAATACATTGGCGTTTATGCGTT
>OZ038448.1:10533670-10567139 GCA_964036265.1 Daptonema setosum
AATCAGTTAGTCAGTCACTAACCGCGTCATTCAGTCAATATGTATGTCAGTCAGTCAATCAGTTAGTCAATAATTCTCTCAATCAGTTAGTTAATCACTAACCACTTCATTCAGTCAATCTGTATGTCAGCCAGTCAATCAATCAATCAGTAATTCACTCTGCTCAGTCAGTCTATCGGTCTGTATAGTATTGATCGGCTACGCCAAGTGTATGTTAAGTTATTCCTTGATCTTGCATGATTTACGAGTCTGATATACCTATAAATCTAAAGATCTTTTTATGTAATTGCAGGTCACCCACGCTCAATTGAACGCGCAGCGTGAGCGACAACAGGCTGAACGATTGGCACAATCACAAAATGGTACGCTTTTTATATTTTCACAGCTTTTCTCATTTTTTCTACGTTTCTCTTTTCTTACTATTTTCACTACGTTGCACACTGCACAGTAATTACCGTAGTGGATAGAGTGGCCGTTGTTTCACTTATTTGTAATTTGGTATTCAACTTTGCTATCATGGCATACCTCTACCTGAATAAATTTGATTTTGAGTTTTTATTCTTTACTACATTTTTTGTTTGCCGAACCCCGCTAAAATTGATAGTGATAATAATGCAAGCAATCCATCTTTTCAATTCAAGTTCTTTCGAATCTGGAAATAATTTGTCTTTGTATTAAAGGTTCACTAGTCACGAAGCAAAGAATGAAACCGCGCTCTATTATTCGCTTCGTTTAACTTGCCTACAAATTTTCATTCATACTTTTTCCGACTCTTCTTCTGATCTATTTTTTTGCAGATTCCAAGAGCAAAATCGTGGTTCAAGACGAGGACGCACCGATCGAGGAGAACATCAACCGGCTGCAGATCGATGGGGAACAGGCACGAACGGTGGATGAGGCCATTGCTGTTTTGCGGTTACATACCATTTTTTTCTCATTAATTGACCGTGTAGCTCAGTTGGTTGAGTGTTAGACTTTGGATCGCCAGGTACCGGGTTCGACTGTGGGCTTGCTTCTGAGTTCAGTTTTAGCGGTCGAACGTGAGGCTGAAGACACGATATAGCCGGTATGCACACTTACAATTACCCAACTGAATATCGTTGGTTTCATGGTTTGGAGTCAACTCTGTGATTGAAGAGCCGTCGTCATCCGGTAAGAGCAGAGACGGACGAACCTCCTTATCCCTCACATATGCGGCTCGATGGCCAATCCAAACAACCAAGCACCTGTTCATACGTCCATAGTATTCTATTTAGTGTCGATGGACAACTCGTCAACCAGTCACTGTCCGACCACCAGGCAATCAATTTCGTGGTAGTGGAGGATGAAAAATTATGATAACGATTTGATAAATTTGAAAACAACTAATTGGTGTCAATCTCACTCAAGTTCGGCTAAGCACCCTTATGTTTTGCAGCAATTCCTCGGACACACCAGAGGTGGACATTCATCCGGAGAAGCGGATGCGTGCCGCCTATACTGCGTTTGAAGAATGGCGACTGCCCCAGTTGAAGAATGAACATCCTACATTCAGGTTTTGCAATTATTTCAATTTCTTTTCTGTATTTTTTTGTGCGCAATTAGATTAATTAGATTCATTTTGAGAACCTCTCAAGATTTTTTGTACAAATCTTCGAAGTTGTAAAATTTTATTTTTGGTTCTCAACCAAATGTTTCAGAGCTGTTCTCGGAGATAAAATTCATTTTCATGTGTTCCGAAAGTTTTATAAGAAAAATATTATTGAGACTTTGTGACTCTGACGACTCCGTGCGCGCTCTTATTAAAAGGGTTTCTCAATTCGTGACGCTAAACTGTCACTGACGTTTTTTTGTCATTGACTCTCTGACGTAATAGTTGACATACTGTTTGTTTGACTGAAGGACTCAATCACTGAAAGAATGTCCGAATGAAGGTTTATCTGACTTATTCACTTGCTATCATCGACCTAAATTACTTTCGCTTCAGTTTCAGATAGTTTGGATTGAACTTGAAAAATATAAGTAAAATTTTAATTTCAGATTATCACAACTTCGACAACTACTCAAAAAGGAATGGCAGAAATCACCTGATAATCCGCTCAATCAACGACTGGCCGCCTTAAATGCAGATGACTGATTATTAATCCGAGGAATATTTTCAGCAGCTCCTATGATTTTTCTGAAAGTTTATATATGAAACTCAGAGTTTTTATATAAGTCTACGTTTGAAATGCAAGTTTAAAACTGACTGTTTTCGAGAATTGGGTGCTTTCACAAGAAGTGATCGGCAGAAATAAGAAATGACGACATCACAATTTCATACCCGATTCATTTATAAGCATTTGATTAATAATTTATTATGTTCACTTCTGCCATGATATATCGATACCGGTTCTCAATAATGTAAAGCTTTTCTCATATAGTCCAAAATGAAGTTTCAAGAGAATGTTGCATTGTGTCAAGTTTTTGTCGATGCAAAATTATTTCTTTGATTTTTCGAGCTATACTCAGCGAATTCTAAAAAATTATATTTGACTTTCTCTTTTGACATTCAATTTATCTGAGTTGGTTACGGGTTACGTATAGCTTGAAATTCTTGAGAAACGAATTTTGCGTCGACGAAAATATTTCCACAAATGAATTATCTTCCTGCAACAGTAATTTATTTGAGAGTAGTAAATGTTTAAGATAAACCGTGCTTAATATTATTTTATTTCATTATGAAGCTCCCGTTGCCACCCGTCTGCTCAACATTTGAGAGATCATTATTATTTTACTACAGTCGATTTTTGTGTTCTGGACTTCCAGGCCGGACACAAATTTTTGTTCGCTTTTACACCATTTTATCTATAAAACAAATTTGAAGTAATAAATTCGACCACGTTCGGAGTAAAATCAAGTTAAAATGTAATTATTGAAAACTACTGACAACTTATAAAGAACTCGCGAAAAGAAATTTATAAACAAAATTGTCTCATTGAAATTGATTTTTTTTGCTTCATAACTAGTCAGTTTTATAACCATAACGGTCAAATATGTAGTCAAGTCAGTATAAAATCAAGCTGTTTTTGAGTAATGTGCCATTTTTCTTGGTAGTTTTAGACATACAAGTGCAATATTTTCTTCGATGACAAGTGCTTCACTTTTATCCCAAAGATAAGTGCAATACTTTTATCCCAAAGACAAGACAAGTGCAATAATTTAATCCCAAAGATAAGTGCTGTACTTTTATACAAAAGATGAGTGCAATACTTTTACCCCAAAGATAATTGGTATACTTTTATACCAAAGATAAGTGCAATACTTACATATATCCCAAAGATAATTTAATATAATACTTTCATCCCAAAGAAAAGTGCAATACTTTTATCCCGAAGACAATTGATATACTTCTATACCAAAGATAAGTGCTATCTATACTTTCATCCCAAAGACAAGTTCAATACTTTCCTTGAGATCGTTTATTAACACCAGAAAAAGGCGCGCATTCACACTATAATTACTTACTTTTGTATTCACTATGGGCGGTACACGATATCGTCCCGTATAGCCTATCCAGGTTTCTTGTTAGCCAAAAACTTTTTGAAGAGAAATAAAATTTTATTATTGATAACAAGATACCTTGGCCAAGCTATATCATGGATAAAGAGAACAAACAACATGTTATAGACTATAAGCAGATTTAAACAAATCCCTGATTTTTTTAAGTAATTTTTAACACAATTCATTCAACGTGACAACATACGAACACGAACGAATACACTTAGTTATTATTTTCATAACAATATATAGTGGGTTATAATTCATATACCTTTCCAAATTCGTCGTGGAATAATCTACCAACCGCACAAAAACCTAAAAAATGTCATTTTCGTCGTATTTACCATACAGCGGGAAGAAAAAAGGTTCTCTTCCCGAAAAGTCGTCAGTTTTGAACTCAAATTGAGAGCCAAAAAGGTTTCCGGGTAACAAGAAACCCTGGATAGGCTAGACTACTTTTATGGTGTCATCCCGTATCATGGTTGAATGGAACAAACATTTCATGTTTCATAATTATTCGTTCGCGGCCTACAACAACAAAGCTGTTCAAACACATGCTGGATATAGCATAAAGCCCGTACGTTGTTTCTGCCAGCAAACATTTTCTGAACGTTTGATAATGAAACATCAAAAATGCAGTGTTAACAATCACACCAATCTTCGTCATCCCATGCTATAACGTTTGAAACTTTGGTGTCAACCACTAGCGGACCAGAAGGGGTGGGAAAAGTGGAATTCCCCCCTCTTTGGCGTTTTCAAAAAGTAGAATTTGTTCCCTAAGGTGTAGGTAGAATAGCAAAATTTATGCCGATTCCTCCCTCTTTGGGGAAGTTCCCCTCCCTTTGGAGGTTCAGCTCGTCCGCCATTGGTGTCAACCGAGTTGAGTTGATGCTATTTTAGTGGTGTTTCTTTATCAGACGTTTTGGGCAATACTTCTGTTTGCTGAAACAACGTACGGGCTTTATCCAGGGATTCTGATTAGTCAGAAACTCCAATTCCATGTGACTGGCCTTGAAATTGAAGTCAATTTGCGCGTCAAAAAAACTTTCCGTAGTATGGCTGGTTTATTGTTACCGAGTGTGGCCTTGCATTGTCCCTGCGCCTGCGCGCAAGTAAAACATTATTGAAAACTTTGGCAGCAGTGTTACAACAACTTTGCGGCGATGAACTATTTTATTTCAAGAGGCATTGGTGAAACTTATTCCGAAAATCAAATGGGTTAAGTTCTGCAATTGATGGGTAAAAGGCAACTATAAAACTGGGAATAATGTTTCGCATGCGCGGGGACAATGCAAGGCCACACCCACACATATGGTAACAATAGATCAGCTATATAAGAAACCCTGTAAAGCATGGAAAACCTCACTATGGCCATGTTTTTCCAGAAAATAGAAGACAAGACATTCAATTTCTGATCTCCAGCTCTAGTTTGTTTATGATGTGCAGGTTCTATGACACACTATCCATCCGGTTACGATATGTCTAGCCGTCGACCTATATAAGCTGGCACGGCACATGTATTGCATTGCAACTAAGGGCGAACGAGAAAACAGACCGAAGGTGGTACCTTTCTCTTCTAGAAGGTGGACCCAAATTTGTTTTTACATTGTATCAATCCATTCGTCAGGAACCCACACATTTTTGCCGAAAGCCTCAAAGAAAGGATTCCTCCCCTCCTTCTCGTCCGTTGCTGTTATGCGTGGTACGATATACAGCGTAGACCTTCGGCGGATGAAAAGGTCAGAGAATAGTGGATTCTCCCCCTTGAGGAATTTCCACTTGTTAACATTCTTTTTCAAAGATCGGCTCTAAAGAGTTTCACAAAGCAGTAAATTTGACTTTTCAAGGAAAACTTCTCTCTCTTGGGGAAATTTTGCTCGTCCGCTAGAAGCATACAACGCGGACACTTCTAAAGGCGGTTGAAAAAAATTGTTTGAAGCTAAATAGGTATGTTTTTCTCAAATAAGAAAATTTTGTTCTGAAGTAATTTCGATGTCTTGAAAAATATCTGGCTTCTATGGAATTCTGAGAAAGAGATGTTCCTTGGGTCTTCTCTATTCTCTCTCACTAGCGGACAGGAAAGGGCGGAAAAGTAGGATTTCACCGGTTCATTGGCGGTTTTCGAAACTGCCATTTAAAAGTTCTTCAAAATAAAGAGATGCTGGTTGATTGCTCTCAAAACTGCAGATTTTCTCCGTCTAAAGGGAAATCCTCCTTATTTTAGAAGATTTTCTGGTTCGCGAGTCCGCCTGGTTCTCGGGACTTCAGTAGCCAGCCAAGCTTGCAGCCACTAGCGGTCGAAGGAAAAACGAAAACGTGGAATTCCCTCTCTCTTAGGCAGTTCCAAAAAAAATAGAATTTCTTCCTTCAGGCGTAAATAAAAATGTCAAAACTGCCCGGTTCCCCCATTTTGAAAAACTACCCCTCTCTTTGGAGGATTGGCCCGTCCGCCAGTGAGCCAGTGCAAGCTTGCAGCAGCATAGTTGAACATGCCGAACATGCATGCAAAGCTGGTGAAACTTGTTTTCAAATTCTTGTTCCCATCTGGAAAGTTTTGAAATTTCCAGATTTTTTCACTGAATGTTTTTGAATTGATAATGTTTTTTTCGTGAAGTTTGAAATGTGAAGGGGTAGGGTTGGACTTTGGAGTGATATTTTTGAGCCGCCACTTCGACGGACATATTATACACAGTCAGTCAGTTGAGCGCTACTGTTTTGCTTATGTGCCTTGCATATACAGGGCAGTGCGTGCATGTGACGTGGAGATTTTTTTGTGATCATGAAATGTTATCTTTATTTTTTTATTATCAAATTTTTTTCTTAAGTCTGTCAGTTGACCAGTCAGTTAGTTAATATTCAGTTCAGTCAGTCAGTCAGTCACTGGAGGCCACACAATCAGTTCAGTGAGCTACTGTTCCGCTCATGTGCCATGCGTATACAGTACGTGTAGTGTAGGTGACGTGGAGATTTTTTTGGTTATCATGAAATATCAGCTCTAATTTTGTAAAACAATATATGAAGTACCAGTATTATTTTAAAACTCTGTCAGTTATTTTATGTCATTCAGCCAGTCAGATAATAAGGCTCTCAGTCACTGAAGCCCGTCAGTCAGTCAGTTCAAAGAGCTACTGTTTTGCTCGTGTGCCGTGCATACGATATACAATACGTGTGTGTGACCTGGAGATTTTTTTGTTATCATGAAAATTTAGATAAAATTGTTTTGAAAACGTTATGTAAAGGTCTAATAATTTTTTCACCAGAATTTCAGTTCTCCAGTCAGTCAGTTAGTTAATAACTCAGTCAGTCACTGAAACCGACATACTCAGTCAGTCAATTCAGAGAGCTATGTACTGTTTTGCTCATGTGCCTTGCATACACAGTGCGTGCAAATGACGTGCAGGTTTTCGTTATCATGAAATATTATCTCTAATTTTATGAAAACATAGGGGCCTAGTAAATATTTCTATCAGTCTGTCAGTTAATCAGTCATTCAATAAGTGAGTCAGTTATTCAGTTACTTAATAGTTCAATCAGTCAATGATGCCCATAAAAAATCAAAATTACGTTTCTAATCAAGTGAGAAGGATAAATCTACGCGAAAAAGCTTTGTGTAAAACCTTTCCATCACCTTAATTTCATGTTAAAAAGTCGTAACCCAATAAGCCGACTATTTTGAACGCATGACTTCTTTGTGCTTTAGACTCAATGACAGCAGTATTATAGCCTGTGTCTGAGCCTATACTAAATTAAATATTTCCAGTATCAGAGCCTTTATATTATACATCGATTAAATATATGCCGTTGCAAAGCCCCACGTCGACTGGCATACATACATATATGTATGGCGTAGGGATTATGAACTGTGTTGAAATGAGTTTTGAAAAGTCATTTTTATGTAGAATTTATAATCAGAATGTATATTTTGGATAACAGATGTCTTCAAGAATGCGAGCGCATTCAAAGCAATCAGTCCTTACAACTGAAACATTGGAAAACGTATTAAACGTTGTTTTTTCATTAAATAGTGTTTTTGTTTCCCCTTATTCATGTGAAATATTCTGATTAAAACGCCTTGCCTGAGAAAACCTACAGGTTGTATGGGAAGTGTGGCCCCTCTTATCAAAATCGAGTTCTATAGCGTTTTGAAACCTACCAGGGTAGTGTATCATTATACTATAACCGTTTGGTTCAGAGTTGCTTAAAACCGGAAATATCCGGATTTTTCGATTTTGGCATGTGAGCACGCGTCAACATGCGATCTGAACACTTCAAACGGCGGCCGTCAGCGATAGAGTACTCCAATCACTAAATGGATAACAGATTATGAAAGCAGACTTAATTCTGCGTGTTTTGAGCACTATTTGACCGCATTTTATCAAATATTCAATATAGAAATCCACCCTGAAAAATTTTGAAAATTAACTTTTTTTGAAAAAATTGTCAAGTTAGAGAGATAAATGTCAAAATAAAAAAAGTTGCCAGATTTATCCAGACAAACCGAGTGTGAGGGATGATGCCCACATAGTAGACCTTCAAAAAGGTCATGTGCTACCCCCCCCCCCCCCCCCCCCACATGGCCCCATTTTTTCGAGCTACGGGCCATTTTTTGCTAAAAATCGCTAAATTTGTGGATTTTCTTCAAATTTTCGAACATGGTTGGCTGTTAATCGGTAAGTCATTCATGATAATAGGTTTCCCTGATAGGCAAAGTAATGATGGAATACTTTAAGATGCTTTAGTTGGCGTTCGAAATAAGATAAATAGGGCTAAAAAGCAGAAAATGACTGAAAACCGACGAAAATCCAAAAATTCAATGTTTGCTGGAAACATCGAAGTTTTTACCTTTTAAGTAAGCAAAAACGAGTGGAAAGTGGGAAATTTGATTTTAATTCAAATTTATTGCTTATGGAACAAGGTGCAACGTCATAATACTGTTATTAATGGCCGTTTTCATCGAATTTCGACTGAAGCTGAGTCATGACGGCTGTTGGTAAATTATGGGTAGAAAAATACTTTCGTTGCTACTCAGTCCTTTCAATATATTTGAAATGAGTTTGTTGGATACACTTTTACAGAATTTTCACGTACGTATGTACAATACTTGGAGAATTTGATGACGTTTTTGACGGTGCGATTCGAGTATTTATCGAATATCAGAGTACTGTTGGTACAGTAGATGTTTCCTTGTACTTTCAAATCCTATCACTTAGCTTCCGTATTCACTCATCTGGTCATCAACCTACCCTCTTTTATTCACTAAATCACTCACTCACTCACTCACTCACTCACTCACTCACTCACTCACTCACTCACTCACTCACTCACTCACTCACTCACTCACTCACTCACTCACTCACTCACTTACTCACTCACTCACTCACTCACTCACTCCCTTACTCACTCACTCACTCACTCACTCACTGCCTCACTCACTCACTCACTCACTCACTCACTCACTCACTCACTCACTCACTCACTCACTCACTCACTCACTCACTCACTCACTCACTCACTCACTCACTCACTCACTCACTCACTCACTCACTCACTCAGTCACTCACTCACTCACTCACTCACTCACTTACTCACTCACTCACTCACTCACCGACACCCACTCACCGACACCCACTCACTCTTTTACTCACTCACTACCTCCGTAAAACTGATTTCGATTCAAGGTAACAAAATGGTGTCGGTATTGGAAAGTCCTGCCGATTGAAAATCCACACTGCGAAATCACAGTCCACACTACATACGTTTCCAATTAAACGCAGGTGGACCAAATGTCAAATTTTCGGTGCTGAGCGCTGTGTTTTTTTTTATAATTCTGAAGCAGAACAGTAATACTGAGGAGAATGTTAGTTTTTAGGCTTCCCTTATTTCTCACCCTTTCAAGACACGTCTCCAATACAAAGCAGTAAACCAGAAAACGTACATTTTTCGGTGCTATGCACCAACCGTTTTTGGGTTGTCAAGATAATACGTCTTTAATACAACGTAGTAATCCTATTTTAGTGTTACCTGTCATATTTTTCAGTCTTTTAAATCATGTTTCTAAACCAGATCTGCTGAATATGTGAAATGATATGTAATAATGCTGAATATGTGAAATTTTCGGCTCCATTCAAAATCCGTTTCCGGTCTTTCAAGTCTCGCCTTCAGTACTAAAAACGTCAAAATCTGGGCGCTAACCGAGATCGGTTTTCAAGCTTTCATGATAGTCTAAAATACAAAGTATTAGGGGTGGAAACGTCGTACTTCTGGCGCTACGTGCCATCTACATTTGACCACATCATTTTGCTAAACAATACAGTCATGCTTCATAAAACGTAAATTTCACGGCGCCATTTGCAAACAGTTTTCGGTTTCTTAAAACACGTCTCCAATACTAGTAGTAGTTATGAAAACGCCGAAAGTTCGGTGCTACGCATCATCTGTTTCGGGCTTTTAAGATACGACTCCAATACGTCGCAGTAAGATTGAAAACGTCAAAATTTCGGCGCTACGCGCCAGCCGTCAAGAACAACTCATAGCCCTTGAATCATGTATAAAACCTAAAAAGGGGTGGTGCGTAGCACCGAAATCTCGACGTTTTCAGGTTTACTACTTTTTATTGGAGACGTGTCTTGGAAGATCGAGAACTGATTCTATGGGAACCGAAAAATTAACATTATCCTCAACATAACTTTTGTGCGTCAGAATTACGAGAAAACCATAAAAAGGCGCGTAGCGCCGAACATTTGATGATTAGTTCTATTGCTTTGTATTGGAGACGTACATGAAAGCCCGAAAATAATGGCAAATACCACCGAAAATTTAAAGTTCTGCTCAAAACTGAAAGCTGAGCTTTTGCAGTGTGGACTGCCAACTTGTAGACACCATTTTATTACCTTGAACCGGAATCAGTTTTACAGAGCGAGTGAGTGAGTGAGTGAGTGAGTGATTGACTTAGTGAATGAGTGAATAAACGGGGGAGATGGATGACCAGATGAGTAAATACGGTAGCTAAGTGATATTATTTGAGAGTACAAGGAAACTTCTACCAACAGTACTCTGATATTCAATAAAATACTCGAATCGCACCGTCAAAAACATCATCAAACATACCAACAGCCATCATTCCTCAGTTTCAGTCGAAATTCGATGAAAACGGACATTAATACCAGTATTATGACGTTTCACCTTGTTCTATAAGCAATAAATTTGAATTAAAATACTGTGTATTGCACTATACACCCGTTTCCACTCGTTTTTGCTTACTTACAAGTTAAAAACTTCGATGTTTCCAGCAAACATTGAATTTTTGGATTTTCGTCGATTTTCAGTCATTTTCTGTCTTTTAGCCCTATTTATCTTATTTCAAACGCCAACTAAAGCATCTTAAAGTATTCCATCATTACTTTGCCTATCAGGGGTACCTATTATCATGAATGAATTACCGATTAACAGCCAACCATGTTCGAAAATTTGGAGAAAATCCACAAATTTAGAGATTTTTAGCAAAAAATGGCTCGTAGCTCGAAAAAATGGGGCCATGTGGGGGGGGTAGCACATGACCTTTTTGAAGGTCTACTATGGGGGCATCATCCCTCACACTCGGTTTGTCTGGATAAATCTGGCAACTTTTTTTATTTTGACATTTATCTCTCCAACTTGACAATTTTTTTAAAAAAAGTTAATTTTCAAAATTTTTCAGGGTGGATTTCTATATTGAATATTTGATCAAATGAGGTCAAATAGTGCTCAAAACACGCGGAATTAAGTCTACTTTCATAATCTGTTATCCATTTAGTGATTGGAAAGTTCTATCGCTGACGGCCGCCGTTTGAAGTGTCCAGATCGCATGTTGACGCGTGCTCACATGCCAAAATCGAAAAATCCGGATATTTCCGGTTTTAAGCAACTTTGAACCAAACGGTTATAGGGTAATGATACACTACCCTGGTAGGTTCCATAACTCGATTTTGATAAGAGGGGCCAAAATCTGTAGGTTTTCTCAGGCAAGGCGTTTTAAACACCCGTTGAAAGTTTTCTAGATGACTGTTCAAGCTATATTAATATTTTATCTTTGAAAAACTTCTGTCATAAGCAAACCACTTGTCTTGTCTTTAAACATTGGAATATAAGTAAAAAGCCGATAGGCTCAACGCATCATATGATTTTACAAGGTTATTTACGTGAAAACCAGTTTGCTTCTACGGGCATCGCACAGTTCTGTCAAGGAAGTGATATGATGTTCTTATGCTGACGGACTGGCTGACTGACGGACTGAATGATTTACTGACTTACTCACTGGCTGTCTGACTATGAGTGATCAATAGGCAGACTGACTCACCGATCACTGACTACTGAGTAAAAAACTTAACCACTGATTTACTGAATGTCATTTTGAATGAGTGATTGACTGACTTATGGACTGAACTTTTATTTGACAGCCTAACTCAGTGACTGATATGTCATTTCTATTTGTTGTTATAATGTGAATCTGTCCCATGCATTCAGTATGTTTAACTGTTCAATGTTACAAAAAAATTACATACATAGCTTCAAAATTGAGCGAATCTCGGTAAATAATAAATTCAAAAATTTCTTATCCAATCAACGGTGAAGATGGGCTGATTTTCATTTCGATTTCTGTTTACTGAACATATGTTGCTAAATTTATTCATTCTCCTAAATTTTCTCTCTTTCACTTATCAGTACATTTTCTTGTTATTTTTATCAGTTGTGGTGCCTTGTCACAAGACGACAGTCCAAGATAAAATAAGATAATTCCTTGTAAATTTTTACGGTGACTTTTTCATAAATGTTTCATTCTGATTTTTTGTCGTACTGTATAAACACAGACTTACATAAAATATATGGGGTGATCTTTTTTTAGCGCTGGTATCAACTTATAGTTCTTCAAACTTTCTTATCAGTCGGTACATGTGTAAATTAAATACTGTATTTTACAAAATAAATTGCTTATGTATTTTTTTTTCATTTTGCGAAAAATTTACTGGGAGCACAAATTGTATTTTTCAGCAGATTTTTTTGTAGATTACATGTAAGAGCTGTGTTCTCCAAGTCGGGTTGTGTGTGTAGCATTAGCATAAAACTTGCAAGGAAACCAAATAATAAATTGCATTGGCTGGTTATGGAACTTATTTATAATAGCATCGCAACATAAACCGATAGAGTGAATAAATCTTGTTCTGCATACAGTCAGTCCGTCAGTCAGTCAGTCAGCCAGTCAGTTGGTCAGTCAGTCAGTCAGTCAGTCGGTCAGTCAGTCAGTCAATCAGTTGGTCAGTCAGTCAGTCAGTCAGACAGTCAGTCAGTCAGTCAGTCAGTAAGAAAGTCAGTCAGTCAGTCAGTCAGTCAGTGAGTCAGTCAGTCAGTCGGTCAGTCAGTCAGTCAGTCAGTCAATCAGTCAGTCAGTCAGTCAGTCAGTCAGTCAGTCAGCCAGTCAGTCAGTCAATATAAGCGCATATGGTGTTGGTAGTACAATGGCACGACGACCACGCGCGGCGCGCCATTTATTTTTTTGCGTTAATGTTGTAACACTCAGTGCCCGACGAAAAATAATGCGTAAATATATAGCGTGGTCGAGCTCGAGACTTCGTGTTATCAAAAACTGTTGTATGAACGCGTTGAATTAGGTGATTTTTTTTACTAAGCCTACTTCATTGCTGAAGCCGTCAAGGCACATTAATACCATATCAGAATGGTGTGAAACGTTTTTATGTGGTCCAAATGCCATGTGGAAAAAGCATGTCGCAAAATGCATGCATGCAAAATAGAAAACGCGCCGAATATGGCAAGGTCTAAAAAAATTTCCGGGTCCGACCAGGTGCCAGTCGACAATTCCATTAACGGCTGTATAAAATCAGTATGTCATGTTCTCATGTACTGTATGATACAATTCATTCAAGTTTTTATTCCTGCATGTGAAGCTCGTGATCTAGACAAATTGGAAAAGTAACCAGAATAGATGAATGTTAAGGTCTCTTTATCATTCATTATACCCCGTTAGTGCCGGGAATGCCGCGGTACATCAAGTCACACCCATTGGCATTGTGCCATTGCGCGTGGCAGACACACTTCTTGAATAATGATGTTGTCGAACGGACATATTGCAATTCTTTAATGTAGTCTGATCAGGTACTATTTTATATAAATGTGTATAGTCAATCCAGGGTTTCTCGTTAATCAGAAGTATTTGGTGCGCAGTTTGTAATGTTAGAAACTGATAGTGCGCTCTGAAACAAATTAAGCCAAAGAGGAAAAGAAACGAAATTGGTGAACTTGTAAAACTGTTGCCCAAGATTTTTTTCCAAAAACACATTAAAAATTTTCAGGTTTTTAAGTTTTACATATTACAAATTTTCGTTACCTTATTTTGCTTTCCTGAATCTGAAAACGCACCTGTTTTTCTGATACCACATGTGGTTATCCAATGTTGCGTTTTTTGTCCACAGCGTAAACAACGTTGTTTACGCCGAAAAATGGTAGATATTTATTGTTTTATTTTATTAAGTCAATTTGTTTTCTATTTTATCACATTTACTTTCGTTCTATTTCTTTATCGTTAATTCAGTGTTATTTGTAATTCTTACTTGGTCGATTATTTGTGAGTCAAGTTAATGAAAACTAAATTCTGAGTATTTTTTTCAAGATGAGGGCATACTTTACCACATTAAAATAGTTTTATGTTTTAGCTCATGAATAAGCCTCAGCCTACACCTAAGTCTATACTCATATACATATTAAACATGAAAATCAATTAAGTAGTTCTTTAATGCAATTCTAATAATGTTTTATCTAGCATCAACAAGTATGAGTTTTTTTGTAAACAACATGTTTATTTAAGAAAAACTTTGACAATATGTCACTGTTGTCTCATTTGTTTCATATTGTGTAGATAAGAATATTAATATAGACAAATCTAGGTAAACTGATCGAAATATCACTTGTCCAAAAGAACGATAAGATTTCAATCATTCATGAAAGAAAATGACCTCGATTCATCAAAGTTCAATATTGTTCACTTTCGTGGCGTACGCACATCCGATTTTTTTACCACAAATTGAAAGTTTTTGTTCTAAATAAAAATATCGTGTGTACTTTTTTGCTTCTTCATCGCAAATTGTATACAAGAGACCCTCGGACGTCCGAAAAAAATTGGCGCGCATTCAAATGCAATTTCCTAATCAAAGGAGAATGGTATAATAATTGATTGATTATATAGAGCAGCCAAGAGAATGTGTGATGCTTTAGTTTTACGTCAGTGTTTATTTACCGCGTTGTTGACAACACAACAATATAGTCCATTGTTCAATTCTTAACATGTTTTGTGACAAGCCAAATAATCTGTACCTGTGTTTCGCCTAATATTCGGCAGGTTTCATTTCGAATGACATTTTTTGTTATACGCCATTTATGGAGTATATTATGAGTATAAGTAAGTATATGTATGAATGAATATGTGTGCCTGTCTTTACACGAAATAAGTCGGGAATAAAAGAATCGACTATAACAACAACAACAACAACAACAACGACAACAACAACAACATCACGTGAGGAGAGGACTGGTTATAGCGTTGTACTATAGCGCGCTAGTCGTTATGGTGTGTGTCTGAACAGCAACCTAGCCAGTCTAACACACGCGCTCTTTGCAAGCCATTTTCTGTTATTTTTGATAGTTTTTCCGTTTGTTTATAAAAGAAGATTCTGTAATTTTTTCCACGCTCTCTGTATTCTTGCGATTTTTCACTGTTCTGCTCTCGTATGGCTCTCCGAAACCAACTTTCGCATTATTTCGGCTCTCTTATGCCTGAGAACCCAATTTGTAGTATTATAAACATTGCATTTTTTCTTACTTCTTGTTTATTACCTCTCACGTGAAATGTTTGTAAAGATCACAGTTCAAGCGTTAAGTGCACCGCGAGAGTCACTATTTTACCACTAGCGGAGGAGGAGGGAAGGGAAAAATGTTGTTCCCCCTCTTTGGCAGATTAATCTTTTTTGTTTGTTTCCTAAGGTGTAGGTAAAATAACCCAATTTTCACCAATCCCCCCTCTTTGAGAAGATTCCACTCGCTTTGGAGGATTGACTCGTTCGCCTGTGCATCGAGTGATTCCACACGCCACGTCAAAAGAGAGAGTCCGCTGGCGTAATATTCTCGTAATTAATTAATGGGGCACTGGCGGACGAGCCAAACCTCCGAAGGTAGGGGAATATTTTCAAAGAGGGGGATTCGGCAGAAATTGGGCCATTCTACTTACACCTTGAGGAACAAACTCTTCTGTTTGAAACCGCCAATGAGGGGGGAATTCCAGTTTTCCCTCCGCTCCTCGCCCGCTAGTGCAATCAAGTATAAATAATAACTGAATTCGAATGCGCGCCATTTTTTCGGAATTTTAGAAGCGTATATATTATAACACGATTAGAAAGATGGTCTCCGACACTGGCGGACGAGCTAATTTCCCAAAGGGAGGGGAATTTTGTCAAAGAGGGGGGAATCGGCAGTTTTCAGACCATCTTACCTACACCTTAGAGAAAAAATTATACTCTTTGTAAACACCAAAGAGGGGGGAATTCCACTTTTCCCTCCCCTTCTCGTCCGCTAGTGGTCTCCGAGCATGATTTCTTGTCACTCGAAAAGCGCGCGAAAGTTTTTTGAATCTGTTTTTTTGGCGCGCGTTCAAGTTTTTAATTTTTTTCCACAACAGACAAACATATTATAAAATAGCGACAAATTTATGGCAAAAAATCAATCCTATGTTTGAATAATGGGAAATCTGTGTCTGAAAAATCTGTTTCAATAAACCGTGTTTCAATAACCAGCTGTTTAAATAAACTGGGATATAATACAATGTAATTTGTTCCACCGCTACTGGATTTCCATTAAATTTGATTGTTGCCAATAACGCTCAACTCATCATATCATCTCCTTGTTCATCCTCCCTTCACCCTTTCCACTTCCAATAAGCATTGACGCAAAAAAATTGAAATCCACAGAAAAAATTAACCATCTCCTATTTTTAGCCCCAACAAATCGCAAAACCAACAAACAATTATGATCAAGTGAGGCGCCCACCGTCGGCGTATAAAAATATATAAAAACCTTATTTCAAAAAAGCATATTCGTCCGAAATTCCGCAGGAAATTCGTCTGATTTCCCCAACCCAAATGTCTTTCAATCAAGGCGGAGGCGCGGCTGTGCGGCGCGGCTCCAACCCCAATGCCGAGCCACCCCATCAACACCAGAGGTATACAAAGAGGAAACAGGTTGATACATTTGACTAAATACCATTTACATAGACTCACTAACTCTATCACTCCATACTCACTCACTCACCCACTCAAGTCTGAACACAATAACGCCTATTTAATAGTTACAGTGGGTTGTAATTCGTAAGTTTGAGACCGATTTAATGCGAGTCAACCAAATGACATCTGAAAATCGGAAGTTTGAAGTTCATCAAAAATAAGTGATATCTTTTGAGTCAATCTGTATTATGTGATCAATTATAATGATAACATTTCCAAATGATATTGTAATTGCAGACGATCAACGGTCACACGGCCAATTCGCGTCACAACAGCCAGTCGAATTGCCGGGGTGACGGTGATGGTCCGGGCCGGGCACCCACCACCGGATCCTGGCGACAACAGGGCGATCGAGTGTCCGATTCACAGAATGGTTGGTGCAATAGGACATGTAGTTTGTTATTCAAACATCATGTGTCTTGAAAGTCCGCGGATTTTTCGGACCATTCAATAACACTGGTACTTTGTTTGCGACTGACTATGTATTCTTCCGATATATAGTTCTAATTTAGTCTATAGTACCAGTTTACTGAAACATTCCAGACTCTCCGCGAACTTTTTGCACAGCCGGATAGATAATCATCTATGTAATAGCATTATTCGATTTCTTTGATCAAATTATGATGTTATTACACTTTAACCTCATAATTTCATCTAATTGAACCGTTTTAATGGTCTTGTTTTGTTGTACCGTCAATCATTGTTCCAATCGAAGGTGGTGGCCCTGACGGCCGAGCACTGTCCACGGGATCGTGGCGGGCGCCGGATGAATCCAAGAATGGTTAAAATAAACAGTGAAAAAATAAATAACTAAATGATCATTTGTCTTATCTTCGACTAATTTTTGCAAGGACAGGGACTTCCATACCCAATGTGTTAACATAAAATAGTCAGATTTCGTAATAAATCACGTGTAAAATTTGTTTTTTTGCCGTTTATTACTAATTCTGTCCAATATAGAGCGGATATTACGTGCAAATTGCTTGGCCTGGCACGCACGATATAAGTCAATAGTTAAATAATCGAGTACAAACTGCTGAAAAGGAATTGACTAAACTAACAGTTCGATTTAGTCATTCTTGAATCCCTGGAAAATCTGTATAAACATGCCCAGTATGCCAGTAAACTGTAACGAAGCTTCAGTTGACCGCACCGCACCGCACCCTAATATTTTACAGGAGCACCCTCATCGCAGCAGGCATGGAAATCGCAACAACAACGTCAGCATCGCAGTAGTACCGGCCGACATCAGAGCGAGGTCAGCACGGGCAGTCAGGGCGATCTCGACTACTACTCGGATCCGTGTTGGTAAAAATTTATTATCAATATTAAATTAATACTTGTGCAATTAACGAAGATTTCATTATGATCATGATAATGATATCCTTGATATATTTACGGCTGGCGGCTGAAAAAATCGAGTAAACCAAACAGTGCACTTAAAATTTATGGTTGGGGGGAGATGGCGAAGCCGAAGTGACTTTAAAAACTCCGATTTCAATTGAATTTGAGTTTGCGTAGCAGGAAATTCCGATGTTAATTATTGTTTTTTGGTCAACCCAATTTTTATCTCGGAAAATTACAAGTGGAAGTTTTGCCGGGTAGCTCAGCTCGAGTTGGAAAATTTAGTTTTTAGCTTCACCATAGTCATGCTTATTCCCCTCAGCTTTCCCAATGTTCACTGCAGGCTGGGCATTGAAATATCCGTGTGAGTTTCTAAGTTTTTATGACTTTGAAAAGGTGATAGTACATAACAGCAAAATAACAGTGTTTTGTTGAGTTTTTATTTGTAACTCCCGCCCTAATTATCGCATGTTGCAATTGCGTTTAGTTATATACAGGGTGTCCCACGTAACTTGCAATATTCTGCGAGGCCGCCAAAATTTTTGGGGTTGACCTATTTGAAAAATTAAAAAAACAAATGAAAGGCCATTTTATGAAGTTTTTTTCGCCGCATATTAGAAGTTCATAGCTTTCACGCAGATCGAGATATTTTCATTTCCCCAAAAGTAGTCGTTTTCAGTTCTGAAATCTCAGTGGGCTCGATGATCAAAAGTACCGGTTGAAACCTATTTAAATGGCTTTATTTTGTCAAGAAGATTGAAAGCTAATCATTTCCCGAGTAATTAAATGTAAAAAAGTAGTTTTCTGATTCAAAATACGGTTTTGAGAATAAATCGGTAATGTGTCTTGTTTGTCTTTTTTTTGTCTTTTGGTGACTCCTACGGGGTTTCGATCGATTATCCAACGTATAAATATGTCCCATCATGATTTAAAAAAACACATTTATTAATAATGATCACACAAACTTATTTTCAGACTTATATCAACTTTTCTATGAAATACTGTGTTTCTAGAACAATTTTTATAGCCCCCGATGAGACATCAAAAACTTAAAATGACTACTTCTGGAAAAAAGCCATAACTCGAGAACTGTTTGTACAATAAACCTCTGGTGGGTGGCAAACAAAACTTTACAAACTGGACTATCATTTGCTTTTTTAATTTTCAAAATAGCTCCACCATAATTTTTTTTGTGGCCTCGCAGAATATCGCAAGTTACGTGGGACACCCTATACTAACCCGGTATGGTGATTTGAATGATAAAACAATCAAATTATTAATTTTCACGTGAAATAACTGTTCCAGTTAATAGATAAGCCCAACCTGCATGGTTTATCAAAAGAAAGTTCACCTAAATTTAAAGTGAAAAAACGCAAACAAATATTTGATGCAACTCAGAAAAAGAAAAATTATAGAAGACTAGAGGTAATTAAAGAACTCAAGATAATTCATAATCAGTCACTTATAAGATAAACTGTAAAATAGTAAATTTCAGTTGATCTTGATGAACCGTTTTCGGACAGCGAGGGCGAAGATGGGCCCCGTGCGTCTAAAGTGCCTTCCCGACCCAAACTGAATCTGCCGTTGCCAAGGGGTCGCATTCGGACGTTGAGCGGCACCGTGCCACCGGTTCGTTCGCTTATTTACAACATTTTAATTAGTCCCGCAGAGTGAGTGAAATGATAAAAAAACAAGCATTTAATTGGATGAAAAATTTACTTTGACTTTTCAAATATACTTCTTCATGCTATTTTACACAAATTTAAATAAAAAATTCGTTCTTTTCTATCTTTATTTATTTTCGATGAAAATTCTCTAAAATGCGGTCGCGTTACCGTTAAGAACATAAACAGGCATGTTGCTGGATCGGTCGTAAAACACGCAATACTGAACCAAATCAAAAAATTTAAGATTCAGCGTTTCAGCGGAAACTTTTTCTATTAACCTGTGAATTTTTAAATTATTATCTTGAACACTGTGAAAGTTATAAAAAAAATTCAATGAGCACACTTCGCTGTGACACTCTGTTTGGTGCCAAATTCAAATATTCAAAATACTTACAGGTCGGCTACAGTCCTGTATTCGGTGGACCGACGATGTGTCTACAGTGTATGGAGTTCTTTGATCTGCCCGATCAGACCAAGGAATACGTGGAACATTTACTCGGCAAACACAAGATCGTCATCACCGATATCACGCTCATTGTCGACTTGAAACGGTTGGGGTTGTTGTTATTGTTAATTATTATTTGGATCATTTAATTATTCAAGCTTCCAAAGCACGCCATAGACGTTGAATAAACAGACGGGCAATAGCAGTAATCCGAGAGCACCACATTTCACCGCGAGAAGTTAAAAGAGTATGAAAAATAGCATGTTTTTGCAAAACGGTTTGACTCAATAAGTAAAGTCGATTTGTTTCGGGTTTTATTCGAACTTCACCGTGACCGGTGTGGAGTGACTGACCTGAACTGGATAGAGAAACAAACGACATAATTATTTTCATACCTAATTCTTTCAGCTACGTCGAACACTGGCGTCATCGTCTCAACAAACAGTCGGTCGATACCATCTTTCCCAAGGTTGGATAAACTTCTAACAGTCACACAATAAAGAACAGTTTCATAGGCTCGAACCAACTATCTCAGATGTTTTATAAAGTATCACAAAAATATTTATCATTATTATTTGAGAAAAATGTTTTAGACCTTATTCTCAATGGTGTAGTATCAATCATTCCTGAAAAATGTGGAAAAAAACATTGTGCCGAAAAAACCTTTCTGGTTCCCCTTTTTCAACTTTTTCCACCATTTTTCAGGTTGTGCCAAAAGAAGGTGAAGACTTGCACGGCAAAGTGGACGAGTACTTCCTCATTTCGGAGAAGGTATCCGAAGACAGACAGCTGAGAGAGCGACTGGCGTTGAGACGATTGGAGGAGGTTGGACATAAACGAGTATTTCATTTGTTTTTTTTCATGGATTTGTTGATGACTCAGGCACTTATTTTCTCGTTCACTAACTCACTCACTCACTCACTCACTCACTCACTCACTCACTCACTCACTCACTCACTCACTCACTCACTCAGCGACTGATATACTCAGCGACTCATGGTTTGCTCGTGATGACGAAAATATTTTGAACATCTTTATCAAAACTTAGATAACAAACGAAAAGAACCCCAGAGCTTTATCTCAAACTAACCACAAAATTTAATTTTGGTTGAATCGTTTGAATTCCTTTCGTTCGGTAGCGATGACTAACAGCCTTATATATCCACTCAAAATATCAAGACTGTACATAATCACGCAACTTACTTCAGGTGCTTCAATGCCAGCAACGTGAGCGCGAGGACACGTTCTTCTCTCAACCGTGTCTGTTTTGCCGATATACGGCGCGCGGCAACCGTTCCAAGTTGATCCATCATCTTTACATGATACATCACTTGAATCTGGGCAGTCCCGATAATCTGGTGTTTGTCGCCGAATACATTGATACCTTGAGGGAGAAGTTCAATCGGTTGGTTTGGTTGGCTGTCTGGTCTAGTGCGTGAATGACAGCCTCGAAAACTGGTGGCCCTGGTTCAAAACCTGAATGTAGACATATCCTGACGTGTTGCTTGGGGTTTCGGCTTTTGCCCGCCCGTTTATTTAAAGTCTGTGGCCTGGCCTCTTAGGATAACACAATGCTAATATGGTATTAGTGTGGCCTGTTGGCTTCAGTAATGAAACAGTCACAGTTAAGGGGTAACGGGACGGGACCGTAGAGACAATTTCCGAAAAAAAAGAAACCGAGCAATAACTACGCGAAACAAATTTGATTATTGATAAAAAATGTTAGAATAAATAGTATTAATTTTCAGCAACGAGTGTATTTACTGCGAGAAGATCTACCCCGACCGAATGGCGCTGATGGAGCACATGAGGAAACGCGGTCATCGCGAGGTCAACCCAAAGAATCACTACTACGACAAGTTCTACATCATCAACTACTTGGTTAGCAACTTTGTGAAGTTGAGCCACTTTTTGGAGAATGAAAGAATAAGGTAGAAGAATTTCTGAAAACACCGCTTAGTTGATACCAAGTAACTTACTACGATAAGTTCTACATAATCGACTACTTCTTGGTTAGCATTAGCAGTTGGTAATGACTGGCTTAGGATTCAACCCCAGCACTCACTTATACATCATCAACTACTTGGTAAGACACTTGAGGAGATACGCCACTTTTGAGGGAAAAAATCGGTAGAATAATCTCTGAAAACTTGTTACGAGACATTTGGTCAACATACGGACATTGCGCTTTATTCATTGTATTATTACATTAGTTAATCATGGGTACTCATGCTCACAGAGCAGCTAAAAGTTGTGTAGTAATGTAAGTTATGTTCAAATTTTTTATTTGATTTCCATTTGAATAAGTTACTTCTTTAACTCAGGAGCTGGGCAAACGCTGGTTGGACGTGCTGGCTGAGGACTTTGAAGACGCTACGCCTCACTTCGTTGATTCGGATGAGGAAGAAGAAGAGTTAGTGGGATTTTCTGTTTGATCTTTATATTTCTTTTTGCCTTTTTTCTTGAAAATAAATGAAATTGAAGTTAATACTGATCAATCGTGCCGAACAAAAAAAAGCTGAGTTACGTGTTTTTATGAGACGAATTTCTTATTGCGGCTATGGTTATCTTTTTGTTCCAGGGAATCGTGGAACGAGTGGAATCAGGACACGAACGAGGAGCAGGAGCTGCTGACCGTCTGTTTGTTCTGTGATCAGGCGGAGGAGGACATTGACGGCATGTTCAAACATATGAATGTTAGTGGATAATAGTATATAAAGAGTTTCTTGTTACTTGAAGGGTAGTTTTTGAGTTCAAATCTGCTATTGGGGCCCATTCAGGCCAGGACTCCTAGGCCAGCCAGGATTTAGGACACATCAGACACACGTCACACATCATCATCGAAATACACTGCGGGCCAAAGTGGCATGGCTTAATCTAGAACAATTCTGATTAGCCTCGGATAAACTATAAAATCAATGAATGTTGGTAAACTAAGAGTGGGACTTATTAACGTTTCATTTTAGGAGGAGCACACGTTCGATCTGCTGGATATGATCAAGAGCGAGAAGCTGACCTTCTACGATCGCGTCAAGTTCGTCAACTATGTCCGCAAAATGGTTAGTAGAAATCGTTCGACATAATTTATGTTTTCCTTTTGTTCAATCGGAAATCGTTAAACTTTATTTTTTTCATCTAACCGGATGATGACAAAAGTTATATAATGTTTGCAATACTAGGATAGCGAAAGCTACATAGTAATTGCAAGTATTACAGAAAACTAAATGAAAATACTGTGTATTTCATAATCATTTAATTGTTGCAGAACTACAAGTGCAAGTGTTTCGTGTGTGGTATGGACGACCTGCACTCGTTCGTGGCACTGCGCAAACACATGCAGATCCACAAGGACAAGTTGTCGCAGGCCATCATGAAGAAGCGCGATGAATGGGAGCATGAAGAGTTAGTTGAAATGCTGTAGAGTCAAAAATTAATCGCTGTTTTAGCAAAAAGTTGTCTCTAGTGAAAAGTTGTTGATGCATTAGTATTAAAATTTTTCGAGCTGCACTCGATGAATTAGAAGAGTTCGAAGGAGGTAACAGAAAAACCTTAATTCTCTCTCTCTCTCATGTGTGGTTAAATTTCGCTGAACTGGTTATGTATAGCTCAAACAAATGGTGTTTCCACAAAGTTTGCGATTTTCTGCAACAAACTTCTTTTTGAACTCCCATTTCTTGGTATTGTTTCCATCCGGTGTCTTATATTTTATCCCACAAGTGTTTTACGTTCAGTTTTGATTCAAATCTGTGTTTGGCGCGCATTTAAGGATTGCAGAGAAGATTTTTTTCACATTGTGATCGGACAGCATCAGTCAAGCAATCATTAACTAACCAATTGCAGATATCTGGTGCCGATCTTCGAGAACGATCATCTGCTGTGGATGTTGCAGTCGCATCTGCAGCAGCTCAAGATCGAAGGCGTCAACGCGCACGACCCGGCTGACGACCTGCAGATGGACAGGACGCCCAAGAAGCTGGACGAACCTGAAGACGCGTTGGTGATACTTTTGCTCTCTGACTTTTTTCTCTTCCTCATCATCATCAGTCGAATCTCAATAAGCTTGAGAAAGCTGGTTAATAAATGAGCGGATATGTCGTTTTATCTTTCAGTCAGTCAATCACTCAGCTCAGTCCTTCAATCAGTCGTCAGTCTTTTATTATGTCTGTCAGTCAGTCAGTCAGTGAATCAGTCGATCGATCAGTCAGTCAGTCTTTCATTCACTCGTTAATTAGTCAATCAATCAATCAATCAGGTCAATGAGTCAGTCAGTGATTCAATCAGTCTGTCAGTCTTTTCAGTCACGACGACGCACTGACTCCAACGGAGGAGCACCCGGTACCTCAACGTAAGCCCTCCAAGTCATCGACCGGTGGCCATCGCAAACATCGATCGTCCGTCTCGGAGCGCATGGGTTGGTTATGTCAGTCAGTCAGTCAATCAGTCAGTCACAGTCTGTCAGTCAGTCAGTCAGTCAGCCAGTTTCTATTGTTCGATCGGTCAATTCTGTTTGTCAGTCAGTCAGTTAGTCACCCATTGTTTCAAATATCACTCAGTTAGCCGAGCAATCAGACAATCATAGTCTGCCGGTCAATCAGTCAGTCAGTTTGTCAATCAGTATGTCTGTCTGTCAGTCAGTAAATTAGTCAGTCGTTCAGTCAGTCTGTATCTGTAACTGTCAATCAGTCAGTCCTACAGTAAATCAGTCTGTTTCTATTGGTCAGTCTTTGAGATTACAAAAAGTCGTGGGTTATAAAAAATTTAACATGAAACAATCGCTTGCAGATCGCAAAAAGTCGTTGGCGGAACCCGAGTCGGAGGATGAAGATACGGCCGGATGGTCGAAAGTGGTGATCCCAGAGGACATGCCCGATCTGAAGGATAGCAGCCTGAAAGACGACAAGGAGCTGTTGGACAGTCTGCAGTAGATTGAGGAGGTCGCCGAAGACGTAATGTTTCAAAAACTGCTGTAAAAAACGAGATTTTCTGAGCGAGACATAGACATACGGTGCACACTGTCTGGTCTGACACAGAATGAAAAGTCGATTATATTGTTTATTGTATCATTATTCCCTTGGATCATCGAGTATTATATGGCATACCATCCTAGTCGTGGAATAAAATCCCCCCTTCCCTCCCACTATTCACTGGCGGACGAGCTAACCCTCTAAATGGAGGGGAATTTTGTCAAAGAGGGGGGAATTCGCAATTTTTAGGTCAGTTTACCTACACATTGAGGAACAAAATGTTCTTTTTGAATAAGCCGAAGAGAGCGGAATTGCACTCTCCCACCCCTTCTCGTCCGCTAGATGCCCATATTCAGCCGTCCAAGCCAAGTTCCCAGTTCTAACCCGTTTTTTTGTGGCGCGTGAAAAAAAATCTTCCTCATTTCCATGTTGTTAAATTTTTTATTTTTCTTGCACAATTTCCGTTTGTGAGTTATCTGAAAGAAAATTTCCGAGCGAAAGTTGTTCTCGAAAACTCTCGAAATTTTCTCTCAATTCACGGATGAATTTCGCTGGCAGATTTCAACTTTCTGGTTGAGTCGTTTGTGCTGTACACTCATTTTTTACTTTGTTGTTGTTTTTTATTGTTGATGTTGTTTTGTTTTCTTTGATGATTATTCATTTTTATTATTGCTAGAAAACCAGATCCTTCAGTGACAAAAAAATCCGGTATATTATTTTCATTATTTTTGTATTCATTCACCCAGAATTTTTTATGAATATTTGCAGAAAAACGCCACTTCTCCCAGATGTCTGTTTTCTGTGCTTTTTTCGCTTCCTTTCTGCCCATTATTCCAATTTCACTATTGTTGACTAAATATGTTTATTGTTTAGTTAATTAGTAAACGGCTTCATGGAATTCAAGTAAAAATTTTAGCTATTCAAACGTTGAACTGCATTCAATAGGTTGAAAATCGCAATTTGCCAACACTGCAAAAAAAAATACGTATAACTGTAAAATATCGGTTAAAAAATTTTTCGATCCAATCTTAGTGTTAATAAAAATCATCATTCAAGCTTGTTTGTCTGATTTTCTTGTTATACTATTCTGTCTTGTGTTACTGTTTTCCGTTTGTGTGTGTTTTTTGTTATAACTCTTTTTTTCTCGTTCGGTTTTTCACTAAACCTCTGCCTTGTCATATTTTGCGTTGTTGAATTTTTCTGGTCTCTTTCCTGGTATTCGGGGAATTAATTGAACAATTTATATGAAGATTCTACCAGAAATAATGTATATTTTCTACACAAAATTCTATGTTCCATCTTATTGTGCTATATCTCCAACCGCAGACTAAACAGAGAATTATTATGACAGAATTTGATTTTTGTTCAATATTGCTTAGGTTTTATATGAAATTGTAGTTATCTTTGAGTGTAATACGTAGTAGATTTATGCTATTGTATATGAAAAAAAAAATGTTTCACCAGACCAGAGTTACATTTTTGTTGAAAGAATATCTTCGGAGTTTTCAAGGTTCTATATCTTTATTTTTTTCCCACAAATTTGCCCTGTATCGTTTTGTTTTTCAATTCCATAATACTGGGTATTATCACACACTATATCATTCTTGATTGAATGGTAGACTGATTTGATTATCGCAAACAGAACCTAAAACTGGCGATTTTCGAGTTTAGTTTCCGAAACAATCAAGAATTCTTTCTACAAACATCACATAGTATTCGTGTTTGCTTTCTATTAATTTCCGTTCACGTTTTACAAGTTGTATTGATACGTGACTGCTTAAAAATTTCTTTATTGCACACGTTATGTACTGAAAGTTGCATCATATCAACATGGTGTTGATGGTATTGAGGGAGAAGTGAGTGAGTTACTGGTTGACTTCCGATAAAATAGTGAATTTTTTTCCGTTCTGTGTACCCAACATTTCACGAATTTTGACTGACTGACAAAATATCAACCACTCTAATTCTCCCCCGTCTACTATCGCATAACAAAAAAATCACCACAAATCGTACAAGATAAAAAACTGTCTCCTTATTGATTCTTATTAATTTTTTTGCTCGTTTGAAGTTATACATACATTGACAGACAAAAAAAACACCGAAACCCGAAAATCACGTGAAAAACTCTCCAACCTGTTATTTTGTATATTCGTGTTTTCTCTTTCTAATTTCTTGCTCTTTTGTTTGGCATTAATAACTGTTTAGGAGACTGAATTTAATAGCTCGCCAGTTTTTTCTACGTACAATAAGTGCGTTTGAAAAAATCTCGAATGGCAAAATTCCTATAATCTAGAAAATGACGCGCGTTCAAATTTAGTCTCCTAATAAGTTGCTAATGCTATATTGCATTGAACTGTGTTGTATTATTGCCACACACCTGTTTTCCTCGATTATTTTTTGAGGTTTTCTCCGAGAAGTCCCCCCCCCCCCCTTGAATTAATATCTGGTCCGCAAAAACAGTTTGGTGAGAGCATGCATTCTGTTGATGTTCAGAGATTATAAAGTTATACAACTATTTCCTACATTTTCTGTAACATTTTAACCCATTACGATTACAAAGGGCATGATTCTTTATATGTAATGAAATGAGGTTGAGAGAGAAGACAAATTTGGTGTGGGGTTGCTGAGCTCGGTTTTAGTTGAGAAACGAAAAAAGGCGGTCATTTTTTCAAATACTGGAGATGATATCGAATGCGAACATTTCCATTTCTCTATAAAACGGAAAAAGAAAGCATTTTTGTAAATTTAACGGTTAAGCGGAATTCGGTAGAACCAGTAGCGGGAGAGAAGGGCAGGCAAAAGTGGCTTCATGATCGTGTCTTGATCAAACTTTATCATGACAGCGCTTCGAAACTAGAACCCACTTGGTCTCACTCTGTCGGTAAAATACTGAACTACGAAGCCCATAGTCAGTTAAGATTAGTTTTCTGTTAAATTCACAATGTCCAATTTAAGAGTTGTTTCTGGTGCTGGTGCTCCAATTTCAAGTCGAAATAACGGACATTCCGAAATTGTGTATGTAATCACCAAGACCCAACTGCTCTGACCATTGGTTAACCGATTTTGCAGCAATTACGGCATTTTTCGGCAAGTTTGGCCAAATTTTCTGCTTCAATGCATGCAAACATACATTCTGTGATTAATTCTGAGGGTAAAAAAATCGAAATTTATTCAGTCGTTTTGCCACAACAGCGTAGTTGGATACTAAATCACAAATAAAGTAAAATAACCGTCACCATAAATACCTAACTAACTAAATATAATAACTCAAAACCTTTTGAGTGATTTTTTTATTTTTATGATCCACCAACAATTTTTCTGAGTTACGAGAATCCCTGAATGAACTATACTTAGACTAATTTATATAATTTTTGCACAACTCACTGATTGCACAGTCCAGGTGGTTTTTCGCTGTTTTCACCAGTCACAGCAATCAGAGCTCAATCATATCGTTCACGTTTCACTGGATTCACGGATCAACCAGTCGGACTGAGAAAAGCGACCAACCAATCAAATCATTCACGTTTCACATAGCTTGAGAATTAGACCAAATGTCTTTTCACATCCAATTCGTCAATCAGACATTACAGATTATCCTACTCAGAAAGTTTTAAGCCCCACAAGTTGACTTCCGTTGTGACTTCGCACTAACTCACTCACTAACTCACTAACTCACTAACTCACTCACTAATTCACTAACTCACTCACTCACTCACTCACTCACTCACTCACTCACTCACCCATTCACTCATTGGAGTGATGTACAGGGTGTCCCATCCTTAACCGCCGATGTTGACGGCTTGGCGTTTGAGTTGTACTGAGTCTTTATAATTGAAATTTCGTTTTCAAATAAAAAAGTCTTTGGCAATTTGTTTGACGCCTACCAGAAGCTAATTGGACGTTTGTAGCTAATTTAACAAGCAATTGAAAAAATGTCCATTTTTTGGGCTTTTTTTCTTTTTTGAATGCTGAGTTTTTGTCAAAGAAGTTAATAAAGAAGGCACTAAAAGAGCGAAGCATCACAGAAAACATTAAAAAAACATAATGGAACAGAACAAAGGAAGTTGACCCGCTCAACTTTCGACTGGGGTACCTGCAAGATCCTAACATCGTTCCCAACAACCGGGAAAGGTCTCAATGGGTCAATCTCGAATGATGCTGGCATAACGTGCTGCAGAACCATCCTGGCTCTTTAGCAAAAATTTCTGTTTGCTTCGACTAATTTCTGTTGTTTCGACTGAAATTGTGAGGGTGACTTGTTGTTGCAACAGTACGGTGCAACGGCTCATTATGCCAGCATCACCCGAGATTGGCCCAATGAGACCTTCACCGGTTCCTTAATCAGCAGAGAAAGGCGACTTAGGTGGCCTGCCAGGTCGCCAAAGCTGATCCCTCTGGACTCCTGGCTCTAGGGTGATTTGAGGGAACACGTATATCCGGATAGTTCTGAGAAAACGGACCATTCATGTTTTTTATACAATGAAGAGACGGGTGCAAATGGCATGGGCACAGGTTATGAAGCCGTGCCTCGTTGTTGGGAACGATGTTACGATCAAGTTAAGTCGAAAGTTGAGCGGGTCAATTTCCTTTTTTTCTGTTCCATTATGTGTTGTTATATTTTCTGTGATGCTTCGCTATTTCAATGCCTTTTTTATTAACTTTTTTGACAGAATTTTGGCACACAAAGAAGAAAAAAGCCAAAAAATGGGCATTTTTTTCAATTGCTTGTAAAATTAGCTACAATCGTCCAATTAGCTTTCGGTAGGCGTCAAACAAATTGCCAAAGACTTGTTTATTTAAAAACGAAATTTCAATTATATAGACTCAGTACAACTCAAACGCCAAGCCGTCAACATCGGCGGTTAAGGATGGGACGCCCTGTATGTATAAATTCCTTCATACTTGACCAGATAGTGGTAGTACATACTAAGAGCTTGCCCCATTTATCACTAAAATAATGAGACAATTTATCACCCTGGCTTAACTGATGGTAATTATTATAACTTTCAAACAGCCAAAAATAACAAGCCCATTAATTAAGCACAACACGATAATCTGACATGAAGGGTAGAAAAAAACGATTCCGCTTGTAGCACTAGCGGACGAGAAGGGAAGGGAAACGTGAAATTCCCCCTCTTTGATGGTTGCAAAAAAAAGAGATTATATCTTGAGGTATAGGTAAAAAGACCTAATTTCTGTCAATTCCCCCCTCTTTGGAAATATTCCCTTCCCTTTCTCGTTTGGCTCGTTCGCCAGTGGTTTGTACTGTTTATAAGTATGTAAAGTCTATCCGGAGTTTCTTGGTTCTCAGAATGTTTGAATTCACATATGTTTTTGGAGCAATTTGTTGGGAAACAAATATTTTTTTCATATTTAATTTGAATAACATACGAACATTACGCTCAATTCTTCTCACTTGCGGTAACGGTAATAGGTAAAAAATTATAACAAGATATGTAAATATGTACATACCTTGCTATACCAAACCAAGCTATAATTCCTATTAGTGATAAGTTCATTTTTGTTGATTACCCAGAATCCGGAATCCAGATGTATCGCTCATTGACAGCCTGACAAAAATACTATTTGTTCGTTGTGGAATCAATTGGAAATTTATTTATATAGATTGTTAAGAATTTTTTGTTCATAAAAACGATGAATTGGACGCACGTTCGTTTGTTGTCGGAGTGTCATTATGAGAAGATTTGGGTTAACAAAACTCTAATTATGTAATTTAGGCATTGTCTTTCTGTTATTAGGTTCTGAATGTGTAGAATCAATTTCCACACGGCTTTAGACTTTTTAGCCCCCTTGTCAAAATTTTCACTGAGCAAAAACAGGCTTCAGCGGGTTTATGAAAAAAAGTCTTAAACCGAGAAAACAACTTTGTAGGCATTATTTCTCAAATTGATACGCTTATAAGCAATCGCGCTGACACTGACTTCACTGCTCATCAACACGTTCCGTCAAACTCGATTAATGAAACCGTCGGTTTTGCGTTCACGTCGTGTGAAAAGTCTTCATTAAACGTAGAGTGAAACGTGAACGAAACGCAAATTATTATTCGCTGAGAGACTGGCTGACTGAATTATTCAACGATTGAGTGGACCAAGATTTATGGCTTACTGACTGGCTGAGTGACTGATTGACTGATTGACTGACTGACTGAGAGACTGACTGACTGACTGTCTGAGAAACTGACTGACTGACTGACTGACTGACTGACTGACTGACTGACTGACTGACTGACTGACTGACTGACTGACTATGACGGACTGACTGACTAACTGACTGACTGACTGACTGACTGACTGACTGACTGACTGACTGACTGACTGACTGACTGACTGACTGACTGCCTGACTGACCTACTGGCTGACTGACCAACTGACTGACTGACTGAATAATTATTGAATGACTAACTTGTTTACTAACAAATAAATAATCTGATAAATTATTGATGGTTGAAGATTTGTTTAAACTATTTGCGTTGTTGACTAGTATGATGTTATGTTTGCTTAATAAACAGTATAACAAGTTGAAATAACTAATAAAAGTAGAAACATTAAATGAAACCATGTGTTACGGGTTATAAGGCGGCGTAAAATAACTTTTTATTCCACGATTCCGCCGATTTTTCCTGTTGCTGTTTATAGATCAATGAAGACACCAAACTACATCGTTTTTTCAAATATTTATGATTTTAGAATGTTATCGTTAATTCTACTCACCAGTCAACTGATGGTATCAGCAACACAGCGAGTTGTCTATGCTGAATGTTGGTGACAGATTGACTGACTAACTGACTAACTGGCTGACTGATTGATTGTTGACTGAGTAACTGAGTGACTAACTGACTGACTGACTGACTGACTGACTGACTGACTGACTGACGGACTGCTTCAGTCTGTCATCCATCAGCAGTAGAAGATGAGATGGGAGGTATTTTGAACGAATTAATGCACGGTTATATGAAGAATAATCTGCCCTCACATGACGGAATCCGAGTTGGAGTGTCAGTCGATGTTCGTCAATCAGTTACTCTGTCAGTCAGTCAGTCAGTCATTCAATCAGTCAGTCAGTTAGTCGGTCGTCAGTCAGTCAGTCAGTCAGTCAGTCAGTCAGTCAGCCAGTCAGTCAGTCAGTCAGTCAGTGAGTCATTCAGTCATTCAGTCAGTCAGTCAGTCAGTCAGTCAGTCAGTCAGTCAGTCACTCCGTCGGTCAGTCAGTCAGCCAGTCAGTCAGTCATTAAATCAGTGAGTTAGTCAGTTAGTTAATCAGTCGGTCAGTCCATCAGTCAGTTAGTCAATCAGTCAATCAGTCAGTCAGTTCAGATTGTCATCTCTGAATACACTCAAGAACACGACTATATTCGAGCCAACGTAGCAGTGGAGCAAACATGGACCGACCATCGACTGAATTTCAGGCTAGTGACTGACTGACTGACTGACTGACTGACTGACTGACTGACTGACTGACTGACTGACTGACTGACTGACTGACTGACTGACTGACTGACTTACTAACTGACTGAATGGTAGGTTCATCCTATTGCTGAGTGTCTAAATGATGCTCACATTCTCCCAGCCGGCGCGTTGGAGCATCTTTGGGAGCCTCATGTCAATGTGATAAATTTACCAGTTGGTGGAGGTGAGTACATACATAAGTCAGTCAGTCAAACAGTCAGTAAGTCATTCAGTCAGTCAGTCAGTCAGTCAGTCAGTCAGTCAGTCAGTCAGTCAGTCAGTCAGTCAGTCAGTCTGTCAGTCAGTCAGTCAGTCAGTCAGCCAGCCAGTCAGTCAGTCAATCATCATAACTTACAGGCACGATTATGATGTCTCCATTCCCCTCGGTTCATCTAACGCTTTCTCCTACTGGAAGAATTACGTTCGGATTCAGGTTTGTTACAAACCAACTCATTCACTCACTAACTCCCCCACTCACTCACTCACTCACTCACTCACTCACTCACTCACTCACTCACTCACTCACTCACTCACTCACTCACTCACTCACTCACTCACTCACTCACTCACTCACTCACTCACTCACTCACTCACTCACTCACTCACTCACTCACTCACTCACTCACTCACTCACACACTCGATTCAGGATGAACCCCGTTATCGCTTGTCAGTCAACAAAGTTCCATTTCCCATTTGATAAACTGCATTGCAAATTGATGTTTCAATCGGGACAATATGACAATC